>CM076574.1:727947417-728321015 GCA_034641835.2 Pinus albicaulis
GGAAAATATGACTACACGGCTGAACTCGTGTCACCGAGAGGTGTAGGATCGACTATCAATTTGTTAAATTTTGACAAAGTGAAAATTTGGGCCTTAGGGAATATTTTAGATTCCCCCTAGATTCCTCAAAAGTGCTTCTCCGCAGGGAATCTAGAAATATGCAACTCAAAATAGGAATTTTATATCACTATTGAGATCCTTGTGAAATTGTGAGAAGAATGAATATAAGGTTGACCTCATTCTAACATCGACGAATTTCGGCCTTGAAGGAATTTGAAAGGTTCCCTTAAGATTCCTGAAGATTATCCTCCAGATGAAATCTACAAAAACACTGCTCAAATGGAAAATCTGGGTGCACCATCATGCTCCCTGCAAAATTCTAGTTAAAATGCATATAAAGTTTAATACATTCTGACACAGGAAAATTTAACCTCCTTGAAATCAAAAGGATCATGGTTCCACCCCCTGTTTTCTAGGTTTGTTCATAGTTCCCCTTGTCTCGAAATTCATGCTCCAACCTTCCCTGGGCACACTATGCAAATGAGGGAGTTTAAATAATGTTTTATGGGGTGGAGTTCCCAACATGAGACATTGGGCGCGTTGGAAATTTAGGAAATTCGTTGGAGGGAGGTCCGGTGGTCAAGCCTCGCCCCCTCCAAATGGCATGCATTAGTTTTAAATATTCCGCAACATTTTTTTAATACATAGTATGGGTTGGCCAGACCTTCATCGGGTGACCCACTCTGAACCCACCGCCAGCATTGTATACATGTGGTATAGTGGGTTACGGTTGGGGTGGCAGGGTTGACTACCAACCACCGCACCATCTATTATGTGTTTGGTTGTGTGGAGTACGTCATGGGGTTCGACAGGGGTTATGGCCCACCGACCCCTTTAAATATTATTTTTTTATTATGGTTGTAACGTGTGGGCGGGATGGTGGGGGTGGTGGCCCGCTACCCCTTTTTTTAATTATTTTTTTTGTATTTTAAAAACAACTATAAAATTTAAAAATTTCAGTTTTAGGCCGAAGGAGTCTTCTTAAAGACCCCAGAATTTTTCCTGGAATCTAGCCGCAGTTGGCCGAAATCCGATGGTTTGGATTCGGTGAAATTTCTCCCTCTTTAACATGCCAAGTCATCCAAGTCAACCCACAACTAACACTGTTATCGATGAAATAGGTAACCTGACCTCAAAACGGGAACTCTAGCCCAAAAAGTCTCAAAAAACATGAAAAAACACCCCAAAAACAAAAAAGTGTGTCTTCCAGAATGCACTTGGTTTTTTTTTAAGGTAAAATTTCAACATTTTATAAAATTATGCTAAAAACAAAATTGTTTGTTGAGAAAAGGATTGAAAAAACACCCTCAAAACAAAACCAGTTGATGCTGGAATAACACAAAAAAAAATTGTGTCATAATTTTAACAACTGTAACAATGGAATTAAAGACAACATATTAGGAAATTTTTTAAAATCGTAAATTTCTAACATTTTTGATAGATGATGTTAAAGATAAAAAAATACATGTCTGAAGGGCTTATCATTTCGAACAATTTTCATCCATGTTGTTAAACCATAACCCAAAAATTGTAATTATTGTCAACCATAACCTTAAAGATAAAATTTGGTAGCGCATAAAAACCTTAATGACAAGCTGTAAATCTAAAGTTTTTCAATCTTAAGTGTTCAACATACTTGAACAATGAAATTATGGAGAAATTATAAGACTTAAAAATTTAAAAAAATGAACAAGTAAATGAAAAAATTATCATTGAACAGAAACAAGTAAGAGTAATTTTAATTTTAAAGGATAAAAACTTATCCTTTTTCAAATCTTAGCATAAGAAAAATTTAAATATAATTTCAACCGAAACCTAAAAATCAAGCATCAAAACGAGTGTTCTGTTTCAATGACGCATATAATTATTAAAACTTTTAAAAGTATCTTATACCAAATGGTAACAATACATAATATCATGGTAATATCACTGCATAATCTAAAAATTCAACATTAGTTTTTATTTTCTATTTTACTTATAATTAAAATATCAACATTGGTACATTGAATATAACATAAATTATTTTTGTAATTCATTGTTACATTGTCGATATTCTAAATAAATGAATTCTTCATAATTAAAACATATAATCCAACAAACAAAGAAATGTCTCATAACTTTATGAAAAATGAGATGGAAGTCAAAATTTTTATTTCAAGTTACCATGCAAACATCAATTACATAAAAGTCTCTTAGATAGTTATTCAAAATCAGCCATAGGTTCTGGCACACCATCATAATCTACATCTTCAGATGAATGGCTCGATGCAGATGAAGATGATCGATATTCTTCTCTTTCATCAACTAGTGCTCCATCTGAGTCAACATGCATGCCCACCATTTCAGAGTTCAAAAGTCTTGTAGATCTATGTCTACATTCTGCAGAGTCCCATTTCAACAGTAATTGTTCTGGTAGCAATTTATTCAAAATATTTATGGTCTGCAACCGAAGAGTTCCTCTCTTTGTCAAAATGAAGTCATACACAAGTATGTCAACATCCTCCAATTTTAAGACATCTGTGTGGCGACGATTTATATTTGTGCCCTTTCTTTTTCTCTTTCTGCCAATTCTTTTTTCCACTACCATCTTCGTCTTGTACACACCATTGAAAGGATGGGTACTTGTGGCATACCAATGTACATCAACAACTGTAATCTCTTCATTTTCATTAATGACCTTTAAAACCTTGGAAATCCAGAATGGATAGCCAAGTGGATCTTCATCTGCTAACACTTCTATCATGCAACCCTCCTTAAGATCCTACACAGAACCCCTGTAAAGGTCTTCCATGGCTTCACGTTGTGCACTTGATCTTCTAGAACCAATAAAGATTTCTCTTTCCTCTACTTGTGGGGAATTAATAATAGCTTGAGGTTGTTATTGTTCAACATTGTGTGTTTCCTGATGTTCATGTTCATTTGGCATATTTTGTGGCAAAAAAAAAGTAGTCTTCAAAAGTGTATCCCCTTTTATTGATCTTGAAATCATATCACTTTGATTACTGAAAAAAGACTCCCACCAAACTGAATCAACAACATCGAAGTATTCATATGTATCTCTAATACATATTTTAATTTACTCTAGACATTCAGAATAATTTATGTCTCTCTTCTGCCTTCGTGCATTATGGAGTTCAGAAACTAACTGTAATAACAATATCTTTGATGAAAACATTGGAAGCTCTGGAATGAACTTCAAAAATGCTAAACCTGATGATGGTCCCCATTCTTCAATATTTAAATACTTCTTGCGCCATATAAGTGTTATCCCATCAATTTGTTTGATACGAAATTGATGCTGGAAGCTAATGTCGTTAAGTTGTTCAATGCATTTCTCCTCACCATGCGATCCAAAAATAAACCTTTGCATGTCAATAGTTTCTTCCAACACATGAAAAACAGGCTCTGGAATGTACGATTTCTTAATACATTCAATTAATGATGGCAGGCTCCCAACACCTTTCCTCCTCAATGTTACTGAAAAACGAATGAACATTTGATCAATATGATCATGAGTATGCCCAACAAGAAGGAAACCAACCTTTATCTTTTTAAAAATCCCCAATTCAACGAGCATGTTTAGATACCCAAAAGAACTTGATTTTTGTTCTCACGACTTGTGTTGTCTAATTGTAAATACAAAACTTCAAGAAGAATCCCAGACCAATGAGTAACCACATCATGGATTATAGTTATGGTCATATTTGCATCATTGTGAATATTTGGAGTTGTGAAGAAAACTCTTGGAAACATCTTCTCATTAAATACCATACAACCAACCAAGTGAAATTGAATGAAATTTTCCTCCTGTAATTTTTTTGGCGTGCGGACAAAATGTGGAAGAAGTGTTTTCTTTTGGTCCATACCATCAATTATCAATCCTAGATATTTATTTGGATGATCATAACACTTCTTTCGATGTTTATACAACTTTTGCCTTTCACTTATTTGCTGATTGCGATGGTCTTGAAGTTCTTTGACAATGGAATCTGTACATAAAATAAAAGAAACATATGAATAAATATATTTTCATAGTTGATAAGTATCAAATTTTAAAAAACAATGTTTTGAACACATACCTCTTTCTGCCCCTTGACATTTATCTCTTTTTGCTTTAAGAGAAGCACATGTGCTGCAAATCCCCATCCTTGTCTTCTTAGTAATACGAACATTGTTGAATTCAATTTTCCATATCCTTGTAAAATAAGAATATGTAATAAAATTATCAATTCCTTCAACAACTTCTACATAATCTTTGTATAACATGAATATTTCTCGTCTCGAGAAATTATATGGAATATGTATTGTGTCTTTATTTGGCATACACTCTCCATGATTTGAAAAGAAGTCTTTCATCCATGTCTTAGCAGTATTTGCAAATGGCCCCACCTACCCTTTATAACGTGCTTCTGAATAATATGTGGGATCCCTTTCCAATCTATCCTGGATTCTTGACAAACGACAATTACCAGTTGAATATAACATTTTGAATGCCTTTCTGCAAAGAAATACATTCCCAATATGATAATCATAACCTGCTAGTGTAGATTGAATGCAACCCACTAAATATGAATTTTGCATGCTTTTATTCATTGACATATATGTTTTCCTTTTCTCCAAAGCAAAGTTGAAATCCATATTTTTCAAGCAATCCCTTCGACAACATTCACTTGAAATCAAATGAACGACAGAACTTCTTGTCGTGAGATATTTTGTCCTCGCCCTTGTATAACTTGAATGCTTTGGATTGATATGAAAAGGTCTACTCCTACTCCTAGTTGCAATATTTTCTTTCAATGGCTTCATCATTCCATCATCCATTGTAAAAGTAGTTTCATCACCATTAGAAGGAATATTATCCCCACTATCATCATCCTCAACATAGTTAAGAAATTCATCAACATCATTGCGTGGAAAATTTTCTTTACCATCATCAGTCGAAGAAAACATTTCACAAGAATCATCGGCACTTTTGTAACCCTGACTCAAAAGAAATTCTTCACCATCTTGATCCATGCTTTCAAATTCTTCCCTGGGAGGATTCAATTCTTCATCACCATGAGTGTCTTTGAAATGGTCACTTGGAGAAAATGCAATATTCAGATCTGTGCCTCTAAAATTATCATTTGCAATAAACTCTTCATCCTCCCCTTCCTCAGTGGTGCTCTCATAATCCTTGGGATTAGGCATAAGTGGAAGCTTTGAATTTGTATTCACTAGAATTTCTTCATCCTGCCCCTCCCCTTCCTCACTAAAGCTCTCATAATCCTTAGGATTAGGAATAAGTGAATACCTTGAATCTATATTTATTGGACATTCTTCATCCCCCCCTTCATGAGTGGTTAAATTATAATCGTTATGATTAGGATGAAGTGAAAATTTTAGCTTTGGAAATTCATCCCCGTCTTCATCAGTGGTGCTGGCATAATCCTTAGGATTAGGACGAAATGGATATTTTGACGCTGCAAATTCTTCATTCCCCTCTTCCTCAGTGGTGCTGACATAATCCTTAGGATTAGGACGAATTGCATATTTTGACTTTGCAAATTCTTCATTCCCCTCTTCATATGTGGTGCTGACATAATCCTTAGGATTAAGATGAAGTGGAAATTTTGACTCTGGAATTTTTTCATCCCCCTCTTCATCAGTGGTGCTTGCATAATACTTAGGGTTAGGACGGAGTGGAAATTTTGACGCTGTAAATTTTTCATTTCCCTCTTCATTAGTGGTGCTGGCATAATCCTTAGGATTGGGAAGAAGTGGATGTTTTGACTCTGAAACATTATCATTCCCCTCTTCTTCAGTGGTGCTTGCATAATCCTTACGATTAGGATGAATTTGATATTTTGACTCTGGAAATTTTACATCCCCCTTTTCATCAGTGGTGCTAGCATAATCCTCGGCATTAGGACAGAGTGGATATTTTGACTCTACAGATTCTTCATTCCCCTCTTCATTTGTTGTTCTCGCATAATCCTTAGGATTAAGCTGAAGTGGATATTCTTCATCTCCCTCTTCATCAATGGTGTCCTCATAATCCTTGGGATTAGGACGAAGTGAAACTTTTGACTCTGGAAATTCTTCATCATGCCCTTCATCATTGTTGCTTTCATAATCTTTAGGATTAAGAGTAAGTGGTATAACTGGCGCTCGATTTACAGAAATTTCATTTTGCTGCACCTCATCAATTTTGTTCTCATCATCTTTAGGATAATGACCAAGTCGATTTTTTGACTCTCTATTCATGGTGAACGAACTCCCATTATATTCATTACTCTAAATAGAGTTGTTGCGTGATGAAGATGTTGATGTTCTAGAAAGAAAAACTTCGCTATCAGAAGAAACCATGGCTTTCAACAAGAATAGGTTGAATGATACAAATTCCTCTCCCACTTACAATATATAGCTTAAAGACTAAAAATTTCTCTCCAAATTTTCCCTCCAAAAAAATTCGCAAAAAAATTTCCCTCCAAAATTTCCCCCCAAAAAATTTCGCGAATATTCAAAATATCCACAAAATATTTCTATCATGGATGCCTTCCAAACTAAATTAATGTTTTTATTTGAATGATTTAACATTGACTAGATGTAAGTATTAACTATAATATTACTATAATACCTACATGCAAATATTAACTATTTTAACTATAATGACTACATGTAAATATTTTGAATTTTAAACTTATGTTATATTCATCTAAAATATATTTCAAAATTTATTAATAAACTATTGGTCTTCAAATATTTCACCATACTTTCTATTCAAAATATCCACAAAATATTCCTTTCATGCATGTCTTCGAAACTAAAATAATTTTCTTATTTGAATGGTTTAAGATTGCCTACATGTAAATATTTACAAAAATAACAACATGTAAATATTAACTATTTAAACTATAATTAACTACATGTACATATTTTAGATTTTAAAATTTAATCCCATGATTTTAAACATTAATTACATGTAAATATTAACTATGATAACTAAATGAAAATATTAACTATTTTATCTATAATATTAAATATAATTAACTGCATGTAAGTATTTCATATTTTAATTTTTAATCGGAGATTATATTTGAATTATTCAACATTCAGTACATGTAAATATTAAATAAAATATTAATTATGATAACTACATGCAAATAATAAGTATTTTAACTATAGTATGAACTATAATAAACTAAATGTAAATATTTGAAATTTGAAATTTTAATCCCACATTCGTTAAACAGTAAACCAATCAGACAATATTCGCTATTTAAAAGGAATGATTGTTTCTATTCATCACATCACATCAAGTTTTCTGGTATTTGTTAGAGCAAATTTCTAGAGGTGTTGCATTGGCATTAGTAACTTCATGGAGGCATTTCATTGGCATTGGAGGCGTTGTGTCGCTATTGGTAATTTTGTGGAGGTGTTGCATTGGCATTGGTAACTTCGTGAAGGCATTGCATTGGCATTGGAGGCATTGTGTTGCTATTCGTAATTTTGTGGAGACATTGTGTTGGCATTGGTGACAGCAGCTTTTTTCATTTCAAAGGTTAGTTTTCCTTCTATTCTGTCAATTTAAAGACGATTTTGGGAAAAATCTATTTTTCTATAGTTTTTTTTGTGTCCAAAAACTATTTTTTTAAGCTTTTTAGGTTCAAAAACCTTAATTTTTTTATATTTTTTTAGTGAAGACAATGCAAAAAAAACTAAATTTTTTAGGGTTTTAAGGACAAAAATTTAGATTTTTTTTTCTTTTTTAAGACTTATAGGTTCATCTAGACAAAAAAATCCATAAAACGACCATGCACATAAAAAAAAAAGTAATATTATAACATTTTTTATTTGTTTTTTTTTTAATCATATTTCATTATTTATTTATTTATTTATTTTTAGAATTTTTTTATTTTATATTCTATTTTATTTTATTTTTTTAATTTTAAATCTTAGTTTTATTCTTTTTAATTTTAAATCTTTAATTTTTTTTTCTTTATTGTTTTGTTATATATCATATATATATCTATATGGTTTTTAATTGTATTGTGATATAGGTTTTTTTTTTTTAATTTATTATATTGTTATATTAAAACAAATGTTTTTATTTATTTATTATATTGTTTGTTTTTTTTTTTTTTAATTATATAATGTTTAGAAACCAAACACAATTGTGATTTAATAAATTGTTTTTTTTTTTTTTTGGTTATATTTTGATATTTTTAACATTTTTTTATTATTATTAAATAAATTTTTAATAATTATATTATTAAAAAAAATCGAAAATTAAAAAAAACAAAAATTAAAAGAAAAAATAGAAAAAAAAAATTAAAAAATTAAAAATTAAAAAATAAAAAAAAAAACAAACGTGGCAGACCTCGCCCGCGGGCACCGGAGGCCGGCCGGGCGGTGCCACCGAGGGCGGCCTAGCCGGCCCCCAGCGCCCAGCGGGTAGTCTGTGCGCGCAGCGGTGCACTATTCATTTTTTAATTTTTATTTTTTTTTAATTTTTTTAATTTTCTTAATTTTTTTATTTTTAATTTTGTTTTTTAAATTTTTTTTTTTTTAATTTGTTTTAATAAAACTTTTTTTAATTTTGGTTTTTTTTTTAATTTTTTTTATTTTTTTATTTTGTTTTTTAAATTTTTTTAAAATTTTTTTTTTAATAATTTGTTTTAATAAAACATTTTTTTTTTATTGATTTTTTTTAATTTTATTTTGTTCTTTAAAATTTTTTGTTTAAATAATTTGTTTTAATAAAACAATTAAAAGTTCATAGAAACATTGTTATATATATATATAAATAAAAAAATAAAAAAATAAAAATTGTTATATAATATAATAAAAACATTGTTAAATAATAATTGTTAAAAATTTCAAAATATAACAAATATATATATATATATATATCAAAAAAAAAAAATCATTAAACAACAATTATGTTTTGTTTTTAAACATTTTATAATTAAAAAAAAAATACAATATAATAAATTTAAAAAAAAAACATTTGTTTTAATATAACAATATAATAAGTTAATTTAAAAAAAACTATATAAAAATACAATTAAAAAAAATAAAAAATAAAATAATATTATAACATTTGTTATAAATAGTTAGTAACTTTTTTGTTTTTTTTTAAATATTAAACAAAAATTGAAGTTTGAAAATACTAGTTTATTTTTTTAAAATTATTTTATACATTTTAAACACATTTTTAAATTTTTTATAAAATGTATTCAAAACATATTATATAGATATATATACATATGATTTATAATATTTTGTTTTTAAATGAAAAATTTTATAGTTAATTTTACTACTTTAATTTCAAACTATTTAGTTGTAGAAATAAATTTTGTTTATTAAATTTATTTTTTCCACAATATTTTTCCATTAAATTATATATATATATTATCAGGAAAATGGCATCAAAAAAGATTTATGTGAATGTTTCTACACCTAGGGTAGCAGCTCCCAAATCTACAACAGTAGCTCCCAAATCTATAGCTACAGCTCGACACATTATGGATACAACTCCCAAATCTAAAGTTGCAGCTGGACGCACTATGGACACTATTGGACACAATAAGGATATTGTTGCACACACTAATAAAAGTCAAGCAAGTGGGGCACCAAGTTCATTAAAGCTTATTTTTTATTGGAAGAACGCTGAGGAAATAGATAAAACTGATTTCTCATGGTATCTTGAAGACAGTGAAATGGAGGCTGATATACACATCTATCTGATTTGTGGTATGATTGACTTAAATGAGCCATATGATGTGATGGGCAGAGTACGAGACATATGTATGGTCCTGAATACAAACACTATTTATGTTCTTGCAAGGAAGGCTCAAAAACGTGAGAAGGTTAGATATCGTCTATCAATCGTCAAGTATGACACAGATGAAATAACTTCAAAATTTTCTGAAGAAATATCAAGCAACATTGCAAATAACATTGTAGGTATGCTTATTTTTATTTCCTCTATGCATTATTGTAAGGATGATTCAATTTTTTATAAATTATTGATCATTGACATGTTTTATTTTGTTTCATAGGATTTTATTCCGGGTCTTTCAAACATGTTTGATGGTATTTATATGTTGGTGCCAAATGTTATGGATATGATCAAGACTTTCCACAAAGACAAAGCAGAGGAAAGGAGATTGAAAAGAGCAATAGCTCGTGACACTGCAATAGTATAAAGAGGGGATCAACCAAGAGTCACTAAGGTGGGTCAATCTAGTAAACTTAAACATGTTTTTTTTGAAGGTGTCGAACATGAAACATAAAATTATGATAATAGCATTAGTGAGGAGGAGATGAGAACTATTGTGCAAAAGGAGAAAACAGATCAGACACCAAAAAGAAAAATTTCCAAAGATGTCTCTTTTGTGCCTCATGAAGGAGAGCTTGTTTATAAAAAAACTGATATGTTATCCAATAAGATTAGGAAATCAAATATTGGTGGATACATAAAGAGCGTGGTGATGAAAGAACAAATTGGCAAAAATCTCACTGGAAAGCAGAAAGAAACAATAACACAGAATGCAGGTTGGGGGATAGCATTAATGCAGCAAAACAAATTCTATTAGCAAGGATGAGAAGAATAAATTAATTCTTGGTGGCCAAACATTTGAGCTTAATGTTAACCAATTTTATGGCTCATATGAAGGACAATCTCAATATCAAATTAGAAAGGCCCATCACCTACATGTACATAATCTGAAAACATTGTTCAGGTTCAATCCATATGTGCATGTGGTGGATTATGTGGTTCTTGTCGATCCATGTCCGGTTCCTAACAAACAAGCATTTGACAAGACAAAATGTTTTGATTATAAATATTATGTAATTGGAGGGAACCATTCAATAGAGGCTAAGAGACAATTGATTGTAGAATATCCCAATAACTATCTTTTTCAAAAAGTTAAATGCATCATTTACGCTGGCTTAACAGAAATGGAATCAAAGTTATTGGCATGGGATCATAATATAGATAATGAGTATAGAATGAAAATGAATTTCATCCAAAGGGTCGGATTTATTCATAATGATCCCATGCCAATAAGACACAAGTTAGTGTAGCATTTCGAAAGGAATGTTTAATGGAAACAGGTTATCAAATTGATGAAAAAAAACAAAAGATGGAAAATTGAATACAAATCTCTTCAGAGGCACAGATAACATTTTTCAGTTGGCATTTAGAACTGGGGAGGTATGGGATTTGATTGATGAGATTTTTGATCGGTGGGAGAATATTTCTATAAAAAATTAGAAGGTTAGAAAGAGTAAACCCATAATATGTACGAACAGTAAGGGGGGTTCTGAAATGAAGCAACTTCCATAGGATATGACTATTACACCTTGGAGAACAATGCAAGGTGTGAAGGATGATAAATTAGTCAAATCAGTATTAGCCCGTGTGAAATTGGGTGAATTATCAAGGGAAGAAATGTGTGCAGAATTTCAAAAGTAAGTTTCTTGAATTATTTCTTATTTTTCTTTCATTATAATTTTTTTTAAAATAAAACATAATGATGTTGGTAGAATTTGTTATACATGTCAATATATTAATGCTTTTAACTTGATTTATTCAGTTAGAATTTTTTTATGAAAATACAAGAACACATGGTTAAAATGTTGAATGAAGATAGTGGGATGATGTTGTACGCAACTACCCAGAAGCAAGTTCTACATCAACACTAAAAGAGTTTAATATTGCATTCAATAAGGTATGTTGATTTATAAATTTATTTTATTCATATTTAAACTATTTTTATTTTATTACTTATATATATATATATATATGTCATTAAATATGTCGAAGAAGGATGGAAATGGAGTACCAGATACTTTCAAAAGCTCTATTGAAAAAATTAAGATGGAGAACATGAGAAGGAAGCGTCTTATGAATGTTGAACTAGATCCTACTCTTAATCATTACATTTGGAATGGGCTCAACAATGTTCAATATCAAATAATACAAGGTGACTGTGAAGACATTGCATCACTAATACCTAAAAGGGAATATGGCCTAGTTATTGTAGATATTCCTCATGGTTTCAATTTCCCAAACATTGAATATGATAGAGAACCATATACTTATCAAGCTTTTAGTAAAGTGGTTACGGGTTTTCAAGAAGTGACAACATCACCACTTTGGCGATTTGTGACATTTCATTCAGACACAGTTTCCAATGTTATTAACAAGCTTTAAGGGTAAAGCAAACTCAAGGATGCAACTTACATGGTAAGATTTTGAAATTGTATGTTTGATTCCTCCTAAATTTTTTTCTTCATGTAAAATTTAATTGAACTTTTACTATGTTATGTTACAGGCAAAAGTCAAATATTGTTTCTTCCGAAGATCAGCCTATTATAAATGATTGTGAGTTCATCCATGTTGAATGTTGGACAAAAGACAATAGCTATAAGCATATTATTATGAATCGAGTAGATGGGAAGAGTCATAGTCAAGTATTGGTTTGTGATGCAGTTGTAAGAAAACTAACATATGAGGATAAAGATGCAAAAGGAGATATAGTTAACATTTATCAAAAACCACAAGCATTGGTTAACTATCTTATAGATCTATGTTCAAATGAAGGAGAATGGGTTTTGGATTTATTCTTAGGTTTAGGTAAGTTTTATTATACAAATTTAAATTTAAATATTGTCTCTTTTACTTTTTATGTCTCCATACTAATTTTCTTACTTATTTTTTTTGTGCTTGATGATTAGGTACAACACTAGCATGTTTCCTACTAAAAAGAAGAAATTGCATTGCCATTGAGAAAGACCCAGTTCAATGCAAACTTATTCAACAAAAAATTAATGCTCTTAAATTCCTTCCAGATGCGAAGCAAGAAGTTGGTTTGAGGAAAGGAGATTTTAACGAATCACGTGTGGAAAAAAAAGCAAAGGAACCTCAACCACCATTATATGGAATGATTGGAAAGGGACACTTTGGAAGATTTGCTGACATGAAAGATCCATTAGAAGACGGCAATGATCAAAATGAAGAAGAAAATGCTGCGGAAGAAGCCATCAATGCTATTCCAGATGATGTTGAAGATGTATTAGTTGATATTGTTGATGATGTTTAAGTTATGCTTGCAAACAAAGCTTATTTTTTAGAACTATTAATCAACTTTACTTGTAATGTTTAGACTTTGATATTTTATGAGAACAACCTTTTTTTTTTGCAAAAAACATGTGATTGCTATTATTTTTTGACATAAAATTCAATAAAAATGTTATTTTCTTAAGTTTTTTTGTTAAGATTCTCCCAAAAAATTAGTTTATTTAACATGTTTTTTCCAACAAAAAGTCTATAAAAGTGTATTTTTTGCATTGTATTTATATTGAAAAATTGTATTTTTTTGTCATATAGTTCAAAATATTGGTTTTTTAGCGACAATTTTTTGATGTGCATTGAAAAATTATTTAACAATACATAAACATGTAGAAAATATAAACTTTAGAATATTGACCCTTTTTCCATCTTTTATGTATGTGAAAAAGTGAAGATATCATTACAAGTTTTTATTTTTAAAAAAAATATTTTTATTATTTTTAAAACACAAGTACATAAATGCACTTAAAAATAAACATCTCACAGAAGAAGACATTAGAAAATCTATAGTGTCAAAATCAATCCTATAAAAAAACGTTGGTGATGATACACCACCACTATTCAAAATCGACATAAAAAACATCACTTAAAAAAAAACAAAATTAATTAAAAAAAAAAAAAACAAAATGAAAAAATCTTAAAGTGCCAAAAACATGCTCAATTTTTTTTTTCTTGATTCTGAATGGCCACTTTTTCAAAATCAGGTGTTTTTCTTGATACTTCAAAAAGTAGGTAACAATGAGGTTACCTATTTCATCGGTAACATTGTTAACTTTGACCAGCTCTTAGTTTCACATACGAGCTCAGTTTGACGAATCGTTTGCACTGTTGCAATTAGGACGATGATATATTCAACTTGAACTTGGTTCGAGAGAAATCTGAACACTTTGATTTTTGAGCTTCCATAAGCCCTCTTTGTCCTACGTGTCTCTGGAGCTACCTAGATCAATACTCCCCACTGAGGAGCTTTTGGTCCTCCAAAAGCATCAACAATAATCTGCAACTTCTTGTGTACTATGTCTGCACCACAATTGTCCTGAAAAAGGTCACCCTTCCATTTCCTTCACCTTTGTTCTTTGGAGCCTTAAGCGATGAACTGACACCTGCATCTTTTGCAAACCTATAGTACAATCTCCTACAAATTACATGCTCAAATTATGACCAAATATGACCCAAAAATTTCCATACTTTCCATGAGTTTATAACATGTACTTGGTGGTAAAGTTTACATCAAATGGAAATCACACCCCAGCTATCATTACAGGAAAAAAAATCATTGTCGCATTTCGAAGAGATGGCAAACACATAATCACTTTTACATGAAATAAATGCATCTTATGATTTACAAAACAAGGCCAAAATATCATGGTTTCTTAACAAGCGATGGGAAACACATCATTGCTTTTACAGTTAAAAATGAAACATGTGATTTACAAACATGGCCATGAAACAATACCACATATAAAAAAACCATCTCTCACTGATCATCTCCTTGTGGTATGTTTGCTTATCGAACAATCGTTTCAATTGTTTCATGCACCAACGATTCATCCTTAAGGTGCTGCACTAGATGGAGCGTCAAACACGTGGCTCTTTGATGGCCACTTTGGTTGCATTGGTTACAAAAGGTCTTATTCCTCTAGACTTGCTTAATCAATTTCTTTTTCTGTTGTGGAGAAGCCTTTCCACGCCTCATCTTCCGTTGTGATGCCATTCTTTTCCAACACTCAGAAATGACATGGTTATGTAAACCACAAAAATGACAAGTTTTTCAATGCCATGATTTACGACCATGATTATCAACATTCTTATAATCAAAGTGAACTATGGAATAATGAGACTTGTTATACCTTCTATGGTGGTCTCTGGTGTGATCATGGTGATGAGATCTTGCCTCAGCTCTTTCAGTGCAACATGCACTACCATGGAATGATGGTGAAGTGTTCCCATCAATCCTCTTCCCTATTGAGTTCAACAATGTCTATTTTCCTTGGATGTCCTTTGGAAATCCTTCTTTAGTGTATCTGAAACCTACGTAGTGAGGTCTCTGCACAACCTCCAATGGCTGAGTTATGCCTTTGCCAAGAATTCCAAGTCCTCCTCTTTGGTACCCCACATTGCTAAGGATTCTCATATAGGATCCTGTAGTGGGTATCTCCACACTTCCAACAGAAATGATATCACGTGAAGATGAAACTGAAGAGAAATCAACACTTCTTACCTCAGCTGTCAATTTTCAAACAAGTGAAGAAGGCTTCTCTAAGCCTTCATTGCGCTTCAATTCCTCCAAGGCCTCTTTCGCGGCTTGTATTTGAAGATGCAATCACTAATTCTCCTCGTTCTCTTCATGTAGGAGTGTCTTCAATGCCTCATGATCTACTTGAAGACTTTCGTCATGGAACTTCAATTCTTCCAATGCCTCTATCGTGGCATGCAATTGAAGCTACACTTGCTTCTCTTCCTCCTTCTCTTCCTATAGGAGTTTTTCCAACACAGCATGATTTGTTTGAAGAAATTGGTTGTCGTGCTTAAATTCTTCCAATGCCTCTGTCGTGGCCTGCAATTGAAGCTACAACTGATGTTTTTCCTCCTTCTCCTCTTGTAAAAGTGTTTTCAAATCAACGTTGTCTGTTGTGTGTTTCTCATAAGCTTCGTAGAACATGTCCAATTTCTCAAACACCCTAAGAATGGTCTCATACATGTCTTTGACATTCTCCATTTCTCAACTCAGCAAACGTTCAATGGTTCACACCTGAAATCCAAATCAGGAAGAAGGCTGCTTTGATACCACTTGATCTGGGTAAATTTCTGATAGCCTTTAAACCAAGAATTTTTACTTCGACTGATGTGTTATACTTGCAGTTAATCAAAGCGTTAATGAACATAAATGAACATCTGCATGTTTTAAAGAAGAGGAACATAACAAGCATTAGCAACATATGATATTGATAACAGAGTTTGTCCAGGAGGGACTACGTCTTTGGGCCTCGGTGCCAATATGGTGTAGGTTGTTGCATTAAGTGCTGGAAAGAGTGATGATGTACATGGATGGTATTTTCTTTGTCATACAAGGAAAATTACCTCATGCAGGAGTGGTTAGACCTCTCAAAAAGATGTTCCACTACCAGAACTCTCATTCACAAAAGGACTCTTATCAGTATGACAATAACTTACACATAATTACTATGAGTATCTCATGAGCATGGAAACAAAGGGATCTCAATCAAACATACATGTGAAAATGAGTATCCTTTCAACATGGAAACAAAGGGATCTCAATCAACATAAAAAAATCCATGATAGAAATTACATATCACATCAAGAACAAAACAAGATCCCAAATCAAAAATTAATAGGGATCGATATAGCACAATGCATCTCATAGAAAAGAGAAAAAACAAGTACATGATCACACTACATATACCTCACATCTTGGGGATCTCTGAAGAAAAGGATGATAAAATGTTGGATCTAGCTGTACCATCAATCTCGTGGTGTCGAATATCCTGAAAATAAATTCTCACACATTGAATGCTTACACTTGCAATTCCACTTTGAAAAATGGCAAAAAAGCATAAGGCTCATATGGAAAATTTGACTGCATCGTTGAACTTGTGTCACCAAGAGATGTAGGATCAACTATGAATTTTCTAAATTTTGACAGTGAAAATCTAGGCCTTCGTGAATCTTTTAGATTCCCCTAGATTCCTTAAAGATGTTGCTCCATAGGGAATCTAGAAATATGAAACTCAAAATAGGAACCTGATCTCACCATTGAGATCCTTGTGAAATTCTAAGAAAAATGTGTATAAGGTTGACCTCATTCTGACACCAGCGAATTTCAGCCTTCAAGGAATCTGAAAGATTCCATCAAGATTACTGAAGATTCTCCTCCACAGGGAATCTGCAAAACCACTGCTCAAATGGAAAATCTGGGTCCAGCATTGAGCTCCCTACGAAATTATGGTTAAAATTCATATAAATTTCAATACATTCTGACACAGGAAAATTTTACCTCCTTGAAATCAAAAGGTTCATGGTTCTTCCCCCTTGTTTTCTAGGCTAGTTCATGGTTCCACCTGTCTCAAAATTCGTGCTCCAACCCGCCCTTGGTGCACTATACAAATGAGGGAGTTTAAATAATGTTTTATGCAGTGGATTTCCCAACATGAGATCTTGGGTGCGTTGGAAATTTAGGAAATTTGTTACAGGGAGGTCGGGTGGTCAAACCCCGCCCCCTCCAAATGGCATGCATCAGTTTTAAATATTCCGTAGCATTGTTTTTAATACATAGTATGGGGTGGCCAGACCCACATTAGGCGGCCCGCCTCAAACCCACCACCGACACCGTATACATGTGGTAGAGTGGGTTATGGTTGGGGTAGCACGGTTGACCGCCGACCACCCCACCGTGTATTATGTGTTTGGTTTGTGGGGTTCAGTGGGGGTTATGGCCCACCGACCCCTTTAAATATTATTTTTTTATTATGGCTGTAACGTGTGGGTGAGGGTGGTGGCCCGCCACCCCCTTTTTTAATTATTTTTTTGTATTTTTAAAACAACCATACAAATTTAAAAATTTGGGTTTTAGGCTGAAGGAGTATTTTTAAAGACGACATAATTTCGTCCGAAATTTGGCCGGAATCTGGCGGCTGGGTTTGGGAAAAATTGCTCCTTCTTTAACCTCCCAAGTCATCCAAGCCAACCCAAAACTTTGACCAGCTCTAACTTTCGCATACTAGCTTTGTTTGACGAACCATTCACACTATTGTGATCAGGATGACAAGATCTTCACTTGAACATGGTTTGAGAGAAATCCAAACACTTTAATTTTTGAGCTCCCACAAGCCCTCTTTGTCCTATGTGTGTCTCTAGAGCCACCTGGTTCAGTGGATGATATCCATAAAGTGCCATAAATGCGGTCATTTTTTCTGTAGTATGAAATGAAGTGTTATATCACAATTCAGCCAGAGGTAACCACTTGACCCATTATGTTTGTTTATTAGATACAAAACAACGAAGATATCCTTCCAAAAATTTGTTCACTATCTCAGTTTTCCCATAGGATTGAGGATGATCAGATGAGCTATGAGCTAATTGAGTACCCAAACAAGAAAATAATTCCGTCCAAAAATTTATAGTGAAAATGGGATCTATGTCACTTACAATAATCTTTGGGTTTCCATGTAGCTTTTGATTTGTTTCCATAAATGTAGTAGAAAATGTAGTTGCTTTAAATAGATGAGATAATGCACAAAAGTGTGCATACTTTGTAATTCTATTAACTACCACCATGATGATACTCTTTCCTTTGGACTTAGGTAAACCTGTGATAAAATCCATTGAAGCCTCCTTGCAATGTTGACTTGGAATGAATAAAGGTTGTAGTAGACCGAGGGTCTTAATTGTCTCAACTTTATTTTGTTGGGAAACTAAAAATTTCGCCAAAAAATTTTGAATATAAGATTTAAGGGTTATCCCAAACTTTAAATTTTTCTTCTCCCTATGGTAAGTTTTTAAAAATCCCGAGTGTCCTCCAAGGGGAGAGGTGTGCAATTCCAAAATAGTATTTTTTTTTACTTGGGAATTCTTGCAAAGATATAGGATCTTTGTATGATAAGGAATCATTTTTCCAACTAAATGTATTAGATGTATTGGGATCTTGCTGCAAATTTTGAATGAGTCCACACTTCTTTTTCATTCTTCCATTCCTCCTTTGCTTCTGTTATCTAATCTGGTTGGATAATAGAAATGGAACAAAGTAATACTTCCACCTCCTCATCCTTTCTTGAGAGTGCATCTGCAACAACATTTAGCTTCCTTTTTTTGTAGATGACTTCAAAGTCATAACCCAACATATTTGTGACCCATTTTTTCTGTTCTTCAGAAGACAATATTTCTTCCAAAAAGCATTTAAGATTATCATGATCAGTTTTTACCTTGAAGTGTCTTCCCATTAGGTAAGGTTGCCATTTATTTAGTGCACATAGTATTTACAACATTTCCTTCTCATAAATAGCTTTCTGTAAATACTTTCCTTTGATTGGATGACTTTCAAAAGCAATGGGTCTTCCTTCTTGCATTAAAACAACACTAATTCCATTTCCCGAGGCATCGCATTCCACAATAAATATTTTTGTGAAGTCTAGCATAGTTAAGACTATTGCTTGGCATATTGCCTCTTTAAGATGTTGAAAGGCCTTAGTTTCTTTAGGAGTCCATGAAAAGGCATCTTTATTCAATAATGTTGTTACAGGTGCTTCTATTCTCCCATAATTCTTAACAAAATTGCGATAATACCCTGTTAACCCGAGAAATCCTCGCAACTTCTTTATGGTTGTGGGGAATTTCCATTCCTTAATTACTTGAATTTTGTTGGGGTCAACCTTAACACCCTCCTGAGATACAATTTGACCCAGATATTCCACCTATTTTACTCCAAAGAAACATTTAGAGGTTTTTTCATATAATTGTTTCTCCTCCAATATTTTGAGTACCCTGTCAACATGTTGAACATTGTCCTTCCAAGACACGTTGTAGATTAGTATATTATCAAAAAATACTAACACAAACTTTTTAAGGAAGGGTTTGAAAATGGAATTCATCAACCCTTGAAATGTAGAAGGTGCATTGGTAAGGCCAAAAGGCATGACCAAAAATTCATAATGACCCTCATGAGTTTGAATTTTTTTTTTCAGAATATCTTCAGTCTTCATTCTAATTTTATGATATCATGAACGAGGATCCAACTTGGAAAAATAAATTACTCCATGTAATTCATCCAATAATTCATCAATCATAGTAATGGGAAATTTATCTTTAATAGTGAGCTTATTGATCTCCCTTTAATCCAGACACATGCACCATGATCCATCCTTCTTGTGCACCAATATTATTGGAGGAGAGAAATAAATTTGACTAAGTTGAATTATACCAGCCTCTAACATTTATGCAATCATACGTTAAATTTTTCTCTTTTGGACATAATGATATATGTAAGGCATGATGTTGGGAGGAAAACTTCCTGGAATCAAATGAATAGCATGATCATGATCACGAATAGGTGGGAGTCCTTTGGGGGTTTCAAATACCTTGGAATGATTGTCCAAGGCTTTTTGGAGATATGGAGAAATAGATGATTTTAATGTTGGAACTTCTAGTGAGAATAATTGTGCAATTACACCTTGTTTTTATTTCTTCGGAATCTTTGTCATGATATTAGAGCTTATTATCTTTCCTGGCTTCTCTATGATACCCCGTAATTCAACTTTCTTTCCCGTCGAAATTTTTTTCAAGAAAAGTTCTTGAAAATTAAAAGATACTGTCCCCAAAGATTGTAACGATTGTACTCCTAGTACAACATCAACACCTCCCATTGGAATCGAAAGCATTGGACTATTCAATACATATTTCCCCATGGTTAGCTTGATATTATTGCACTTTCTAGTTAATTTATAGTTCCTTCATTTGCAACCATCACTTGACACTCTGGTGCTGAGTATAGGAAGAAATTCAATTCCTTGGATACCTTACAATGAATAAAATTATTGGTACTACCCAAATCAATCAACACTATTACATTTTTATTCTTGATATGTCCTTCTATTTTGAGAGTTTGAGGAGTGATAATTCCTGCCAATGCATTACAGGATATGGTCAGAATCATTTCTTATTTCTCTAGGGTTCGTTCCTAGTGTATATCCTCTTCTTTTGAAGTTTCTTGTTCATTTTTTTCCTCCTCTTCACAATCTATGTAAAATAAATTCTTCTCAACACACTTATGACCTTTACTTTATTTTCTATCACAACTGTATCAAAGCTCTTTTGATCCTTTTTATTCCAATTGTTGTGGTTTCAACCTTGTAGGTTGTGGAAGTCTAGGAGTAGCAATGCTTCCATCTTTATAAACGTGAGTGGTAGGCCTCCTTGTCACCAGAATTTTACTTTAATTTTTTCTTGCCAGCCTGAATGCCTTCTCCAATGAATCAGGTTCCCAAAGGTGAACCTCATGTTGGATGTTATCCTTTAAAGTCCGTATGAAGAAATTAATCTTATGTTCCTCTGGAATAACAATTACCCTTATATTCAATTTTTGGAAGTCCTCAATGTGCTCCACCATTGAACCCTTTTGTTTGAGATTTATCAATTGGCTAAATAATGTCGTGAAACCAACTCCAGAAATAGAAGAAAAGAGATATCAACGCCTTAGAAATAAGCCACTTCGAGGGGGAAACCTCCAATACATTACATGAATGAACAATTATTCGATGATGCAAAGGAAAAAACCTCCTTTCTATATATAGGAGTCCATAGGGCCACAATGTAATCCTAGTGGGGTCACAATGTAACCCTAGCTGACCTAACAATAATAATGTAAGGGCACAATAATAACAATATTGGGGTGACAGGGGTACAAAAATAACAATAAGGGGGGCTGCACTAACATAATAAGGGACTACACTATTAATATAGGGACTTAACATGCCCCTCTACTTCAAACAAGTGTTGTCCTCAACGCTTGATTATTTCTTGATGCCTCTGTATAAAATTCCCATCCTCCCATGTGGAATATTCTACAAGAAAGTTCTTCCACTTGTTGAGATGCTCTGAAATTGATCGTACTTGTCAACTTCTTGTTTCTGTGACTGCTTCATAACTTCTTTTGATGTGACGTTGATATTGTTGTTGTTTCATTAGATTCTGCACCAAAGTTAGGTTATCCTTTGAGAGTTGGAGAACTTGTCATTGATGCTCGATTTGATCTTCCACTAATTTATCATCCATATTAGCTATTATTTAATCCTTCAAACCATCCAACTTAACCTCCATTTCTGCTTTTAAACCATCTATGTCATCTTCGGTTTCTCTTCGTAAGATCGAAACTTGTTGCACTTGGTACCATAATTTTGATATCTCATACTGTAATTCTTCCTCTTCATGTGTCATAGTATATATTTTTGAGGGCTTAATGGGTATGGAATTATTTTTTGGAGGCATTATAAAACCAAAAACTGATAAAAATTCTAAAATATGCCCTTGGAATCACTTCAAACTGCTTTTTCAAACACACGTTATGCAATTTCAAAAACCAAATACACACTTTTTTCTTGCTTTTGAGGAGCTCGATATTGAAACTGAATTATCTCTACGATTTAGGCTGTTCAATATCTGAAATTTGGCCGAGAGTTAGCCCTCTGAATCCTCTTTTGAATTCCAGAGGTCTGACCTAATTTAGATTCTTCAAGGAAAATTTATGTCCAATCTCCCACAATGACCTAATTATGGTCTGGTTCAGTAGAGCAAACTTGTACGACTTGCCACATGTCACTGTTTTCTCCTTTGGCTCTAAAATTTATAGAAAGGAAACTACAATCCCTGTACTTCCAGTCACTTTTTATAGAATTCAAATCCGATGCTCAGAGAGAGAGTTTAGAATATTTTCCCATGATCACCTCTTTGAGATGAAATTTGGGAGCCTGAAAAAGACCTAACTTCTACAGATCATATCTCCAAAAATATTGTGAACCAAGCTCTAAAATTTTGCGACATTGTTCCTCAGGATTTTGGCTTCGTGCTCTAAAAATTTTAGCTTTGGAACCTTTGTATAAAAAAATTTACAATGCAAATCCCACGATGACTTGTTTGGTGAAGAAAAACCCTAGAATCCAAACCTATGATACCAAACGTTGTGAAACCAACTCCAAAAATAGAAGAAAAGAGATATCAACGCCTTAGAAATAAGCCACTTCGAGGGGGAAACCTCCAATAGATTACATGAATGAACAATTCTTCGATGATACAAATGAAAAAACCTCCTTTCTACATATAGGAGTCCATGGGGCCACAATGTAATCCTAGTGGGCCCACAATGTAACCCTAGCCGACCTAACAATAATAATGTCAGGGAACAATAATAACAATATGGGGGTGACAGGGGTACAACAATAACAATAAGGGGGGCTACACTAACAGAATAAGGGACTACACTATTAATATAGGAGCTTAACAAAGAACGTGTTTCTCTTTGTATCCTCATAATGTGCTATCATTTCCTCCATAAAAATTGACCATGTGACAATTTGTTTACGAGAAAAAAGACATAGATACCATACAAATGTATTTTGTTCTAAATATAAAGTTGCAATATGTACCTTTTGCGTGTTTTGAAAATTATGGAGATCTAAATATTTCTCCATCAGTAGTATCCATGTTATAGTATCCTTGCCATCAAACTTCCTCATATTGATCTTTGGAATATGGTGGGTCTTCAATTCAACATTATAGTTTATGAAATCACGATCAAAATTTATTTTTTTCTCTTCATGATTTTCCTCTACTACCTTTTCACCATTAGGAATCATTTCTTGTATCAAATTTTTCAAACCTTCCATGTCTACTTTTAGATCATTCTTCATGTCTTCCATGTTGCCTTTAATTTTTTCATCGGTGCCATCCACCTTAGATTCCATGCCATCCATCTTAGCTTCCACACCATTATTCAAACCATCCATCTTAGCTTCCACGCATTTCTTCAAACCATCCATCATAGCTTCAACACCTTTCTTCAAGCCATCCATCTTAGCTTCCATTTCATTTTTTGTTACTCTTTGCAAGAGTGAAATTTGTTGCACTTGCTCTTGTAATTTTGATATATCATGTTGCACTTATTCCTCTTCATGAGTCATAGTAGAGCCTTTTGAGGGCTTAATGGGTGTTGAATTATTTTTAGGGGCAATTTTACAACCCAATACTGATATCTATGCTTCAATATTTCATTGGAATAATTTCAAACTGATTTTTCAAACAATATGGAAGTTTTAAGAAAACTACACACCTTTTCCTTGCTTTTGAGGAGATCGATATCGAAATTGATGTATCTATGTAATTTCGGATCCCTGAGATTTTATATTCAACACTTTAGTAGCCCTCTGAATATTCTTTCCAATGCCATAGGTCTAACCTGATATTGATTCTTCAAGACAAAGTTATGCCCAATCTCCCACAATGACCTAATTATGGACTAGTTGAGTAGAGCGAACTTATACGGCATGCCATGTGTCATTGTTTCCTCCTTCGAATATGAAATAGATACACATGAAAATAAAGTCCATTTGCTTTCAACTAATTTTTACAAAATTCCAATCTGATGCTCAGATAGAGAGTTATGACAATTTTCCCAAGGTCACCTCTTTGAGATGAATTTTTGGAGCCTGCAAAAACCCTAACTTCCACAGATCATATCTTCGAAAATATTGTGAACCAAGATCTAAAATTCGTACATGAAGTTTCTCAGGATTTATTCGAAAATGGGTTATTTTTTAAGCTTTTGAACCTTTGTAGAAAATAATTTATAATGAAAATTCCACAATGACCTGTTTGATGTAGAAAAACCCTAGAATCCAAAGCTCTGATACTAAAGGTTATGAAACCAGCTCAAAAAATAGAAGAAAAGATAGATCAACGACTTATAAATAAGGCTCTTTGAGAGGGAAACCTCCTTTACATTACATAAATGAACAATTCTTGGATGATTCAAATTACAAAACCTCCTTTCTATATATAGGAGTCCATGGGGTAATAATATAATCCTAGCCGACTTAACAATAATAATTTAAGGGCACAACAATAACAATTGTGGGATTTTATGGGGCACAACAATAACAATAGTGGGATTTTATGGGGTACAATAATAACAATAGGGGGCTACACTAACAACAATAGGGGACTACACTAGTAATATAGAGATCTAACAGTGGTTGCATTGGAGGTGGATTGTAGGGATAACGTGGAGTTGGGTATGAAGGATATTGAGGAAAATATTTAGGATATTGTAGATTTCTCACATAAGGTCCTTTCCAACCTTGAGATGGCCAAGGTTGCCAAGGGAAGAATGTGTTACAATTAATTTTTAGATGAATGTACATATCCTTGAAATTATAAATTAGGTTCTTGCATCATACTAGGTTGACTAGGCTTCCATGGTCTTCTTGGAGCTACATAACATAATTTCTTTGGTGATTGGATTGCTCCACTATCTTCTTGGTACAATTACTTAAACCATGGTAATGATGGGAAATATTTAGTAGCATATGATTTTGCATGGAACATGCAAATATCATCATCTTATTTTTTCTCATTTTTCATTCTTAACATTTCTACTTGTTCACTTAGATTATTTTTGTTTTAAAGTTATAAAGCAAATTTCCAAGTTCAGCTTGACTTACCAATGGTTATGTTGATTTACTTATTCTTGCCCTTCCTCTTGATATGCACTTGCATGCTTCACAAATTTCTTCAAATGATAATTTTTATACATCTCCTATACTCATGAGATCAAGGAGATCAATCCAATCGTCCCTAATTTTTCTAAGTAGGAGTGTTTTTAGTGTTTTAGATCCTAAATGATGTAAATTTTCCCTCTTAACATTATACATGAACCTCTCTATTAGATCCTCAAGACTCTCATCTTCTTCTTGATTCATTGTAAAAATTTATTCTTTAAGATCATGATCTTTATATTTTTCTATAAATATCTTTTGCATATCATTCCATGATCTTATTGAATTAGTACCTAAAATCATGAACCATTTAAGAGCTCTATCCTTCAATTTTGTAGGAAAAAATCTCAATTTTTGAGTGTGTGATAAGTAGCCATAATATCTAGAAATTATTTCAAATTCAAAGAGAATTTTTTCCCGATCATATGACCTCATACCATGGAAGTTGGGAAGGATAGATGGAGGGATGCTATTCATATGCGCACTAACATCAGTATCTTGAATGGGAAATCCAAGAGGATCTTCTTCATTGTCATCATCTCCATAAATTTATTCTACATTATTTTCCACCTATTCTTACTCTACCTACAAAATTGGATGGCAATGTGGTTCTTTTTGCACCGCGTGATCAAATGGTGGTGGGGGGGTGGGGGGGGGGGGTGGGTGTTGGCGTTGGATAAGTATTTTTATTTATTTTTGAATAAGAATTCTATTGCAATGCAATTTTCAGTTTTTGAAATGAAATGTGCCTATTGAATTTTTTTTTGTTTTTGCATAAATAAAATAAATGAATAAACCAGGGAATAAAACAATGAATATTTTGACACCTCCCTGAAAATGACACCAAAAAGTGATGAGCCTCAGTATTGCAAGAAAAATGCCACAACTACCAAGGCTACCGAATTTAATTATCAACTCGAGGTTTGTACAAAATTAAGAGTTATCGACATTGTATGTGCAACATACAGTGTGTCCTTATTTTATTGATCTGAAGTAATGGAGTGAATTTCATGAAATCAAAGCCTAAACTAATTGCAGAAATGGAAGTGTTACTTTGAAAATAAATTAATCCTAGGAAAGAACAATTTGTAATTGAAATATTAAGAGCATGAATTGAAATAAAAAGGCCTAATCTGCTTTGCGAAAATGAATGTCTTAAGTGGTGTTTATCCTTCCTAAATCATGGATTTAGATCCTAGGGGTAATTATTCAAGCCTAAGAGACAAAAATAAATCTTTGGGAGAAAATATGGTCGATTTTACACATGCCACAAGAGTGCTACAGGAAGTTTTTTTTTTTCTATAAGAAGTTATGTTGTGGAGATAACTCACTGAATGACTAACTAAATCGAATGAAAATGGGATGGGAATTTTTTTTAGTAAGTAGGATGTATTATGTATCCATTCCAAGTGGAATTACTCCAAAATACCCCTGTTCACACGTGCTTAAAAATAATAGAAAATTATTACTCTAAAATATGGAAATTTAAGAACTAGTGAGCTAGTTAATCTATCAAATTCCTAACCTAATCAACTGAAAATGAAAAAGGGTAATTTTTTTTATTAAATTTAATATTATTATGACATAATACAAGTGGAATAATTTCAAATGTAGCTCATTAACCCATTAAAAAAATAGCAGAAATTTACTACTATTTCGCTATAAGGCATTTTAAGAAATCTTATATTCGTGAACTAGTAAAAAAATCTAAGTAGATTAATGATTAATACGACCTTAAAATGTTATTCTAAGGATGAATAATGCTTTTGAACCTGTAAAAAAAATTCAAAAGAACTCACTTCAATCATTTAACTCAATCCTACAACAACAAAATAAACAATACTAAATACAGAAATATGCAAAATAGAAATAAGAGATGCATGTGAATAAGAAGTGAAAAGAACATAAAGAAATTTTGCAAGAGGGCTCTGAGGCTCCTGGGATGGTCAATCCCAAGGATAAATGAGAGTTATATTGAATAAATCAAGCCTTAGAAGCTAAAAATGGCATGAAAATTCATTATTGAATCAGTCCAAGTGCATCCTTGCAAGAAAAGAAAGTGGAGCTGCTAAACAACAATTTTCTCCACAATAAGACTAAGAAATGCATTCCCCTAGAGTAAAATTTGAATTGGTACGTATAAAAAATTATGAGGAAGGATTATCCTTAAAATGAGGAATATTTTCCCTCCAAAATCCCTCAAATAGTGGATCTGTTTCCCAACACTATGAGTTTGCAGTAAATGACATGGAACACATTCCTAGATTTTCTCAATCATCGGAGTTCTAGAATCCCTCAATAATTTTATAATATTTTGTTCATTTATTCTCCAATATTGGTCCTCTTGTAGGAGGGATCAAGTCACTAAATTATCTCCTTCTCCAAATCTTTATAATCTGCCCAATATTCTCACAACATCCTTCAAAGATAAATAATACTAGGCACAAATATGCAATTATCTAGAAACCTTCCTAAGAACATATTAAATCTTAAAGAAATATTATTAAGTGTAGAAGGAGAGATTTAATATAACCTTTATGTGCATATGGAAGGTGATATGAGCTCAAATCTATGTCTAATTTAGATGCCCATCACATTCGTTGCAAATGTCTATGTAAAACATGATTAGATAGGGTATCTGCTAATCTGTAGATTTCTAGAAATATGTTCATATTCTATGATATCGAAATATATTTCTAGAGGACACACTCTCAAAACCATGCGAAGGATGACAAGGTTTTTAACTAAATATGGCATTCACAAGTTGTAGTACTACGAGTTGTGAGTCAAGTTTGATGAATAAATGACGAATACCATGTGAAATAGCATCAGATAGTAGCTCAACCACTACACTATACTCTACGATATTGTTAATTGAGTGACCAATGAAAATCCCTTGCATACTCACAAAATCATAATTTGGATAAAAAATAGCCCACGCTGCGGAAGATAGGTTCTGATTACTATGACTAGCACCATCAACATAACCAATGTACAGTTTGAGAGATATCGACATATGAAAATGAAATGTAAACAAGATCAAAATAAACCATGAGAGAATATAAAAATACATGATGCAAACACGCTCAAACACACCTATAGATATTATGTAAATAGTGTACTACGAATGAGATCAAGCATAATATTTTTTGAGGTACAACCCATTTCTAGGCTATTCTAGTGGAACTCCATCGGAATATACTAACTCATAGGCCCCTTTTGCAAGGACTCGCTTGATAATTTATGGAACCAACCATATAGGTTGGAACGTCCCTGGACCTAAAGTATCAGTCTCCTGGTCATATAAGAGAACCATGTTCCCTCCCAAGAAGACTCGAGACTTTAAATTTTTTTCGTATTGTGCCTTAACATGCCTTTTATGAGCTTCATTGGCTAAATCGGCATCATGTCGAGTTTCATCCAAATGAGTCAAATGTAAAAGACGCTCCTCCTATACGGAAGTGGCAGGAAGAAGTTTCAAAACTAGTTTCAATTATGGAATTTCACACTCGATGGGCAGGATTTCTTCCAGACCATAGACCAACTGAAAGGGTGTGAATTTGATAGCAGTCCTAACTGAGGTTCGATATGCCCACAAGGCTGCGTAAAGAAGCAAGTGCCGGTCCGATTTATGGAACCCTAACATACATTGAAGCATAGTTTTAAGAACTTTATTAAAAACCTCAACTTGTCCATTAGCATATGGATAGTAGGGAGTGGAATTTTCATGTGAATATCCCAACTTAGTAGCTAGTTCGGTCATCATATGATTCCAAAAATGCTTTCCATGATCCATAATTATCGCTAATTGTTGTCAAATGTAGGCATCGCTTCGGCCCACTTAGTAAAGTAGTAAAAAAAATAATAATATAACCATGCTCCCTGGTCGAGTGAGGGTTACATGTCATAATGTCAATGCCCCATTTTACAAAAGGACCAACAATGACTACAGGATGTAAAGGAGCAAGTGGAGCACGGATCTTGCGATCGTATATCTAGTACACATGACACTTCTTGACAGTGATGATACAAACACGAAAGATAGTGGGCCAAAAGTAACCAACACATAGGATGTTTTGTGCATAGCATAACCAGATAGATTTCCACCACATGCCCCTAAATGGAATTCGTTAAGGAATTTATTGACTTCCTCAAGGGTGAGGAACCACTATAAAATTGTATCAATACCATGACGATAAAGGGTGTCGCTGATAATGATGTAATTTCAGGATTGGTATTGAATACATCATTGTTATGAGCAAGAGGTATTAGGGCGGAAAGTCTGGGTCTAGAGAAAAATCAGAAAATATCCATAACACGGTTCAGATGAAAAAATAAAAAATAATGGCTTGTTAGGGATAGAATCCTAGATGTAGATTCGAAATCCATTAGAGGAATTTTGAGATATGAAATGGGTCTCCTATGGAAATTATAAAATAATAGTGGAAATAGTAAAATAAGATTACATTACATCATCAAAGTTTAGAGGGAAAAAAGAAAAAACTACTTTTTCAAATCATATTTTCAACTTATCACCCTATGGGTTTACTAAAATTTCGAGCAGGAACACTCGTTGGATGTAGAATTTTTTTCCCCATCCAAGGATTACCTATGTTTCATACTTTCAATGGACCTTAATACACGAAAAATGAGAAATACATGAAACAAGTGACTGCAATCACATTTTTCATGTATTTCTCGTTTTTCGTGTAGCAGGGTCCATATAAAGTATGCAACATGGGTACACCTTGGATGAGGAATTAAATTTTTCATCCAATGAGTACTCCCGCTCAAAATTTGAGTAAACCTTAGGGAGATAAGTTGAAAATACAAGTTGAAAAAGTAGTTTTATTATTTTATTATTTTTAATATTTTTACCTTTTTACTCCAAAAATGGTGAATCATCAGCCATGGTTGACATCATGACCTTGAATAATATTGGTTCTTATAAATTTTATTTTTGTTGTACATTTTTCCTAGGAGGCCCATTTTAGACCTCAAAATTTCTCTAATGAGGGGAATAAAGTTCACACATAAGCTTGGCGAAAAATAGGGATTTCTTCAACTTGGATTTGATGAACTCTAGGTCGAACTATTGGAGAATAAAAATCCATTTAGAGCACTCCCCCCCCACCCCCACCCAAAAATAGACGTGAAAATATATATGTCATAGGGTTTCAATCAGAAATGATCGTAGTTTTCATAAGCAAGATGTAATGGTGAAACATTTGGATGGATTGAACAACTGCCAAAGCCAAATTTTCTACATGAGTATATTTGATTTTTGTATCATTGATGTTTTGAATCAGTTATTAAATGGGATGTTCAATATCGATGTCATATTCTTGGAAAAATACCATTACTATGGCAGAAATGGCAGTAGCTAGGTACAGGTAATAGTCGACTGATAATCACGGGGGTATAGAAGAGATGGCTAGACCAGTACATCTTTCAGGGCATAAAATAGTTTTTGAGTAGTGTCATCCCAATGGAAGGGTACCCCTTTCTTCAATAAGTGAGTGAATCCTTTAGTCAGCTTAGCATAATTGGGGATGAACCTTCATCGGAAGCTAGCTTTCCCTTGGAGTCTTTGTAACTGAACAAGAGAAGAAGGTGTAGGAAAGTCAATGATTGCTTACACTTTCATAGGATCAATACGAATTCATTTTTTTGAAATTACAAAACCCAAGAGATAGCCAGAACCAACGCATAACACACATTTTTATGGGTTAAGTTGAATGTTATTTTAAAACCCTCTTTGTACATCTACCCAAGTAATCAACCAACCAAGGTAAACATGTGACGAGAGGCTACTATAATGAGATTCAACCTCCTAGGTGACCTTAAGGAAGTGGAACCAATGGAAACGGAACATATAGACCTTGTACAACAACAAGAATAGCCCCAAAAGGTAACCTAACCTTCCAGGCCTCTTACTCTTGGGTCACACTGACATTTTTACCTCTTTGAGCCATAGCCATAGGCACAAGCTTGCACGCTTGCATCGAGGAGGCTATAGCCACAAGCATAACAATACATACTAGTGGTCATTTTCCCTGGGATTTGAGTCACCTTTTCAAGCCCAGAACCCAATGCTCTAACCAAACCTTCATGCATTAGGGGAATTTTGAGGTCTAAAATGGGCCTCCTAAGAAAAATGTACAACCAAAATAAAATTTATAATAACCAATAAGATTCAAGATGATGATGTCCACCATGGGGGATGTTTCACCATTTTTGGAGTAAAAAATTAAAAATATTAAAAAAATATAAAATAATAAAACTTTTTTTTCAGCTTGTATTTTCAACTTATCTCCCTATGGTTTTGCTCAAATTTTGAGAGGGAGTACTCGTTGGATGCAAAATTTAATTCCTCATCCAAGGAGTACCCATGTTGCATACCTTCGATGGACCCTACTACAAGAAAAATGAGAAATACATGAAAAATGTGATTGCAACATGGGTACTACTTGGATGAGGAATCAAATTCTACATCCAACGAGTGTTCTCGCTCAAAATTTGAGTAAAACCATGGGTTGATAAGTTGAAAATACGAGTTGAAAAAGTAGGTTTTTATTTTTTCCCTCTAAAATTTGATGATGTAATCTAGTCTTATTTTATTATTTCCACTCTTATTTTATAATTTCCCTACGAGGCCCATTTTAGACCTCAAAATTCCTCTAATGAAAAGTTCAGAGATGATAAATAATAACGGGACAATGATACAGAAGAAGTCAAATCTTTAAGAACTCTTATGGACCCCTCCTAGCCATGACATGCATTTTTTCAAACTTGTCACAAACATGAAAGCTACATGTACAAACAAAAGAACTAAGCATAGGGGTCTCATACTTATATGAGAATTGCTAAGAAGCATTGTTGCCTTACATCATTAGTTGAAATATAATATATTTGACCATATATACATTATGCATACATTTACAAATAAAAAGAATGGGGAGAGGCATACATCATCACTCATAAAATGCATGCTTATAACCAACATAATAACAATATAAATACTATGGATACAACAAAAATAAAATCCAAATAATAACCAGTGCAATTATACATAAAACACTAGAGGAATGATATTCTCATTAATGAATGTATAAACCAACCAGAGATGGGACTTCCACATTCTACCAGACCATAGAATGACTGAGCCAAATATATCTTCAACCAATCACCCCCATGCCCTATTCCAAGCATGAATGTGGGACTCAAACTGAGAGAACCAACTAGGGCATCTCAAGGCTAAACCACCTCACCCTCATCAAATGGAAATCAATATTTACCATGATCCACACCCGATCACTGGGCCAACATAAGCATGGATATCACTAGATTCTCTCTGCCTAAACAGTGAGAAATTTTCCCGTCTCATAGGCTCTCAGGCTTTATTGCAACCCACATTCCAAATCAGGGGTCAATAGGCCCTAAAACAATACATAATCTCCAGGATTTACTGTATATCCCAAACCTGAGATTACTAGGCCTAAATGGAGATCAAACCACCTCTCAAGCTTTACCGCATTCCAAAACCAGATAAATAGGCCCTAAGCCGAGGAAACGCATGAAATGGTTCTATAATCATTTGAAGATCCACCTCACTCAACTTCGAACCCATCCAACAATCCAGCTAAATGAAAGCATGAGAACTCCACCACACCATGGCTATCCGGAAATGGAAAGGATAGGCTAAAAACACTGTCACACCTAGAAAATACCCATGCCAAGATAGTAAAGAAAAAACATGAAATACTATGCATGCCAGATATAGAAAGGAAATCATACATGGAAATCAATACCTATAGATAATCTTGTTGTAGCTGCTTCATTCTTGCTCCTCCTTGCTTGCTTCCTCCTTCTTTCTTCTTTCTTTCCTTCCTTCTCTAATACCAAAGTGCTCCAAGAAAATCCAAGTGTCGAGGAGTGAGAGAGAGAGAGAGAGAATTATGTGAGAAGCCTTTAAAAGGTACCAACTGGTCCTCAGAAACATTTTTTATAGAAGAGGCCTCTATTTTCTTCATTTTCCATTATTTTCCTTCATTTTCCTCCTCACATGCAACCTATGACCTTTCACCTCCCTTTCCTCCTATTTTCCATTATTTTCATAAATAAATGCCAATTAATGCCATTTTCCTTTCCAAAGACTTTCACATTGCTTTTTCTAATTTCCTTTAGCCATAATAACCAAAATGAACACCCACTAGGATGTTTTCCCAACATTTATCTTGGAATATGTGTCACATCAATTGTGGTTCTTATTTTTAACTTTTATTACATGGAATTTTCACCAGGGTTATTACAGAACCCTCCCCCCTTGGGGGAACAATGCCCTCGGTGTTCAACCACACAAATACCTCAGCAAAACCACTGACAAGCAAACATACTTCCCATGTAGATTTATAACTTAGCTCATTGTAGTATTTACAATTAATAACTTTCTCAAAAGAAAAAATCATCATGATAATCATACTGTGTACTGGAGCTTTATAGCAAAAATAATTAAAATATTTACAATAGTATACACATATATATGTTTTCTCAACTAGAAAATAAAAGGATACGATGCCCGTATCAGCAACAAGGGAATCCAGAGGCTAACACCTCCACTCTCAAAGTATTACTAGGATTCACTTCCTTCCCAGGAAGTCCAGAATCTATTATCATATCCAAAGATGCATCCAATGTCCATCACTATAATCCTGCACTATTGTACCCTCAGTGAATAATTACCGACTCATTTTTCTAGTGTAAAATGCCAATGTGGATCTGATTCCATCTGGAAATTATAATGACAAAAAAAAACTATCCTTCACTTTCCCTTCTCTACTACATAGTCCCTCGGGAAATCCAGTCACCCCCTTTCATGTAGTTGTTTGGTCTCAATCTAGTCTCCTAAATTGAGCTCATTTAATTGTCAACTAGGGTTGGTAAACTACTGAAGTGAAGTGTACTGTATGTACCTAGGTGTTTGTTTCTTAATGCGTTGTGTGTAGTGTTTTGTGATGTTTTTGGTCTTTTGTGATGATTTATGATGTTTTTGGTCTTTTGGTGGTTTTATGTTCACAAGGAAAATGACTAGAAAGCTAATGGAAAACAGCTAATGATTAAAAACAGAGTGAAGCCTTAATTGGTTGATGACAAATGACAAATGCAATTGCAAACACTGAAGCAGAATCAAATCTAAACTATGACCAAACATAAACAAAGCTTGAAAATGACTTTTAAGCAAATGATTCAAAACACAAACTAAACTTGTCAAATTCTTTCCTCAAAGGCATTTGAGAGAGAGCTTGAGACATGGTCAACTAAGTATGCAAATTTTCCTAACTAAACAGTTTAAACAACTAACTTATAATGATGCAACATTTTATCCTTGATTAGAGATTTGTTGAAGCATATTTGGAATAAAACATTTATACCATCATAAGATCTTCTACTCTAAAGTTGGTTCCTAACTCTATTCTGCAACTTGGTTTGATGACACTACACTTCACTCAAAGGTTATGGATTTTTGAAATAGTCTTTTGAGGAAATGTTGTTTGTGAGATGATAGGGAAATTGTAGAAGTACTTCAGGCCTTAAAATGATATTGTCTTCTGTTCATGTGGTGATGAATCAATTATGGATTTTAGAACAAGAAGAGGTTTGTAAATAATGAAGGCTATTTTGTTAATCTTAACAACTGAAGTAATCTAATGTACAGTGAATGACAACCGAATGTGGAGTGCAAATGCAATGAAAAAAACTGAACTTAAAATTTCACTAATCTAAAACAATGCTGGACTACAAGTCATTATCAAACTTAAAACAGAACAACTGAGCATGAGTTAAGTGCAATTAAACTCCAGAGCATCCTAACTAAGCTATCATGCATTATTCTATGGAATTATACAGTCTGTTTGTCCATCATGATTGGTATTTTGGAAGAGTTTTTAGAACAATCCTGACTGTGTAATTGAGTGCAAATGCAAACATAAAGACTGAAAGCAATGAAAAACTAAGATATCATAGCCATCTCCTACCCATCATTATGATATTTTTGACAAGAGTTTAAGAGCAAGAACAACTATGGTACTTAGTGAAAACACACAACTAAAACGTTCAAGATCACAATCATGCTTAAGACAGTATAAGGATTTGTTGGAAGAGCTTCTTCTTTTGGAAGAGTGCTGAGCATAAGTATAACTGTGATGGTGAATAAAAGAGACTACAATTAAACCCTACAATACTATAGCCATTTCCCATTCATCATTATAATCTTTTGGAAGAGCTTCTTCTTTTGGAAGAGTTTTTAGAATGAGTATAACCACGGTAGCTAATGAAAACAACTACTAATTCAAATTCAAAAACGTAAAGGCAGCTAGAATACTTATCTAAATTACGCAAATAAATCTGTGCAAGAGGCAGGGGCCCTCTACCACCTGACGGAATCTAACTCCAAATCAAATCAATGCTTTCAAAACAACACTGTCTGCTTCATTAAAAGAGGAATAACTTGAACAGAGCAATCTGCGTCTTCAGAAATGTAGCACAGAATCTAAGAAAAATCTAGAACAAAATCTAGCCTAGCTCTCGGTTTCCCAAGTGTTTATATAACAAATATACATAACAAGACTTGCAACAATTCTAGGAGCATTGTCTTTCCTTATCGAAATCACATTAGGACTCTTGAAGTGGCAACGTAAAAATGAAAAGGACATCTGGACTGAGACAGTCCTAATAGAAGTCTGCCTTCCTAAATGTGTTCCCACGTATCAAAACCATATCCAGAATCCATTTCTTCCTTCATGGTGAGCAACGAACAATGTAGACATGACGTGGATTATGCCCATATGTGGTTTTTCTTGAGAGGCCACCTGGAACATACCCAAACGTGAAGACAACTGCAAAATTTCCGGTTAGCTACGGAATGTCTGCATTCTGCAGCTAGTTCCGGTCAAAATGCTTTACAATGGCAAAAATCACAAAATTTAGCAAGTCAGTCATGTAAATCATTCTAAAAGTAATTTTAACTAAATTCATTGATCAATTGGGTCTAGGATATCAATGGTCAAAGGAAAATGAGGTAAAGTAAGATGAAAGGAAGCACAATTTTGAGGTTCAACAGTAGTCACACACCTTCCAAGTTCTGTTGGCATCCTCATCTCAGGAATTCCATCCCTTGGCAAGTCTTCCTCACATCGGAAGGTACAAAAACAAAGGCATTTCCCTACCTCAAAACCATCATACCGGTCATAGAATTATCATGGAAATCAACGGACACTATTGGGTACTAATGTCCCACAATGGCCCTGCTCCTGAAGTGCTTTACCAACATACTGTTGCATGTTTCAATTCCTTTTTCCGACACTGCTAGTTCTTGCAGTCAGTTTAAAGCATCCAAATGGACATTTCATGCTTTCCTGTACCAATCACATAATTTTCATTAGATTGAAAATAAATTTAAATAACTTGAAATCATACCTCATTGGTAGCTCGTTAATAAGGTACACTTTCAATTTGGTTTTCTTCCTGTCACAACAAGCCAAACTAGTTTGTTTTATCAAATCATCATGTGTAAACATATCAAATCAGGTTAGCTCAAAACACAGCCATCATAAATAAAATCATAAATCACATGTACCCATCATAAAACATAATCATAAATCACATGTAACCGTCATAAGTTAGAATCATAGATTGCATGCATAATAGAACTGAAATAAAATATCAATACTTATCCTTCATTAGTCCTTACTTCCTCCTTTGTTATTTTTTACACACACCAGATCGGTTGCCACACCCGACAAACACCAAATACATTTTCTTCTCTTCAATCATGTACACATACACATAGTGTTCATCACAACTCGTACACCCACATACGACATACAACACCATACAATACACGCACATGCACCTACACCAAGTGTATAATACAACACAATACATACACCTACATCGACACATAACAAAAATTCCTACACCTAGTGTACAACACAACACAATACATATGACTACATCGACATACAACACATAGAACTACACCTAGTGTGTGATACAACAAAATACATATGCCTACACTGGAATACAACACATACTCCTACACCTAATGTACAATACAACTAAATACATACACTTATGGTGACGCACAACACATACACCTACACCTAGTGTACAATACCACACAATACATATACATATACAGAGTAGAACACAATGAATACACATGTCACGATATCATAGCTGCAACATGCAGATACATAGTATCACATTCTCTCAACACAACATGTACGACATGCACAAGATACCACATGTATACCAATATCATATGCACAACATGTACACATTATCACATGTAGAATACACTACCTGCACAATGTGTGCACAACATCACATGTACATGACAACTCTTGCACAACGTGTACACAACGCCAAATGTCCACCGCACCACCTGCACAATGTGTACACATTACCACATGTAAAAAACACCAAATGCATGACATGTACACGACACCACATGTACACAGTGCCACATGCATGACATGTACATGAAACCACCCGCACATAAGACCACATGTACAAAATGTACACATCACCACATGCACACAACTCCACATGTACAATCATGCACACAACATCGTATGTACATAACACCATATGTACAACACAAAAATAACACTATATGTACATATCATTTCATATATAACATGTACATAGCACCATACATACACAAAAATACATATTCAATATGCACACAACACCATATGCACACAATACCGCATATCCAACATGCACAAAGTATAGTATGTACAAAACACCACTGATCCAACAGGTACAGAGTACTATCTATACCTAGCACTACATATGCAATATAAATAGAACACCATATATAAAATAGACATACAACATGATATATACACCATACTACATATATATTACATGTACACATCACCATAGGTACAATCACTGAATATACAACATTTGCAACATATACACAACAATAGCACTACACATCCATAAACCGGACACTGACCCCACAGAAAACCTTGCTTCTACTTTCTTTCCACTATCCATGCTTATCCATAATGCCACAAATCACACTACTTTCACTTCCCTGATATACCCCTCAACATTACCTATCTGTAACATAAGCATAGACATAGTTCAAGCCTATAATATCAATTCATGTCCTCATGTTGCTGACCTCATAGATCTGTCAGGGTTACTCTTCCCACTTGATTCCTCATAATACTAAGAACCTCTTAATTCCATTCACATGCACAAGCAATAATTCCTCCACGAGAATGATCCATGAAAACCCTGTCAGAAAGTGACATAGATACATACATACATTCATATATAACCATTAGCATAAAAAAATCATGATTCATGATGAACCTGTCATACACGACCTATGTACATACATACACCTATACATATATAAACATGAACATAATCATGATCACAAAAAAATTGCTAGATATCATAAGGTCTAGGTTTAGAGAACTTACTTCATTTGTGCACAACATGCAAAACATTTAGAACAACCGCTCCCAACATAGCCAAGGAATCTGACACCTCAGATCCATTTAATTTACCTTTTTTGTTTCCTTTCTCATGTTTGTACTACTACTATCCAATTACCACAATGTACCCAACCAGTCCAACCAACTGTCATATTCTTACCTTCCGCTGCACTTACTCATTCACCGAGCTTCATCTGTGTCTTTCATTACCTGTTGGGTACCGCACAATGTCCCTAAGCTCCATTAATTTACTCTTTCCCAAACCAATTTCCAATACTCTCAAAATATAAAAGGCAAGAACAAAAGAAAACAAGAATAATGCCATGAAAACCAAAAAGAAATATGATACCACAAGAAAGTGGCAAGGCCTTGTACCAGACATTAAAAAAACTACAAATCAAGTGCAACAAATCATAAAAGACCAAAAGTAAAAGACTAGAAACAAACATCATGACTCAATACCCATGGTCTCCCAAATATTCCAAGGGAAAGCTCAACTTGATCATTCTCCAAGATTTCATGACAATCTATTTTTCCATGGAATCCCTTGCATCATACTACCATAAACACATAACTGTTAGTGTATAATATAAACATGCAATATACCAATTACCTTACTTTTTGATTCCAGGCACACTACTTTTTATTTGAACACATACATATATCATCTCTCAAGGGACTCCAATCCCTTGATGAATCCAACCCTAACTAGAAACATACTATTATACTTGTCAAATAAATATTCATAAATATAGCGCATATCCACATAATTTCAGACAAAGTCAAGGTTAAGAAGACTTACTGTTTCCATGCAAAGCACTCATTTTTTTGGAATTATGGTTTCTAAACACAACCCGAGGAATTCTCTCTCAATCCCTTTCTTTTACCATTTACCTTGTTACAATTGAGTCTTACTATATGTTATCACATCACCCCATTGTTATTTATATAAACAATTCAACTAGTACCTTGTAATGATAATACCAAGCATGTTTCCTTGCATCTGTTCACACATGTCAATCACATGTTTCACATATCAAGACGTCATATCAATCAAACTTTTCCAAGACTGACAACTAATATGTCATAATCAAACAACAATCAAAATCATAATACTACAACTAGCACATAGTTACACTCAAGTACATATCAATTTCCTCAGCACATAATGCATTAGTAAAATCATCCTAAAACAAGATCATTCATTCGTGTAGTATTTCAGTCACATATTCATATCATGAAATTAATAGAACATTTAAAAAAACTATAAACCTACCATGTTAGATAAATAAACTAGAAGACATAATAGACACCAAACACTCAAACAAAAAATATATGACATATTCAAATGGTCAACAACCAAGTATACAAAATAAGAAAACTCATACCTTAATGTGTCTTAGGGGAGGCTATCTTGTCTGCACAATAAATCTAGTTAAAATGATATAAATTCACAACACATAAGATCAAACACAAATAAGATCATTATATCCATAACAATAACTAACTAACATGTTCACATCATAAGCTCATAAACATTTTTTGTTTATGCATAAAAATCACATATGTATGATCAATCTATATTAGTACAACACAATGTCACAAATAAGTCGACTCATACCTTAATTTCATAACCCTAACCATATGCATAGGCCAATATAATTTAGCATTATACATGTGACACCAAGATATTAATTCTATAACCCTAATCATAAAGTTAACTAACATATAACAATAATAAGTTAACATATAACATGATCATCAACAACCTATAACTTAATAATCGACTACCTGCAACTTAACATATAACATGCTCATAAACAACATATAACATAATCATCAAGCTAAATATAGGTTAACATATAACATATTCATGAACAACATATAACATACTCATCAAGTTAATACCATACTTGAATGACCAACGCATGTACATACGATCACAATAATTAACTAACATCTATCATGTATGTAACCATAAAATCAATATAATGAAATTCATACACAAAACCGTAATGCATATGACTACACTGATCAAATAGCATTTATCACATATGTAACCATACTAATAATATAATGACAAACATATAAGTAACCCTATTGCTTACACAACCATGAAGCACATGCCTTCATGCCAAACATGAACACTTGCATGACGGTATGCTCTAACCTCACAGTCCATTGTTGCAATGTTACTTTAATGATCTTCATCTCTTGCTTTATCTTAGCCAACACATTAGCATCATGACATACCAATATCATCATGATGACCTAATTACATACAATGACCTAATGGACAAAAACCATAACCATGAAAATGCACGCATAACAACATATAGACATCGACATGCATAAAAAATGCATATACAACCATACACTCATGACGACAAATCCCACCATAAACCTTCACATGGAAAAATCATGACAATCATAATCAATACCATGCAAATGCAACAAGAAAATGGACTACAAGCATAAGGAACACATATGCATCTGACTTGAATGCATGACTAATACACTTCCCATCTGTTAGTGTCCCATGATTTAGCAGATTGCTAGACCAAATCCACAGGGTAACATCAGACCAGTCTTTGGAGTCCTAAGACCTAGCCTTCCTGGACTCAGAGAGGGCTCTCTTTATTTTTTTCAAAGGATGTGAACTGGTTTGCTTTTAGGGTTTGTTTGTTTGTTTGGGTTGGGTAAATGATCAAGTAGAATAGATGGAATGAGATATTTTCAAGTCATTGGGCTATGGAGTCTACAAAAAAGTCATGGAAGGTTCAACAATGGATCGTGGGGCATCACAGGGAAAATCTAGCATGGTCAGATGGATTCTCAAAGTTTGGTGAAATGAAATGAACATCAAGTTTGTGAACAAAGAAGGCCAAAGGGAAATTAGGAATCCTTTGTCAAATACTTAAAAAAATAAGGGGCTTCAACACTATTTAGCATAAATAAGTAATCAATAGACAGGGCACACCAATAAATCTTTGATTCAACTCAAGAAAATAAGAATTTCAGACAAACAATCCAATGAAATATAGAAGACGAGAAACACATTTAACTTCTAGTGATTTCACCTTCAAGGTTAGAAAACATTTAAGATAAAAAAATATCTTTAATAAAAGAAGAGGGAACTCCTAAAAATATTTAATCATAGCCATAAATATCTTTGAAGCAAATCTTCAAGCATGGACAAAGGGTATGATCGAAACATAGCCTCTTTGGCAGACCTAATCAGTGGTACTTCAAAGAGAGACCTCAAGAACAATGTTTTAGTGATATCAAACAAGCAGGGATAACCATAAATCATCTATGATATCTATTGTATTAAACCATTCATAAGATAAACAAGCTTACATGGGTGTAGAGAGCAACTAATAATTCTCTAAACTGACCTAGCAGAGGAAAACATAGAAGCAGTGAAGGATAAACAGAGCTAAGGTGTCTCTAAGCAACATTTCTTAGTCTAATTTTTTTTCCTACTGTAATAAAAAAATATGAAACACAATGATACAAAAGAATAAAATAACTGAATAGAAGCACATCACCATTAACCAAGCTCAGGGATCTTGCAAGCAAGCCTTCTCCATAAATAAGCAAAACAAACCATTCACAAGCTCCACAACACCAATTTCTCTTCAAGCTCCAAAGACTATGTATTACTCACAAGAGTCATAACAAAAACCATCAACAATGAACCCTCAATGCTATATTTAAAAATAAACGAGGAGAAAACCTAAAAGAGTCTCTAGAAGCCCATTGTCTAATCAGAAATGTCATTATTGTCCTTGAGACATTGCAAGGCCCAAGGCACAAAATATCTAAAACAAAATATCTTTTCCGGCATTTTTAGCAAAGAAATTGACATTTAGGCTCTGCCAAGCCTCCCAAAACTTTCCAAGAGTACATTTTTGACTTTTCCTTTGTTAAGGGTGCAACATTGAGTTTTAAGATGATTTTCCATGCTAAGGGCGTAGCACTGGAGCAGGAACACTGGGTCAACTTGAAACAATGTTCGAAGGCCTTCCCAATGTCGGAATAGGCTTCGTGATGGCTCATTGGAAATATTTTTGAGTCTAATTTCCAAAAATATCCTTTGTTTCCTGATTGGACCCCTATAACCTATTTAAAAATGAAAAATTCCAAGGTTGGTAAAGGCGCAACACCTGTCTTGAAAACTAAGTGGAAAGGTGAAAATAAGGGTGTTTTTGACACTTTTGGAGGACCAAAACAACTCCAATTGACTTGAAACGTTGTGATAATTCTATACTTGAGTTGAGGATTCCAAAAATGTAAGCCTTTACTCCTAAAGATGCTTTGAGAAAAAGCACAGCACCATGGGTGCTACCCCCTTGGCCCTCCAAATTAGCAAAAAAACAAAATTTGTCAAACTTCTCTCAAATTTGGTGGATGTGTGCCTCATGGGTTTTTGTTGATCATCGGTTGTCAATGATGTCAACCCAAGTAGCACTAGGAGCTAACCCAATATTGCATGGGAATTTTGACCCACCAAATTAATATATTCTGGGTCAATAATTCTTTTGATGGTTTCTACTTGTCGAGATGTTTCCGTTGATATATGGCACGCCATGTCATTCTTCACGGTTTGAGAGATATTCATGTTTGAAGTTTGTACCCCCAGTTAGTGGGATAAAACCCAATGGGGTTGGGGCATGGGTCATTGAAATCTCATAATTAATATTTTTTAAGCTCCTAAAATCCCTCCCATGTTCACTTGTTGAAGCCCCTCTCAACCTAAGCTTTTATATAAATTGTGATCTTCATTTCCTCCTTAGGCAAGGGATTTCGCCATCTGAAACAGGTCATCATGGAATTTGCACTCTAACTTTTTTTCTACGAAGGTTGAAAATCTAAAAGTTTTATGAGGCAAATCTGAAATCCTGAGGAAGCTACTGTAAAAATTTTAAGATCAAGGTGCGCAATATTTTTGGAGATATGATCTGTGGATGTCAAGGTTTTTACAGGCTCCTGAAATTCATCTCAAAGAAGTGACCTTGGTAAATTCGTCATAACTATCTCTCTGAGTATTGAATTGGAATTATATAAAATGTGGTAGACAGTGCATAGTCTGTAGTTTTTTCTCTATCAATTTTAGATCCAAATGAAGAAAAAATGATACGTGGCATGCCATACAAGTGCGCTCTGCTGAAAAAATCCATAATTAGGGAATTGTGAGAGATTCGATATAACTCTCTCTTGAAGAATCCAAATTGGGTTAGACCTATGGAATTTCAAAGATGACTCAAAGGACTACTACAAGACTAAAAATCAGATATTGAGGATCTAAAATAATAGAGATATGCCAGATTCAATATCTAGCTCCTAGAAGGCAAAGAAAAAGCTAGATCATGTGTTGTCAAGGGTTGCAAAGGACCAGGCTTTCTAGGGCAGCAAAGCAAAGAAAGGTACAGCAGAGGATAGCATGAAAAGAGCATCAACCAAGGTGCATAACAGCAGCAAGAATTTCATCCTATGAAGTCTTCAAGTGGGCAGCACTGCATACAATCATTGTAAAGATATCATTGTACTAAGTCATTGTTGTAATGTTCCTTTTCAGAAACTGCTCATGAATCCAACAAATGAGAATCCTTTTTTCGAAAACATTACCGATCAACAACTGGATCTATTCTAGAGATCGAATGTAGGGGAATTTACTAGATATGTCACCTCTGAAAAGAGGGTGAGATCCAGAGGCTAGCTGGCCCTGTACAGACTCTGTCTATAGAACTTTGTCGAAGGGTAATATCCCCAAGAGGGATTTCTCAGCAATACATGCCTGAGAAATGAATTTTTTAGGAATGTATGCTACAGAAGCTCAGAAAAACCCTTGGATTCCTTATATCAGAGTATCTAAGACCAAAATCCAAGAGTAGGTTTCAAACAAATCACTCTAGGTGGGTTAAACAGATCTCCCACACCTAGTTGCCTTGAAGATTACCAAAATAAGGGACTGCAGCAATCTGGAAGCTATATAACGGTCCTAAATTGAAGAATAATCTTTGAAACCAATGTAACAAACATAAATACAAATCTGCAACTACAGAAGCAAGAAATATGTTCAATCCCTTCATCCAATAATGGTGAAAAGTGAGGATTTATGCACTAAAATGGATGTAATAGGAAATATGCATAATAATAAATGAAAAAACTCTGGCATATGTCAACTAGGGTTATTTGGAACCTCCATGCAAAATTTCATCTCAAACAAATGCGTTTTGCTATGTTAAACAGTTCCTCCTTCCCGACTAGTCAAGAAAACCCTGATTCCCCATGATCTCAAGTATGCAGATTGGAATAAAGCTTCAGCAGCGTGATTTTCTAAAGGGTTTAGTGATTTTATGCATGAATATCAATATGCAAGTTCAGAATAGGAATCATATGGATTATACTAGGAAAAACAAGCATTTTCATAAGGAAAAACCCCGCAATAAGATGCTGCAACACATAAGAAAAGACTGCATGACCATGACAATATTATTTTCTGGGGCTGAAGCATAGTTTCATTAATATTCAGATATGAAGCATATCATTACATGAAAATATAGATCTAATACATAAATAAGTACAAGAAATTTTGATCTATACATTCCCCTTGGGGTTTTGTGCAAAACATGAAATGCTGGAAGTAGATCTGAGATCTAAAATTGTAGATTTGTAGAATGATTCAGAAATTTCTGAATAATAACATGTTATAGAAGATAAGATCTAAAACTAACATGGACTGGATGGCCAATCCATGGATCACCATAGTGAGAGGAAGAATCCTAACACCGGAGATCTCTCCTCCAAAATATCGACAAAACACCCAGCAGCTGTAGATCTACAAATAACGTAGTTTAGGGGAAAATGCTGTGATGCCTCTTCTGGAATGGATTTGGCCTCATACCAAGATGTATATCTGAATCCCAATGAGTCTAAAACCAGCTTATCAATTGGATAGATGAGTTTCCTAGTGACAAGGGGTGCCAGAACTCCCTAGATCTGGAGAGATCTAGTCTCCACTTGCTACAACTCGCATGAAAAATTCAGCCCTAAACAGGACTGTACTGTAGATGCAAGATGAATCTTGGCCAAAATGCTGAATAGTGGCTCATTTCAGTACAATCTCCTCCAAGAGCTACTCAAGGAAGGAGGGAGGATTCCTAAACAGGAAATCCTCTTCCCTTAGGCTAAACAGCCAAGAGACTAGAGTTTCTCAAGCAACCTCTATTTCGAAAATACTTCAACAACCACTTCATGTGCCTTCTCCTCCTTTTTATAACATTAGGGTCTCTTGGCAAACCCTAAACCACTTCATCTCTTTGGCCCCTTTCACACTTGGAGACCCCTTCTAGAAGAACACAGTCCATCAAGGAGGTTCAATGAACCTAGACAGCGCTGGTTGACTTGGTCAACTATGATCTCCTTTGGTGTTCTTGACCCTTTTACACCTAAATTTTTTATTCAAGTAGCTCAAATATGCCTCTTTTCACATAGGCACTGATTTATTCTGGAGTTTTAGGAGTTTTTCCATGTCCTCCTTTCCATTTTATTCATCAGTACATAAAATCAAGACAAAATGAAATGTTCCAATTAGCTTGGGCTAATTAGGAACATTACAATTGTAAATACATTATTGTGAAAATTGTACTAGTGTCTATCTACCAAGGGTTGAAGAGGTAGTGTTGGGAGGTTTAGGATCATCATTAGGTGGTTGTGTCAAATTTTGGGTTATGGTCTAGTATATATTCTTCTTCTACATCATTCTATATCATTTTAAAGTGGACCATTTTCCCTGGTACGGGAGTCCATTCTTATTTTATTCTTCTATAGGGTGGTAGGGTGGTGGTAGGGTGAGTTGTAGCTCATTGGGTGTTGGGGCATCCGTTCAGTTGACTACTGAAGAATCTCGGGCATTGGAGCGTCCATCCAGTGGGAGCTGGAGAAGAATGCTTTTCTAGATTCTAGGAAGTTGGAGCTTTATTTTCAATTGGAGTTGAATATTAAAGAATTATTAGAAAAACATTTGGTGGTTTTTGTCCCGAAGTGGGTTTTCACCTTAAAAACTGTGTGCATTTGTGTTCCTCTTGTTTACTGCTATCATTTTACAAAAACTGATAATAATTGAAGATTAACTAATGCTCTAATTGAAAGGAATACTAATTCACCCCGCCCTCTCAGTATTTCCAACAATTGGTTTCAGAGCTTGGTTCCTTCAATAGCAGTTTAACAGCTGGAAGGAGGTCATGGAGCATACCAAGAATGGTGTAACTCTATTCAATGAAAATAATTATGCACTCTGGAAAGGAAGAATGGAGGTCTATCTCTTGGTGCAAGGTTATGAAGTATGGGACACTGTTCAAAATGGATTTACATCAACTACGAATGAACAAGGTAAGAAGAATTTGGTAAATGATGCAAAAGAAAAGAATATTATTATCAGTGGACTTGTTGAATCTGCATATCATAAGGTGTTGGGTTGTAAAATTACCAAAAATGTATGGGAGAATCTTGATAATATATATGCAGGTGACTCAAATGTCAAAGAAGCAAAGCTTCAAATCTATAGAGAAAAATTTGAGGAACTCATAATGAAAGAAGATTGAAACATTGCTGCATACCTCCAATATGTTGATGAAATAACCAATACTCTGGAAGGATTGGGAGAGCCAGTTGACGAGAAGAATATTACACGGAAGATTATTAGAACATTACCAGGGAGATTCAACCCAAAGGTATCGGTCTTAGAATACAGTGCAAATCTGGACAAACTCAACAAAGAGGAATTACATTGATTTCTCATAGCATATGAAATGAGACTTGATGAAGAAAAGGGTACTTCGCATCTATAAACTGCGTTTGTTACATCTAAGGAAACCAATAAGGATAAAAAACCTTCAATTGCAAATAAACGCACCTGCAAGTGTGAAGAAAAGGGAGATGATGAAGAATGTCTTTCAGATGAAGAATATGCTTGCTTCACGAGCAAACTAAAAATTAGTAAGAGACAATTCAAAGGTAAACTTCCATTTATATGTTTCAGCTGTAATGAGGTTGGGAATTTTGCAGAAAAAATTCCAAACAGAAGTAATGGAAACTCAAAAGGAAAGAAAGGCTTTAAGAAATTCAACAAGCAAGGATCCAAAAGGAGCTTTCTCTCTAAAGAAGATATCTCATCATCCAATGAAGATAATGACAGTGAAGAAGAAGCCAATGAGAGAGTATTTTTTATGGCCAAGAAAAATAAACTCAAGCACAATAAACAAGAGGTATCAAACAACGAAGAAGAAGGATGGACCATAGAAGAATTTTATGAGAAAGCAAGCAAGCTTATAAAATATCTCAAGGCGGAGAAGATATGTTCCAATACTCTTGAAGAACAAGTTCAAGGTCTCAAAATTGAAGTTGAAGAACACAAATGCATTGAAGAGTCACTTCAAAAGAAGCTGGAAGAAAGCAACAAAGAAAGGGAAGAATTAGAAGCCAAAGTAGTCTCGCTGAGTGAGGAAGTGAAGAAAGGAAAAACTATCCAAAACTATGCCAATAGCTCAAGGGCATTGGAAGAACTCATCAACAATCAACGATCTTACAACGACAAAATTGGCATCGGTTACAAAGAAGAAGAAGCAGGACCTTCTACAACAAAATACAATGAACCTATGAGATCTGACATGCATGTAGAATTCATTGGACAAGATTCACAAGAACAGCCTTGGAAGACAATTCCTCGACGAAAATTTCCATCCAGGTAGCAACATATTTTTTATGGCTACTCTTATTCATGTGGAAAATTTGGTCATAAAGCTTTAGAATGTTGCACGTACCCTGGGAATGAATAAAATTCTAGGAGATCTATCAAATATGAAGCTCCCAGGGCTCAGTGAAACATCAATAGATTTGAACATTTAAGAAATAATATTGAATGTTACAAATGTCGAAACTTTGGACACATAGCCAAATATTGCCTACTTGAAAATCCTCCAGAAGAATCTTCGAAGCCACAGAACGAATGAACATGGAAGAAGAAGAAGAATGATAATTGTGCTCTCACTTTCAAGGCTCAAAAGAACAAAGATGTGTGGTATGTTGATAGCGGTTGCTCAACGCATGTGACTAGAGATAGAAATAAATTTGTATCTCTAAAAGAGAAGAAGGATGGAACCGTGTCCTTTGGAAATGATGGATCTTCAAATGTTATAGGATCAGGTACTATCACTCTCAGAAGCAAATATGCTCTAGCCAAGAATGTTCTATTGGTTGAAAACATGAATCAAAATCTTCTCAGTGTTGGACAAATGTGTGATCAAGGACACACAATACTATTCAACTCCAAGAAATGTGAAATCAGGAAAGGCGTGTATGGTGAAATTGTGGCTATAGCAAGTCGAGCTCCGAACGACATATATGTTCTAGATGAAGAAACTAAAGCATGTCTAATAGCTAAAGAGGATGACATAATAATTGGTAGCAATGATGATCGACTAAGTAAGAAGTTTGCTACAAAGGTGCAAAGTGATTTTGAGATGTCATTACTTGGTGAGATGACATACTTCTTAGGGCTTCAAATATCTTAGCAAAAGAAAGGAATATTTATATGTCAAGACAAGTACATCAAGGAAATGCTCAAGGAAGATTGCAAACCCATCCTTACTCCAGTGGGAATAGGTTGCAAATTGAGCATAGACGACTCATCTAAGGATGTGGATCAAAGGTTGTACAAATCTATGATTAGTAGTATTCTATATGTAACAGCCTCCTGACTAGATGTTATGCAAGAAGTTGGACAAGTAGCAAGATTCCAAGTAGCACCAAAAGAATCACATATTAAATATTCACCAGCATTGGAATATCTTCGCCAGAAGCTTGGGATTCTCCCAAGTTCTCATTAGATTTTCCTTTTTTAGAATATAAAGGGGGAGTGGAAGTAGATTACAGGTCTGCAGGACGGTTGTGTGTTAGGGGGAGTGGAAGTGTGTACAGGTCCACAGGATGGTTGTGTTTCAGGGGGAGTTACCCTTTGACATTGATGTCAAAAGGGGAGAGAATGTTGTAGGAAGAGGTGTCATGATCGCAGGGGGAGTACTTGTGTTTCCATCAATTCCAAAGGGGGAGATTTTTGATCAACGGTTGTCAATGATGTCAACCCAAGCAGCACCAGGGGCTAACCCAATATTGCATGGGAATTTTGACATACCAAATTAATATATTCTGGGTCAATAATTCTTTTGATGGTTTCTATTTGTCGAGATGTTTCCATTGATATATGGCACACCATGTAATTATTCACGGTTTGGGAGATATTCATGTTTGAAGTTTGTACCCCTAGTTAGTGGGCTACAACCCTATGGGGTTGGGGCATGGGTAATTGAAAAGTCATAATTAATATTTTCTAAGCTCCTAAAATCCCTCCCACGTTCACTTGTTGAAGCCCCTCTCAACCTAAGATTTTATATAAATTGTGATCTTCATTTCCTCCTTAGGTAAGGGATTTCACAATCTAAAACAGGTCATCATGGAATTTGAACTCTAAAGTTTTTTCTACAAAGATTCAGAAGCTGAAATTTTTATGAGGCGAATCTGAAATCCTGAGGTGTTGTAAAAATTTCAGATCAAGGAGTGAAATATTTTTGGAGATATGATCTGTGGAAGTCAGGGTTTTTGCAGGCTCCTGAAATTCATCTCAAAGAAGTGACCTTGGTAAATTCGTCATAACTCTCTCTGAGTATCGGATTGGAATTCCATAAAATGTGGTAGATAGTGCATAGTCCTTAGTTTTCTCTCTATCAATTTCAAAGCCAAATGAAGATATAGTGACACGTGTAAATCCGTACAACTGCGCTCTGCTGAAACAATCCATAATTAGGGCATTGTGAGAGATTGGGTATAACTCTCTCTTGAGGAATCCAAATTGGGTGAGACCTATGGCATTGGAAAGATGACTCAGAGGACTACTATAGGACTAAAAATCAGATATTGAGGATCTGAAATAACAGAGATACACCAGATTCAATATTGAGCTCCTAGAAGGAAAAGAAAAAGCTAGATCATGTGTTGTCAAGGGTTGCAAAGGACCAGACTTTCTAGGGCAACAAAACAAAGCAAGGTGCAGCAGAGGGTAGCATGAAAAGAGCATCAACCAAGGTGCATAACAGCAGCAAGAAGTTCACCCTATGAAGTCTTAAAGTGGGCAACACTGCATACAATCATTGTAAAGGTATCATTATACTAAGTCATTGTAAATACATTATTGTAAAAATTGCACTAGTGTATATCTGCCAAGGGTTGAAGAGGCAGTGTTGGGAGGTTTAAGATCATCATTGGGTGGTTGTGTCAAAGTTGGGGTTTTGGTATAGTATATATTCTTCTTCTACAACATTCTATATCATTGTAAAGTGGACCATTTTCCCTTGTACGAGAGTCCATTCTTATTTTATTCTTCTATAGGGTGGTAGGGTGGTGCTAGGGTGAGTTGTAGCTCATTGGGTGTTGGGGCATCTGCTCAGTTGACTACTGAAGAATCTTGGGTGTTGGAGCGCCCATCCAGTGGGAGCTGGAGAAGAATTATTTTCTAGATTCTAGGAAGTTGGAGCTTTATTTTCAATTGGAGTTGAATATTAAAGAATTATTAGAAAAGCATTAGGTGGTTTTTGTCCTGGAGTGGGTTTCCACCTTGAAAACTGTGTGCATTTGTGTTCCTCTTGTTTTTTGCTATCATTGTACAAACATTGATAATAATTGAAGATTAAATAATGCTCTAATTGAAAGGAATACTGATTCACCCCCCCTCTCAGTATTTCCAACAGTTTTGAGAGACGTGTAGAGAAGCTTGTGCCAAGATTCCGAGGTTAGCTTAGAATTTTTCCTCTTTTAGTGCTTTGATATTGGTTTGGGCCTTTTTCAGTTTAGCCCTTACAATTTGTTTTATCCGAGCTTAATGTTTAGTCATCCTTCTTTGGATTTTAAGATTCTGATTTGTTTTCTTTAATTTAGCTTCCAAATGTATGTTGGCTCCTTCCAACCAAGGCTCCTGATCATGTGCTATCTCCATGGCCAAAATCTCATCTAGAGGGAGTTGTGCTGCTAGGGCTGATTCTTTTTCCCTTTGCTTTGCCAATGCCTTCTTCAACCCCATGGTTCTAGGTCTCCTCCTAGATTGTCCTTCCTCATCCTCACTCTCTTCATAATTTCCCATGAACTCTTCTAGTTTCACCTGTGCCTTTTGGGCTTCTTTCCGGGCCTTGATGGCTCTAGCTTCATATATTGAAATTTGTGCTCCTAGCTTCTTGCTCTCCATGTCAAGGGCATCATTTACACTCTTGGACCTATCTAGGTTTTCTTTGAGGTCTTCAATTTTTGCATTTCTATCCTGGAGGAGCAAGTTTGTGATCCTTCCTTCATTCTCCTCAAGACTATCCACCTGAATGATTTCAAACTCCTTTTCAACCTCATGATATTATTCTTCTTCATTTACCTTTTGTTTCCCTTTATCTAGTGGTTGACTTGAGGTGGATGGCATAGTCCCTTGCCTTTTGGAGGCAACAAACACAAGCCTTGAACCTGTTTGATATGTGAGAGGGAAAAGCTCAAATTTGTCTACCAGAATGCCCTCACCATGGCTAATCTCAAGACTGCCTTTCTTTTCATCAAATATCTCTGCAGTTATGTCTTCTGCACTGTGTTCATGAATACCCTCGTGAGACTCACTTTTATTTTCCTCCATGCTAACATTACTGTTGTGATATTCACCACTATCATCAACCTCTTGACTTCTTTTTTGGTTCATAGTGTCACTGTTTTCATCATTATTAGGGCTATTAGTCATCATGGTTTCTTCTTCATCACTTTCCTTTGTGTTTGTAGCATTATCATGGCCATTATCATTTTCTATGTTGTCACTGTTAGAGGTGTAATTATCAGTTTCTTCACTACTTTTTTGTGCATTTTCGTCTTCATTTTCCTCAACCTCTTTACTATCCTCTTTATTTTCCTCATTGTTTTCATTTTCATCTATTTTTCCTTTAGCTTCAACACTTTCCTCACTATCATCATCTTTATCATTTCCATCATCTTCCATATCTTCTGCATTGTCATCCTCTTCTTCATTACTGGCCTCTTTGTCACTGTTATCTTCATCACTGCCTTGTTTACTGCCTTCTTCTTGATCATTTTCTGTCTCTGTATCTTCATCATCATCCTCCTCTTCATCATCATCAATTTCCTCTTCTTCATCATCCTCTTCCTTTTCAACATTTTCATTTTTCTCTTCCTCATCATCTACCTCTTCATCATCATCACCTGCCTCTTCTTCATTGTCATTTTCCTCTTCCTCATCATCTTCCTCTTCATCATCATCACCTGCCTCTTCATCATCATCACTTGCCTCTTATTCATTGTCAGTTTCCTCTTCCTCATCATCTGCCTCTTCGTCATTTGTCTCTTCTTCCTCATCATTTGTCTCTTCTCCCTCATCATCACTTTCTACCTCTTCATCGTCATTCTCTTCTTGATCTGATGCTTTAGGAGAAGGTGAGGGAGGGAGGTTCTCTTAAGGAGATGATTCATGTGTTGATGAGTTTGTGAAAAATTCATGGGCGATGAACACTTCCCATGGAATAACATGTTTCTCTAATTGATGCAACACAATCATCTTGATAAGAGAATGGTGAAAAATACTTTGCATTTTTTGTGAAGGAGGTCTCTTTTGCACAATGCATAACATCTTATCAATAATTCTATAAAGATAATAGGGCAAATGTAGCAGCTTGGCCCTAGTGAAGTGCATGAGAAGTTTTATATGGTAGGAATAAATCCTAGAAAACCTACCCTCACAGATGAAGTATTTCATGATAATTCTCATTAAGGGCACATATCTATCTAGTAGATGTGAAAATGGAAAAATGGATTTGCAGTTAGCTTGGTATCTGGGTTTCAAGAAGAGTTGATAATGACTCAGGTCTAAATTTTCCTATTTGAACCACTTTTCTCCCATACTAGGTATCCTAGTGGCCATAGAAATGGTATTGATGGATAGATCAAAGTTAACTCCTGCTAAGTTTACTTGATGGTCATGGAGGTTAAGGATGAAAATCCTGGTCAACTTAGGATGAATCTAGACCTGTTGTACCCTTTCATAGAAGTCAAAACAACCCACCTCTTGGAAATATGCAACTTTCATAGGAGAGGTCATCAATTCCTTGGTATTCAGTGGCTGAAATCTGTTTACCCTTCCACCCTTTTTTTGCTGTCTCCTAGGCCCTTGGCCTCCCTCACCACTGCCAATATTAGTTTCCCTTGAAATAATTCTTTTTTACTCTTTCCTTGAAGGCCAAAAACCCTAATTTTTATTTGTGAAAATGATGGAGAAATCTAGAGTTCTTTCCTCTAATTTAAATGACAAGAACTTAGGAAATGAAGGAGGTGCCTTTTTACTTACCCCTTAGAGGCATTATGGAACCATTGGAGGTGACTTTGAGGAAGTCTTTGAGAAATTTTGAGCTTGAGCTATTGTATAAACCCTCCTAGTTGAACATGCAGTGTAAGCGTGTAGCACTGGGCTAGTCAGGTGGCTACACGGGCCAGTCGGGCTGCTACCGAAAGTGCAGCACAGGCACGTAGCGTTGGGCAGAGGTTGCACGAGTTGTCAGGAAAAGGCTGAACGTGCAAAGGCTATGGGCTTGTCGGGTGAAGGATGAACGTGTAGAGGCTCCGGGGTTGTTGGGTTAAGGCTGAACGTGTAGAAAGCGTAGCGCCCAGGCCTGTCGAGCGAAAGCTGAACGTGCAGAGGCTCTGAGCTTGTCAGGAAAAGGTTGAACGTGCAGTGTGTGTAGTGCTTGGGCATCTGGGGCTTGTTTTGCATGCAACACCAAATGCAAAGCACTCGGACCTGTTAGGCTGCTGAGTCTGCACAAAGGTAAACGCGCAGCACTGGGTCACATGCATGCAACTCTACGTTAAATTTTTGAATGAAGGCACCCACAGGCACATAGCACGGTGTGTCAGGAGCATAGCACATGTTTTTTTCTTGCCTGAAGTTGGCCAGAATGTAGGAATTTCTCTTGACAGCTTCTCACTCTCTTTTGCAAGCGAAAAATGGAGTTGAGTGATAAAAAAATTGGCTTTTATAGTCTTAAGAAGATAGATTTATCTCTTACAAACCCACATCTTAATGTTTTTTTATCTTTTTATCACTTCATTGATATTCTTTTCACTTTTCATAGAGGGTGATTTAAAAATATAAAACTAACCCCTTTTCTCCTTACCACTTCTCTTTGCTACTTTTTAGGTAGCTGACATGGTGGGCTTGATTCTCTTTGGCCTATTGATGCTTTTAACACTCTATTCTTACCCATTCTGTCATATAAAAACCTTAAAATTGCCTGCATTGTGGAGTTTGGTAATCATGTTTTTCCCTCCCTTTGGGATTTCTAAGTGTGGGTGATCTGAAAACATGGTTTCTTCCCCTCTCGCTGATTTTCTAAAGGTGTAATAAATCCACTTTTAAAAATTGTCACAACTTTCATTACCATGTATGCTAACTTCTTTTTCCACTTCTATTTTGTTTCAGGTGCCATGACATAATTTTTTTTGTCCCCTTTGTCATTCTTGGAGTTTGACAACCTCAGTTACTCAACAGTAAACTTATGATTAGCTTGGTATTCCATTTTGAAGCTTAACACTATGCCTTCTTGAACATTTAGAGGGTTATTAATGAAAATGAAGGCTTCATCTCCCTCACACTGATACTCTTTTCATTTTCCTCCCTTTTGGATGCAGTGAAGCATGGTTACCTTGGAAAACCCTGGAGGTCACCTTCAAGAGCTTATTAACACTATATTCCTACTATCATTATGGAAGCTTCTCATATTTATTTCTAGTTTCAATAAATCTTTCACTTCATGCTTAGTTGTGCTAATGTACCTCTGTCCTTGTGGTTTTCTACATTGGCTTCTTGGTTGACAATACTATTTAGCCAATTAATCCTAAAACCCTTGATTCTCTTTGAACTTAGGCATGCTTCCTCTTCTTTGTTGTGCGTATCCTTTAGTGAGGAGCTGGCCTCTTACCTTACCTATTTATTTGTATGATAGCTACCTCATTCATTCTTGTAGAAATGTTTAAGATGCATAGTTATCCTCTTACTGAATGTTGTCTTTGGAAAATTAATCCTTCTTGAAGGTCTTTATAATCTAATTTGGACAAACAGTTGCTTGACCTTCTTTCACATTTGATGTGGCCTTTGGCTTATAAATATAGTACTTTAGAAAATCAAAGACAATCTTACAACCTATGAAACCCTAGTGACCTAGTGGGAGGTTCTTTAGGAAACACAGGAAGGAGTAATTTGGTTGGTGACCCTAGGTGGCAAGTGGAGGGGTTAGGCAAGGAAAAACTGAGTGCTAAGGTCAAAGGTGGAAAAAATAGTGAAGATGAGTGGCATGAGCCCATGATGGGTCTTTTGGAAGTGGTAGGCTGATCATGACATGGTAGAGTAGTAAAACAGTGAAAAATTTATCTTAAGGATAATGAAGGAAGTGAGATTTCTAAAACTCACAATATTCATGAATCTTGTTTTTAGAAATATAAGACTGACATTTAGTCATCTTCAGATAGTAAAAGTTACTGATGACTAACAATGGCTCCACTTGGGGAGGGAAACTCCTTTTCAGGAGGTGTCCAGAACTTCAGATATCATATCTTTGAGTTTATGAAGACCAGTGCCTCATCCATTGGGAATATTTTTCTTCTTCATTTTATGATGTTTGTCTTTGAAGTTATGATCTCAAGAATCTAAAAAAACATGATTACTTAAACTCATCTCTACTTACCCAGCCTACTTTGTCTAGCAATTTTTCTTCCTTGGGTGCACTTAAACTGGCAAACCCTTGACATTCCTTTTCTCTTGAAAGAAAAACAAACTAACTATGTGTATCCTTATTTCTTCCAAAAGTTCATATTATGCTAGTGAACATTCTTTATTCTCTACCTATACTATTTGATTGTCAAGATTAAGTTGTATGACAGGCTTCATTATCTAATCTATTGACATGAAATTGAAAACATGATTTGAACCATAATTAAGCACTCTGATTCAAAATGGGTTGTGGCATTGGGACAAGTTGCACATAGACATTATTTTTGTACAAAACAAAACTAGAAAGTATGAGGGTTGTGTTTCATCTTTTGTTGATCATTCCTATCTTTCTCCCTGGTTCATATTTGAGCATTGAAAACCAACATCTTTTTGTCATAACCTATTTCTACTAACAATTCATGTTTTTAGGTGTTTTTACAAGTTCTCTTTCACTAACCTATCAGCAAAAAATTGAAAACATGCTCATCCATGATTAGGTTAGATGAATGACCAAGAAAATTTTGGAACAAGTAGTGGCATTTAGGCTTTCTCACTTTCAACAATACTCTTTTTTGGGTATGGGGCTATACCTATTCTTTAAATCTTCCCTATTTTTCATTTTCTCTGTTTTTGAGTTTTTTGTTTTTGTGATCTCTCATCATGTAATGTTATCTACAATGAATGAAAGTTTCAAACTAGGACTCTTAACTGTTGTGTAGATTAATTCGTCTTGCGGACAAGACCGATCTCTGTAGTACTAAAAGTAACTAGCAACAAATAGCCAATTATACTAATCTCTCTCTAAGCATACAAGATTCATAAAAATGTTATATAGGTGTAAGGCCTACCTTATGTCCAGCGCTTGCTTGATCTCGTTGAATTCCTTCCCGTGCACTTGAAAGAACATTCCTCGTGAATCTGCAGTCACAAACAAGAAAAAAGATTACATAGCACATGTATAGACATTATTATAAATCATACTCATCATAATGATCAAGGAATTTATGAAATAAACCATGAATAGACAATTTAATGAGAGAAATGAGTATATTTGTATTAACTTCAAATAAAAGAAAACCTTTACAACCTGTGCCTTGATGTCGTGCAGGTCCTCTTGGAGTCTGAAGCAGGAATCTCTTCTACTTTCACAAGCATTGCACTCTTTGAACCAAGACGGATAGAAGTGAGTGATTTAACCTCACAGAAAGTCTTAGTTAACTAAGTCTGAATCTCAACAGCATTTAACTTCAAATATCTTAAGCTTTTACTCCCTTTGAGGCTACTCAAGGTCTCTTTTTATAGTGGAAAAGAGGAGGTTTTCTATTCCAAATATGAAGGGATAGAATCCTCCTTCAAAGGGATTAGCTCCTTACATCAAGGGGTTAGCTCCATCAAGTGAGGGATGCATGAACCTTCTCAAAGCGTATCCATTCCCGAAAATTCCCATCTAGAATATTCTAGAATTCATCTGAAATTCACTTTTTATCTTTACTTTCTCGCCTTTTTGAGCTTTACAGAGGTCCGCACCCATGACACAAGGAACGTACGGTATGGTTCCGCAGGCAAGCTGAACTTTAGGTGCGGGACCACAGGAAATGAATAGAGAAAGTGCGATACCAATGTTTAGGGGATTTTTAGGAACTTTTCTCTGATTTTAAAAGCTTGACATGAGGAGCTGATATGTTAGACTTGCAAAAGGAGGAAGTATGAGTAATAATGAGCTCATACTCATAGTAAAACGTCAGGATGACAGTTTTTAGTGTAACATAACAAAATAGTGCTTGAGCATCCTGTCATTGACAGGATCTCCAAAATACTATACTCCATCTAGGTCTTGTAAATAGAAAATATTGTTACCTCCATTTGAATGCATGGTGTAATTTTGTTTCCACAAATTTTCAAACTGACCATGTTCTCCTTTGCATTTTATTTTTGAGTCTTGCTTCCAAACTTTGCTTCTGTCAAAGAACCTTCTTAGGTGGAAAATGTATTCCTAATTAGTTTCAAAATAGACAATGCTATCATTAATGTATATCATGGTGGAAAAACTCAAGTCAGGAAACATGGCCGTTTGGAAAGTAGCTTCCCCCCTCCTTAACTCAGAAGGCATTTGATCATGCATGTAGATGCCTCGAGGTGCTTTGAAAATGGCTTTATACTGATTATTTGGAAGTATTATCGCCTTGTTGTAATCTGAAACACTATTAAACAATGACATCTTGTTAGAACCTTCCACCCCTTGCAGCATATGATTTGTGTTAAGAAAAGGGTATTTGTTTTTCAAGGAGGTTTGATCTAGGCCTCTAAAGTCTACATATAACCTATAACCCTTTGCTTTCATTCCTAGTGATGTAATGTGCTCCAAATATTTTTGGTTTTTCTTGAAAGGGATCACAGTTGGAGAAATTCTTGTGTAAAAAGGTTTCAAGCTCTCATAACCATATGTAAAGGCACCTTCCAACTCTTTGCACAGTCTTATGCATTTCTGTTTTGTGTGAGGTGAAAAAGTCTTGGATAACCTAATTATTTTGGGTTTTCCTAGAGCCTACTATATTGTATTCTTCTTCTATGTCACTCTACAGTACCATAATTTTTAGGCTTCTTGAAAACCATATTTGGCATCCAACCACTTTTCTCAAGTGACAAAACCTTTGGTGATATTGTTTGTATGGCAAGACCTTTAAGATTCTTTGATCTGTGTTCTTAGGGAAACTCTCATAAGAAAGTATTCCAGCATTTTTACATTGGCAGAATGGAATGGTTCTGTTTTTGATGTTTTTTCATCATTTGAGCAACCTTGTTTAGATTCTAAACTTACTTTTAGTTTTGCAATTTTATCTTCAGTTTGCAGAAAACTAAGTTTAGTTTTGACATCATATTGTTGTTTCGAGCTGCTAGAGCTTTGGCTGCTGAGTTCTTCATGCATTTTCTGGTTTGACTATTGTGGTATGTGTAGATTTGTCTCAATTTCACTTACCTGCTCATCAATTTCCTCTTCATTACATAAAATGAATGAATCTAGATCTGAATGGATGGAATAAAGAGGTCTGTTGTTTGGCCTTTCTTGGCTACTAACCATATAGTTCATGTGTGATTCTTGGTATAATCTCCTTGTTTGGTTAAAACAAGGGATGGTATCATATGAAATATATAGTTGAAGGTTTCCCTGAAGTTTAGTTCCCCAAGATCTAGATAAAAGCATGCCATACTTGGGGGGAATGTTGGCTACTACTATGTCCATGACCAGACCCTTAGCAGGAATTTTTGCCAGACTGACACATAGATCCTTGATTAAACCCAAACGCTTGACTCTGCTTGAATCAAAGGAATATAATTCCTTATAAGGTTTTGTTATCTCTAGGCCTAATCTCTCCATCACCACTTTTGGCATGAGGTTGTGAGAGGCGTCGGAGTCTAGCATGGCATTGTGTAAGATTTTATCATATAGGTTTAGGCTAACATAAAAAGGGGGAATATCTCCTTCTTGGTATTTTCCCTTTACTTTAGGTCCAATCAACAGCTCTGGTTTGTCATTAGTCAAGTGTAGAGTGTCGGTATAATTTCCTTTGTTCAAAACTTTCAAAACTTGAGACCTGTACGTGTCTTGGGTAATCAGTTCAGTGGGAGGTAAGGTTATCTTGATTTTAGAAATATATCCTTTAAAACTGAAAGGTACTTGTGTTTTGGGCATATTTACATCAATTTTATCAGCCATAATTTTTTCTACAAGTTTGATTTGCTAATTCTGTTTTGGGACTTTGGACAGAAGAGTTTTCTCAGGGCCACTAGTAGAGGCACTAGGGAAACTTGTGTCACCACTTGGTTGGCTAGTTTTGTCTATGTTTGGATCAGTTTTCTTAGCCATGGTGTTGGTATTATCTACTGTCCTTTTTAGAATATTTTCAGGGGTTCTCCTTACAACAGTGTTTGATTTGTTATTATTGGAGATTTCTTGGTTCCTCTTGCTCCTAAGGTCATATTACATATGGACTTCCATTATGCCATTTTCAAATCCTAATTGGTAGCCTTCAGAATCCTCATAGTTTTTTTCAATTTGATCTGAGGAGAAGAAACCTTGTTCTTCTTTAGTGAGAAAAACATCACCCTCATTATCAGAACCTATCAAGTTCACATGGTTTTCTTCCAGTTGTTCAACATCTCTTTCCCCTTCATCTACATAGTTATCTTGGAAATGGGGCCTAATATGTTGGTAATTTTCCATTTGTCTAATTTGGGGTGGGTCTCTTCTGAAGTTCTGATTCCTATTTCTGTTTTTGGGGTTTGGTGGGTTTTCCCTAGGAGGTGTTGTTTCATTTAGGCTAATCCTTTCCATCATTCTCTCCATTGTTCTAACTAATATGTCAATCTTGGCATTAGGTGAGGAGGTTGAGGGCATAGTTTCATCTTTGTAGGTAACTCTCTTTTATAATCTCATCCTAGCTATCTTTTCAATGAGGTTGGCCTCTTCACTCACATCTCCCCTTTTCATTTCTTCTAAAGTTTGGGGATATCTCTCTCTTAATTGGTAGGTCATGTCAGGATCAAAGCCTTCTGGAAATTTCACTAATGCTAGGCCTTGTGTGGGTTTCATGTGAGGTGGGAGGGCATTGTACACACTATAGAACCTAGTTAAATAGTATTGGATGCTTTCCCCAAAATTTCTCTTAAGGTTGTTATATTATCAAATGACTTGGAGAGGGTTTTTCTTAATTTCTCATTTGTTTATGAATGTTTGGTAGAGGTAAGGAAGATAATGTATGCTGTTAGGAGTCAAGATTTTGAATTATTTTTTAGCTTCTCCTCCTAGTATTTGGGCAAAAATCCTCATCTTCGTGGTTTCCTCTTCTAATTCCATGTAGTTAAAGGCATCATTCATTTTATCTATATGTTGTTGGGCAGTGGCAGATTCAGCTCCGGTGAAGTGGGGAATTCTGGATTGGTAGTATTTTGGTAAAGGTACCAGAAATTGTGGTTAAACTAGGGGTGCATACCATGCTGCCATGATGGGAGCTAGTGGAATCCAAGGGGGATTGACAAGAGGAGGGTTTGTGAGATGGTAGGGAGTGGTTTGCACAGTGGTGTTATGAATGGGTGTCGTAGAATTACTTTGACCAGCAAACGGATTCTTAGCAGACTTGGGATAAAAAGAGCCAAAGTGATGGAGAAGTTGAAAATCAAGAGTGGTGGAATGACAGGCTTCTCTGCTAGGACTCTTCTGCAAATCTATGGGCTGAAGGTCACTCTGGTCAATCCTACATTGTGACTTGGTTCTGAAAAGGTTTCTCATATGGTGCAAGTAAAACTGGGGATCTTGCAAGGCTGTAAGATGTTCAGGGACAGAACTTGCTCTATGAATGGTCCTAACAGTAGTTGAGTCTTTAGTTTTGGAAGTTTGCCACAAAATCCTTTCTGGGTCATCAATTATAGTAGGAGGGTTTGGGTCTGGATGATATCTGGTATTGATCCTTTGTGAAGCCAGATTTCAAACTCAAAATGTAGAGATGCTGAAAGATTAGGACTGCTTTCGGAAATTTGACCTCTCTTACTGTTTTCTAAACTCACACAATGTGTGACTAGGATCCTAAACTTCTCATGGATGATTTGACACAATCCTAAAAGAGTCTATGAACATCAGTAAAGTTGGAAGGCCTACTAGAGGCCTGTGGAGTCACCAGGTGGATGTTTTTAGTTTGTTTTGAGGATATGTCTTTATGGTCCACCACCAATAACTGACAAAAAACCAATATAGAGATGTTTTTGGGGTTTTATGAGTTCCTTTATGTAGCCCCAAGGTTTCTATGAGTGTCCTATAGCTGAGTCATCATTTTGCTAGGATGGTGAAACAACTAGATTCTACAGTTTGAGATATCTATGATTTGATAAGGGTTTCTAAAGTTCTAAGGATAACTTAGATTGTCACTAATCTTAGAAATAATCTCATCTTAATTTTTCCAATTATGTTAGGCTATGAGTTGGTGATAAATCAATAGATACTGTGCAAGAAGGGTTTCTAAATTTTCTAAGGATGTATAAGCTTGTTACTTACTCAGAAGGTCCCACCATGATCGCCATTATGTTAGTGTCACATGATTTAGCAGATTGGTAGACCAAATCCAATGGGTAACATCAAACTAGTCTTTGGAGTCCTAGGACCTAGCCTTCCTAGACTCAGAGATAGCTCTCTCTATTTTTTGCAAACGATCTGAACTTGTTTTCTTTTAGGGTTTTTTTGTTTGTTTAGGTTGGGTAAATGATCAAGTAAAATAGATGGAATGAGATATTTTCAAGTCATTAGGCTATGGAGTCTACAAAATAGTCATGGAAGGTTCAACAATGGATCGGGGAGCATCACAGGGAAAATATAGCATGGTCATATGGATTCTCAAGGTTTGGTGAAATGAAATGAACATCGAGTTTGTGAACAAAATAGGGCAAAGGGAAATCAAGAATCCTTTGTCAAATACTTAAAACAAGAAGAGACTTCAACACTATTTGGCATAAATAAGTAATCAATAGATAGGGCACACCAATAAATCTTTGATTCAACTCAAGCAAATAAGCATTTCAGACAAACAATCCAATGAAATATAGAATGCGAGAAACTCATTTAAATTCTAGTGATTTCACCTTCAAGGTTAGAAAACATTTAAGATAAACAAATAGATTTAATCAAAGAAGAGGGAACTACTAAACATATTTAATCATATCCATAAATATCTTTGAAACAAATCTTCAAGCATGTACAAAGGGTATGATCGAAACATAGTCTCTTTGGTAGACCTAATCAATGGTACTTCAAAGAGAGACCTAAAAAAAATGTTTTAGTGATATCAAACAAGCAGGGCTAACCATAAATCATGTATGATATCTACTGTGTTAAACCATTCATAAGATAAAAAATCTTAGGTGTGTCTAGAGAGCAACTAATAATTCTCTAAACTAACCTAGCAGAGGAAAACATAGAAGCAGTGAAGGATAAACAAAGCTAAGGTGTCTCTAAACAACATTTCTTAGTCTAAAAAATTTGTCCTACTGAAATAAATAAATATGAAACAAAATGATACACAAGAATAAAATAAATGAATAGAAGCATATCACCATTAACCAAGCTCAGGGATCCTGCAAGTAAGCCTTCTCCATCAATAAACAAAACAAGCCATTCACAAGCTCCACAACACCAATTTCTCTTCAAGCTCCAAAGACTATGTATTACTCACAAGAGTCATAACAAGAACCATCAAAAATGAATCCTCAATGCTCTATTTAACAAGAAAGGAGGAGAAAACCTAAAATAGTCTCTAGAAGCCCATTGGCTAATCAGAAATTGCACTATTTTTCTTGAGACCTTGCAAGGCCCAAGGCACAAAATATCTAAAACAAAATATCTTTTCGGACATTTTTAGCAAAGAAATTGAAATTTGGGCTTTGCCAAGCCTCCTAAAACTTGCCAAGCATACATTGTTGACTTTTTATTTATTAAGGGTGAAGCACTAAGTTTTAAGATGAATTTCCATGCCAAGGGCGTAACACTGGAGCAGGAAAACTGGGTCAACTTGCAGCAATGTTTTGAAGGCCTTCCCGATGTCGGAATAGGATCCGTGATGGCTAGTTGGAGATATTGTTGAGTCTAATTTCAAAAAATATCCTTGGTTTCCTGATTGGACCCCTGTAACCTTTTAAAAAATAAAAAATTCCAAGGTTGGTAAAGGCGCAACACCTGTCCTGAAAACTAGGCAGAAAGGTGGAAATTAGGGTGTTTTTGACCCTTTTGGAGGACCAAAACAACTAAAATTGACCTGAAACTTTGTGAGAATGCTATATTTGAGCTGAGTATTCCAAAAATGTAAGCCTTTCCTCCTAAATATGCTCTGATAAAAGTGTAGCACCATGGGGGCTACCCCCTTGACCCTCCAAATAGCAAAAAACCAAAATTTGTCAAAATTATCTCAAATTTGGTGCATGTGTGCCTCATGGGTTTTGAGAGACCTGTAGAGACGTTTTTTCCAAGATTCCAAGGTTAGCTTGGCATTTTCCTCTTTTAGTGCTTGGATCTTGGTTTGGGCCTTTTTCAGTTTAGCCCTTGCAATTTGTTTTCTCTAGGCATAATGTTTAGTCATCCTTCTTTGGAGGTCAAGATTTTGATTTTATTTCTTAAATTTAGCCTCCAAATGTATGTTGGCTCTTTCTAGCCAAGGCTCCCGATCATGTGCTATATCCATGGCCAAAATCTCATCTAGAGGGAGTTGTTCTGCTAGGGATGATTCTTGTTCCCTTTTCTTTGCCAATGCCTTCTTCAACCCCATGGTTCTAGGTCTCCCCCTAGATTTTCCTTCCTCATCCTCACTCTCTTCATAAGTGCCCATGAACTCTTCTAGTTTCACTTGTGCATTTTGGGATTATTTCCAGGCCTTGATGGCTTTAGCTTCATAGATTGCAATTTTTGCTCCTAGATGCTTGTTCTCCATGTCAAGGGCACCATTTACACTCTTTTCCCTATATAGCTTTGCTTTGAGGTCTTCAATTTGTGTATTTCTGTCCTGGAGGAGCAAGTTTGTGATCCTTGCTTCATTCTCCTCATCACTATCCACCTGAATGATTTCAAACTCCCTTTCAACCTCATTACCTTCTTCTTATTTCTTTACCTTTTTCTTCCCTTTGTCTAGTGGCTGAGCTGAAATGGATGGCATGGTCCCTTGCCTTTTAGAGGTAGAAAACACAAGCCTTGGACCTCTTTGATATGTGAGAGGGAAAAGATCAAATTTTTCTACTAGAATGCCCTCACCAAGGCTGATCTCAAGACTTCCTTTATTTTAATCAAATATCTTTGCATTTATGTCTTCTGCACTGTGTTCTTGACTACCCTCTTGAGACTCACTTTCATTTTCCTCCATGCTAACATTACTGTTGTGATCTTCACCACTGTCATCAACCTCTTGACTGTTTTTTTGGTTCATAGTGTCACTGTTGTCATCATTATTAGGGCTATCAATCATCATGGTTTCTTCTTCATCACTGTCCTTTGTGTTTGCAATATTATCATGGCCATTATCATTTTCTATTTTGACACTATTAGAGGTGTCCTTATCAGTTTCTTCATTGCTATTTTGTGCATTTTCATCTTCATTTTACTCAACCATTTTACTGTCCTCACTGTTTTCATTTTCATCTATGCTGCCTTTAGCTTATGCACTTTCCTCACTGTCATCATCTTTATCATTTTCATTCTCTTCCACATCTTTTGCATTGTCATCCTATTCTTCATTTTTGGCCTCTTTGTCACTGTTATCTTCATCAATTCCCTGTTTACTACCTTCTTCTTGATCATTTTCTATCTCTTTATCTTCATCATCATCAATTTCCTCTTCTTCATCATCTTGTTCCTTTTCATCATTTTCATTTTTCTCTTCCTCATCATCTCCCTCTTCATCATCATCACCTACCTCTTATTCATTGTAATTTTCCTCTTCCTCATCATCTGCCTCTTCATCATCATCACCTGCCTCTTCTTCATTGTAATTTTCCTCTTCCTCATCATCTGCCTCTTCATCATTTGTCTCTTCTTCCTCATCATTTGTATCTTCTTCCGCGTCATCACTTTCTGCCTCTTCATCATCATTCTCTTCTTGATCTGATGCTTTAGGAGAAGGTGAGGGAGGGAGGTTCTCTTGAGGAGAGGATTCATGTGTGGATGAGGAGTCATGGTTAGTGGGTGGTGGTGGAGGAGTGGAGGGAGGTGGATGAGATGATGAGGGTAAATTTAGCTGATGAGGAGGCTATGGGTTTGTGAAAACTTCATGGGCGATGAACACTTCCCATGGAATACCCTGTTTCTCTAATTGATGCAACACAATCCTATTGATAAGAGAATGGTGAAAAATACTTTGCATTTTTTGTGAAGGAGGTCTCTTTTGCAAAATGTATGACATATTATCAATAATAGGGCAAATGTAGCAGCTTGGCCCTAGTTAAGTGCATGACAAGTCTTATATGGTAGGAATAAAGCCTAGAAAACCTACCCTCACAGGTGAAGTATTTCATGATGATTCTCATTAAGGGCGCATATCTCTCCAGTAGATGTGAAATTGGAAAAATGGATTTGTATCCAGCTTGGTATCTGGGTTTCAAGAAGGGTTGATAATGGATCAGGTCCAAATTTTCCTGTTTGAACCACTTTTCTCCCATACTAGATATCCTGGTGGCCATAGAAATTGTATTGATGGATAGCTCAAAATTCACTCCTGCGAAGTTTACTTGATGGTCATGGAGGTTAAGGATGAAATGCTTGGCCAAATTAGGATGACTTTGGACCTGTTGTAAACTTTCACAGAAGTCAAAACAACCCACCTCTTGGAAATATGCAACTCTCATAGGAGAGGCCTTCAATTCCTTGGTATTCAGTGGCTCAAATCTATTTAAACTTCCACCCTTTTTCTACTGTCTCCTAGGCCCTTGACCTCCCTCACCACTGCCACTATTATTTTCCCTTGACATCTTTCTTTTTTCCTCTTGCCTTGAAGGCCAAAAACCCTAATTTTTCTTTGTGAAACTGATGGAGGAATCTAGGGTTTTATCCTCTAATTTAAATGAAAAGAACTTAAAAAATGATGGAGGTGCCTTTTTAATTACCCCTCAGAGGTGTTATGGAACCTTTGGAGGTGAATTTGAGGAATTTTTTGTGAAAATTTGAGCTTGAGCTGTTGTATAAACCCTCCTAGCTTAATGCATAGTGCAAGCGCGTATCACCGGGTCAGTCGAGTGGCTGCATAGGCTAGTCGAGCTGCTACTGAAAGTGCAGCATAGGCATGTAGCACCAGGCAGAGGCTGCACGAGATGTTGGGCAATGGTTGAATGTGCAGAGGCTCCAGGCCTATCGAGAGAAGGTTGAACATGTAGAGGATTTGGGCATGTCGGGCGAAGGTTGAACGTGCAGAATTCGTAGCACTCAGACCTGTTGGGTGAAGGCTGAACATGCAGAGGATTCGGGCCTATAGGGGAAAGGTTGAACATGCAGAGTGCATAGAACTAGGGCCTGTCAGGCTTGTTCTGCATGCAGCACTAAACGTGTAGCGCCCATGACTGTCTGGTTGCTTTGCATGCTAATTCTATCAAGCTGGCGAGTCTACACGAAGGTAAACGTGCAGCACTGGGTCACAAGTGCACAGTGCTACATTAAATTTTTGAAGGAAGGCACCCACAAGCGCGTAGCACGGTGTTCCAGGAGCATAGCACAGGGTTTTTCTTGCCCAAAGTTTTCCAGAATGCATGAATTTCTCTTGATGCCTTCTCACTCTCTTTTGCAAGTGAAAAATGGAGTTGAGTGATAAAAAATTGGCTTTTATAGTCTTAAGAAGATAGATTTATCTTTTACAAATCCACATCCTAATGTGTTTTGATCTTTTTAACACTTCACTGATATTCTTTTCACTTTTTGCAGAGGGCGATTTAAAAATATAAAACTAACCCCCTTTTCTCCTTACCACTTCTCTTTGCTGCCTTTTAGGTAGCTGACATGGTGGGCTTGATTATGTTTGGTCTGTTGATGCTTTTAACACTCTGTTCTTACCCATTTTTTCATATCAAAACCTTAAAATTTGCTGCATTATTGAGTTTTGAAATCATGTTCCCCCCCCCTCTTTGGGATTTCTGAGTGTGGGCGATCTGAAAACATGGTTTCTTTGCCTCTCGTTGATTTTCTAGAGGTGTAATAAATCCACTTTTAACAAGTGTCACAAATTTTATTACCATGTATGCTAAATTCTTTTGGCCACTTCTGTTTTGTTGCGGGTGCCATGAAATAATTGTTTTTGTCCCCTTTGTCATTCTTGGAGTTTGAAAAACTCAGTTACTCAATAGTAAACTTATGATTAGCTTGGTTTTCCATTTTGAAGCATAACCCTATGCCTTCTTGACCATTTAGAGGGTTATGAATGAAAATTAAGGCTTGATCTCCTTCACATTGATACTCCTTTCATTTTCTTCCCTTTGATGCGAGGAAGCATGGTTACCTTGGCGAATCCTGGAGGTCACCTTCAAGAGCTTATTCAAACTATCTTCCTGTTGTCATTATGGAGGATTCTCATCTTCATTTCTAGTTTCAATAAATCTTCAATTCATGCTTAGTTGTGCTGATGTACCTCTGTCCTTGTGGTTATCTACATTGGCTTCTTGGTTGAAGATACTGTTTAGCCAATTAGTCCTAAAAACCCTGATTCTCTTTGAACTTAGGCATGCTTCCTCTTCTTTGTTGTGGGTATCATTTAGTGAGGAGTTGGCGTCTTACCTCACCTATTTCTTTGTATGATAGCTATCTCAATAATACCTGTAGAAATGTTTAATATGCACATTTATCCTCTTGCTGAATGTTGTCTTTGGAAAAGTAATCCTTCTTGAAGGCCTTTCTGATCTAATTTGGACAATAGTTGCTTGAACATATTTCACATTTCATTTAGCCTTTGGCTCATAAAACAATACTTTAGAAAATCAAAGACAATCCTACAACCTATGAAACCCTACTGACCTAGTGGGAGGTTCTTTACGAAACACATGAAGGAGTAATTTGGTTGGTGACCCTAGGTGGCAAGTGGAGGGGTTAGGCAAGAAAAAACTGAGTGCTAAGGTCAAAGGTGGCAAAAAATAGTGAATATGAGTGGCATGAGCCCATGATGGGTCTTCTGGGAGTGGTAGGATGATCATGACATGGTAGAGTAGTAAAACAATGAAAAATTTATCCTAAGGATAATGAAGGCAGTGAGATTTCTAAAACTCACAATATTCATGAATCGTGTTTTTAGAAATCTAGGACTGACATTTAGTCATCTTCAGATAGTAAAAATTAGTGGTGACTAACACCATCTATCTCGACTATTGAACCATACTCTGATACCACTCTGTGGTATCATCTATCACACAAAGAGAATAAAAACCAAACACTTCCCAAAGGGAGTGCAACCACGCTCTGACACCACTCTGTAACACCCTCTTCCAACATCTACCCAAGTAATCAGCCAATCGAGCTAAAAATATGATGAGAGGCTACTATAATGAGATTAAACTTCCTAGGTTACCTTAAGGAATTGGAATCGATGGAAACAAAAAAAACAAAAATTTTACAACAACAACACTCTGAGGAAGTAACCCAACATTTCAGGCCTCTTAACCTTGGGTCACACTGACATTTTTACCTATTTTAGCCATATCCATAGGCAAAAACTTACATGATTGCATCCATGAGGCTATATCCACAAGAATAACACTACATGCCAGTGGCCAGGGCCCCAAATACTCAGTTCTGTGCTAGCGTCCCTAGGATTTGAGCCACCTTTTCAGGACCAGAACCCACTGATCTACCCAAAAATTCATGAAAATTTTAGAGATGATAAATAAAAACATGAAAATGATATGGAAGAAATCATATCATTAAGAACTCATCTGGATCCCTCCTAGCCATGACAGGGATTTTGTCAAACATGTCACAAACATGAAAGCTACAAGTATAAAAAAAATAACTAAGAATATGGGTCTCATACTTATCTGAGAATCACTAAGAAGCATTTATCCCTCACATTATTAGCTACAATACAATATATTTGATTATAGATAGAATGTGCATTCATTTACAATTAAAAAACATGGGGAGATCCATACATCATCACTGATAAAATACATGCTTATAACCAAGATAATAACAATATAAATATAGTGGATAGAATAGCAATAAAATTCACATAATAACCAGTGCAATTATACATCAAATACCATAGGAACGTGATTCTCATTAATGAATGTAAAAACCAACCGGATATGGGACTTCCATGTTCCACCTGACCATATATTAGCTGAGAAAAATATATCTTCAGCCAATCACCCCCGTGCCATATTCCAAGCATGAATGTCGGATTCAAACTGAAATAACCAAGCAAGGAATCTTGAGGCTAAACCACCTCACCTTCATCAAATAGAAATTAGGCATTACCATGATCCACACCTGATCAAAAGGCCAACACAAGCATGGATATCACCGGATTCCCTCCACCTAAACTGTGAGGATTTTTCTTGTCTTCTAGTCTCTCATGATTTACCTCAACCCACAGTATGAATCAGGGGTCACTAGGCCCTAAATTGAGACATACTCTCTATGTTTTATTGTATATCCAAAACCCAGGATTCCTATGCCTAATTGGAGAGAAAACCACCTCTCAATATTTACCATAATCCAAACCCATATTACTAGGCCCTAAACCGATGCAACACATGAACCAATTATATAATCGATCCACCTAACTTAGCTTCGAATCCATCTGACAATCCAGCTAAACCAAAACATGAGAACTCCACCACACCATGGCTATCCGGAAAAGGAAAGGCTAGGCTGAAAACACTATCACACATGGAAAAAACCCATGCCAAGTGATAAAATAATGACATGAAATACCATGCATTCCATACCTAGAAAGGAAATCATATATTCAAATCAATATCTGTAAATAATATTGTTGTAGTTTCTTGATTCCTACTCCTCCTTTCTTGGTTCGTCCTTCTTCCTTCTTTGTTGACTTCTTTCTTTAATGCCAAAGTGCTCCAAGAAACTCTATGTGTCCAAGAGTGAGAGAGAGAGAAAGAGATAATGATGAGAGAGCTCCGAAAATGCACTGACTAAAGGTATCAACTAATACTCATAAGAATTTTGATAGAAGATGCCTCTATTTCCTTCATTTTCCATTATTTTCCTTCATTTCCCTTCTCACATGCAACTTGTGACCTTTCACCTCCCTTTTCTTCTATTTTCCATTATTTTCATAAACAAATGTCAATGAATTCCATTTTTCTTTCCAAATCCTTTGCAAATTTCCTTTAGCCATAATAACTGAAATGAACACCCACTAGGATGTTTTTCTAAACACTCATCTTGGAATGTGTGTCCCATCAACCGTTATGTTTTATTACATGTAATTTTCATGAGGGTTGTTATAGTTATAGTGCCTCCAAAGGATAAAATTAGTCCGAAGATGCATTGGGTGGTCAACCCAATGTTTAGAATGAGCAGGGAGATTGTCCAAATATAGTTGTATGATGTGTTTAATGTCATTAAAATCATAATACATCACACGTTTAAACATGGAACCCACATTCTTCAAGCCGAGTGGGATATTTCGATAAGGAAAAGTACCCCATGTAAAAATAAATACAGTCTTAGGTTGGTCTACTGGGAGAATGTTGATTTGATTATATCTTGAGAATCCATCCATGAATGAAAATATCTTGCTACCAACACAATCATAAACAATCTGGTCTATGAACGGTGTCAGATAGTTATCCTTGGGACAATAACGATTCACATCCCTGTAATTGACACATACTCCGATCATGCCTTATTTATTCATGAGAGGGACGATTTTTTATACCCAATCACTTAAAGTAATGGGGTATATGAAACCTGCCCGAAGAATAATTTGATCTTAGAAGCCTTCTTGGGATGAATAGGATGGAGGCGCTGCTGGATGGGTTTGGCATGAGGATACATCTTAATCTCGTGTAATGCTATATTTGGGTTGATGCCTAGAATTTCCTCATAAGTCTAGGAAAAGACATCCGAAATTCACAAAAAAGGGATGTATAAATCTCGATGTAAGGTTGAGAACAAGATGCTTCAATGTACATATTTTTGACAATGCGCAGTTTTATAGAGATATCGAGAGGTATCATATCCTCGACATTCAATTTTTTTTTTTTGAGTCGACCTCATGAATAGAGGAAAAATCCATAAAAGGTTCGACAAAATTGGGCAAATATACATCACTGAGATTATCCTCAATGGAATTTGGTAAGAAGGAAAAATGGTTATGTTTGTTCCATGAACCATCATTAGGCATCATGATATCTATGATGCTTTCATAGGTAGATAATTCACGAGAAAAAATATCAGAAGATGTGCCATAATCCAATGATCGACCTACCTAATTGATCGAAGAGAAGGTATAAGCTTCGCAAGCCGAATAAATATCTTCGTAATCTAGCTCAATGAGGCTAAGTGACATTTGGTCACCAAAACATTGGATGTTTGTTTCATCAAATAAAATCCACAGATCAATTGGGATAGATCATGATATCACGTTGATATAAGAAACTGAAAAATATTTGTTGGGAAGGGTAGGAGGAGGGCATGAAAATGTTCCCATAAGCGATGAGTCCTTCAATAATCCAACCCTGACATGCGGATAGGATTCTATGGATTATCCTATGAGAGGGAGACTTCCAGCAACATGAAAATCAGAGGAAAAAAAGGTGAGTTGATCTATGGCCACAATCCTTCTTTTATGAGGAAAGGTGATCATAGAGAAGTATGTTGAAACGACGACAACCATATCATAAACCCATGTACATCCTAGTAGAATATTGTAATCAAGAGGTACATTAATGACTTCAAATTCTATAGAGACGATTCACCCCCCAATTTTGTTTGAAAGGAATTCAAAATTGCACAAGGTTTATACGTTCTTCCATCAAAATATTTCAATGTGGTGGTCGATTGACTTAGTTGAGGTTAACCAACCACATTCCAGTAAGACATGGACATAATGCAGGTCTAGGCTCTCTCATCCATGATAGAACGATGGATTTTATTACCACGAATGATGAGAAAGATTATAAAATCTAATTGAGATGGAAGTTGAGGGATATAGTTATAATGAGAGAAAACCACTAGGTTGGAATCCGATGGATCTACACATCCGATAGTTGAAAACAAGGCATTATTTTGGGCAGGGAAGTTTTGAAACACCTCAAGAGTTGACAACAAATATTTGGTAAACCATTCTGCTAACAATTGACGAGGAACATAAGTCTTGAAAAATCGGGAGTGACGCCTCCACTTATGAATGTGATCTGATATGTGACTGGAATCTTATTGTTTTAAATTGGTCAATAGTTCCATTCTAGCTTCATATCTGATGGGTAACTGGAAATGTGTGAGGAAGGTGCTGGATAAAGTGATGAAATCATGAAACAAAACTCTAGGTTACTCAATATAACATTTAGCTATGGTACTAGTAAGAATTTGTTGGAAAATAAAAAGTCGAATGGAATCATAATTAAGGGATTTCGAAGAACATTGTAGATGATAAGTCATAACAAGTGTCGACGAGTCTTCTCCTGGATTTGCATTGAATTTTGGGATATTGGAAGGAAATTTAGTGAGAATAATCGACCACCATGGCGAATGATTGATGGGGTTATTAGCAAGCCTAGTTAAGTATGACAATTTAAGAGTGGCCACAAAAGGAGAATTTCAGTTAAATTCTGGAGGAGGATGGCCTAGATATGAAAGAATAGCTTGAGCACTAGGCACTTGCATTCCCGGATAAGGGGGGTTCTGAAAATAAGGAACTTGGGTACCAAGATAAGGAGGAATATGATAACCAATATATGAGTGATGTTGATGCCCAACACTAGGGTGATGATGAAGCTATTGGAATGGTATGGGTTTGGATTTTTTGGCTTGGAAAAGGCACTTGATATGGACCATACCGCTACCCGATGGGAGTTTTCATTGTACCATGATAAGGTGGCTTCAGTTGGGATTGCACCATACTATGAATAACGTAACCTATTGAAACTTGAGGAGTTCCATATACAAGCGATTCAGAATGTGAGGTACCTTATACTGGCTGGGTAAGTGGGTCTTGGGAAGCTCCAGATTCTATTGGAAAATATTGTGTTTCAACGACAACTTGTAAAGGTTGGCTCAAATGTATTTGAGCTTGTTGGGGTACTGAAGGATGGATAGTAATTTGATAACATGATACAGGTTAAGGATTCAACAGTTGGTCCCAATATGAATTAGTTTTAATAGGTAAAGTAGTTTTCCAAACACTAGTAGCCGTTCAAGGATAAGGAATATAATGAGGATGATTACCAATTTTAGGTATACCAGCAACAAGTCCCCCCCCCTACCAAAGTAGGACGGGATGATGGAGGAAATTTTTATCTAGATATAGGATACCCAATATATATAAGGAGAGTTAGGCTATTGAAGGTAACATTTTCCACTGACATAACGACCAAATTGCTGCTCAACCATAGGTGTAAGCAAAGGAGGTGGAAGAGGAGAATATTGTGTGGCCCTCATAATAGAATTACTAGATGATATTCGCTTATTGAATTACATAGGAGAGGTCCAAGGAATGGAATACAAACTAGAAAAGGTACCAGATAAAGAATGATAACCTGGTGGGACAGATGGGCTACAATATAGATGTGTTTATGGTGAGTTGCAAACATAGATGTGGAGGAGACATTTTATTTCTTGTCTATAGTGATGGAAATAGGTTGAGAAGTTGGATCAATTTCAGTCATGGTTAACAACTCTGATGAATATTCCCATGAGAAATATGTGGGTGATTCAAAAGAATTAGGAAAAGGATTTTGTGTCATAGTTTGAAGAGGAAGATGGCCAGTTTGATAAAAATAGAGTCCTTCCCAATGAAAATGAGTAGAAGGATGAGGCACTTCTTGTTGTATCTCTTCAATACTCACAAGTCTAGGTGGAATAGGTTCACCGTTGGGTCCAATATATAAAATTTCTGTCTAAGACAAAGGAAGAGAAGATGAAGGTCCTGAAGTAAAATTTAACGATGGTTGAGGCTCCTTAGGTTCAAAAACCTCATGAATCAAAGTGTCTAACTCGGGAAAGTCAGGTTCAAAAACTTCAGGAAACAAAGTTTCAGGGACATATCTTTTAATTATGTCAGCTTCACTTTCAAGGGTAGATGTAATCTTGGGCTTGGAACTTAAAGGGAAAAATGATTCTGGCAGATCAATATCAAGAGGAGGGCTAGAAGTGGTTCTCAATGTTCCTGATTTGGTAGTTTATGTCTTCGTGTGCTTCTACCGATGAGCAGGAGTAGCCTCTGGTGGAAGTGGAGGCTTATTTTTAATTCTATGTGAATCACAGGGTGGGGGATTTTCATATTCCACATTGGAAAATAAATTTTATAAACAAAAAAAAGAAATAAATTAAAAAGAGGGTAATTTAGGAATAAAGGATTACAAAGAAACCATGAACTGTAATATATGCCTTGGTGAACCAAGGAATTAACGTATGACAACCAATCTCCCCACATGTTTTGTTCAGTGTATCATGGTATTCAAGGTGGAAAAGTTGGTTACCTATGGATGGATAACGACCTATAGTGGACTCCCAAAATATAGTCAATGGTACATGGGAGTGCATTCTATAACTGTTCGATGAGAGCGTTCCCTTATAATTTACGTGCATGGAGCACTATCCAATATACCCAAAGGTACGTGGAGAATGACCCTATATAGTCACATATATGGAATGGGATATCACCCTCGAAATGCAATGCTAGAAATCAATGAAAGCTCCTACGTTTAATGACACTGGAACATGTCTCTAGCCTAGACCTTTATGTGTTTGCGTTAATGTTACAAATTCTCCTTAGGTTGATTCAATACATTTTATTATTTATCTTTGATTAAGTTTCATTTTTTGGCTCACCATGGATGTCACCTGAATATCCTAAAATGAAAATATAGCGTGAGAAAATGGAAATATTTCTCTTTCAATGAAAACATAACTAAGGAAGGGAAGAAATAATTAGTATGCACCATACAACATGCAACAAACAAGATGCACGATGCAATTTCCCTTTCAATGTAGTTCTTCCTACATTTATGCACACACAAAATGCTAAATTCAAAATGAAAAAATTTCTTTTCACCACACTTAATTTTTGAAATGAAGAAAACTAAGATGAAAATGTTTAATCTCTAATTCAAATGCACTTTTTAGAATGAGGACTAGAACACCAATTCATTCAAGCAATTAGTGACCAAACATAATTGATTTTCAAGTGACCAAATGATAAGAACAAATAAAATTCAAAACGAATTCTTATCAAAGGGGACCAAGCAAAAATGAAAACCAAATGGAGGCTTAAGGAAGACCACAAGACAATCAAGACTCAGGGAAGGTCAGCTGGAAGTAGGATGATCAAAGAGACACTTAGACATAAAGGAAAAGTTTGTTGAAAAACAAGGGTCAATGCTAGTGTAGAAGAGGCACAATTACTCTGCAATGTTGGTATACAGCGGGCCTAAGTGAGGTGCAATGATTTATTAGAGGCACTTGGGGGCGTTGGTCTTGAGATGGAGGATTCCGACACAAAAATTGCAAAAAAGGTTCATTGAAACAACTTCCTAGTTATGTTCTTGACTGATGAAAGAAAAAAAATTCTATGAAATAGGTAATCAAACAAAAAGGGAAAGGAAAAACAATGAGGGAATACACTGTTCCCGAGTATGGTCGAAAATTTGTTATATGATATTTACGATTGCAGACAAAAGTATATCCCCTAGGTTCAATGGAGAACCTAGAAAAATAGAGAAACAAGGAAGCCAATGATTTCCTTAAAGTAAATGGATGATGGAATGAAGCCTACCTAGAATTTGTCACATGCTTCATTCCTTCTTCAACTTGAATTCTCCAATTCCATTTGCGATTGCCAAAATTACAACCTACATAGTCAGATAATGCAAGCCAAGAAACTACGATGTCTATGCAATATAATCTAAGTAATCTATTCAATAGATCAACATGGTATCAAAATATATGAAATAATGACATCACATATAGGAAAACAAATAAATCTTTGCATTAATATAAATGGAAGGATATTACAACCACAAATAGGTGTTGATATTGTAAAAGAGCTCCTCCAAGTTGTATTTTCCTTTCCTTGTCCCAATATTCACCTCCAATCACCCTAAGTGCATGGAATGTTAACCTATCATCTCAACAGTGTAAGCGTAGAATCACTCTCCAAAATCCAACCCATTACATATGCAAGGTAGTAAATATATAGATGAGTGGGGTAAGTTGGGAGTTATATTCCAATTACCAAACTAACGTTTTAGATCCACCTTTGATGGAAGGATGGGATCAAATGATAAGGGATGGAAACTCTAAATAAGGATGAGATAGGATCCGAAAATTTAATTAGAGGTAAATGGTTGTAACAAATTCTAGAAGCTTCTGGAAGAGGAAGCTTCCGGAAGTTCTCTCTTTTTCCCAATTTTATAGAATCAACAAAGGTGCAAAGGGGAGAAGCATGTACATGATTAACACTAGCCACAATGGAGAAACCTATAAGTGATCACTTTCCATAGGAATGCCAGTGAAAGTTGGTACTAAAACTAACTCAGATGAGGTGGTTTCAGGCAGAAATTATAGGAAATGAAGGAGGTTCACTTAGGGCTTTGTGAAATGATGTCTATAAGGGGTAATATGATGTTGATTGATCCCATTAGGAGGCCTAATGGATGGATGTGAAAAAATTGGCTATAACAGAGTTGGTGTCATGAAGAGTGGGGTGATAATTATGAGGGAAGGATGAATGATTGCAAAGATTTCGGACAACTGTCCAAAAGATGAAACTCATGTGGATGCCATGTCACCACGCTCCAAGCTTTCACCTCAAAAAGGGAATATTTTTTACTAGAGCTCAACTTTTCTTGCACATTCACTCATTCCAAAAAACGTTATAGAGAGGAAAAATTATTGTATGCCACCAAGGAGTTTTGTAATATCCCAAAAGGGAGAATGCAGTAATACTAAAACACAATATAAGAACTACAAAAAAGTAAAAAATAAATCTATATACACATCAGAATGCATAGAAATAGTTGAGCCATTTTATTATATAGGAGGTGAAAAAATCTAGTACAACAGTGCTCAAAATATGAGACACTCAAGCCACAAGGGTGGCCTAGAATGACCCTGCAATGATTTCCCAAGAGGGACTACGTAACTGCTTCTCTTATGGAAGGTATACTGCACTATCCCTGCTACAACTGTTGGGACTACAACTGCCTAAAAGATAGAAAGTCAGATCTAGGTAGAATGGGAGCTCCGATGATGCTGAAATTGTACATCTAGGCTTGATGATGGATTCCAAAGATAACCCAAAAGGGATTTCTCAAATCTGTAAGTCTAAGAAAACCACCCTCTTAGGGCTTCAAATATATACTAATGGGAATGTAGATCTAAAACTAGATCCAATGATATGATAGCTGCAATGATGTACAATCAGATTTATGGAAGAAGGGCTGATCCCTTCCCTAGATCCTTGGGCTAAAAGCTCAAGATCTAGCCCCTCTAATATCCTCCACTGAAAATTGCTACTGGATGAACAATGGCTTCAGAAAAATGCACTATTAGAGAGGGAGGCTCATTAGCCTACTAATAGATGTGTCAAATTAGCTCCTGAGTGATGGAAACAATAGATCCAATGTGAGGAGGTTCTCCCTCACAGGATTTCCAGCTGAAATACTGGAAACTTCCTTCCTCCAATATATCTACAGTACTGAATTGAAAAATCCTTGAAGGGGCTACTGCTGCATGGAGATAAAACCCAATGGCCTGAATGCCAGAGGTAGATCTGCTGCTCCTGAAAGGCTAGATCTGAAGAATAAAGTGGTAGGATGAATCCTCCACTAGTTTTCTAGCTGAAATCTAGAAACAACCTCCTGAAGATGGCACCAATTCCTGGTAAGGAATGAAGAACAATCCTCTTTCCAGAGCTACTCAAAGAAAGAGGTGGGATTCCCACTCGGGAACACCATGTGCTAAACAACACTGCAAACTCTGTTAAATAGCCCAAGTCTGCATAGAAATGTCCTAAGACAAATCTAGATCTAAACAGATCAAGAAATGAAATAATCCAAATCATGCCTTCCATTGTGCCTTCACCTTCATTATATACATGAGCCTTCCATAGGCTAGGCCCACTCCAAATCTACGTTGGACATGTGCACATAGTCTCCATGTTTGACTGTTTTGTAGCCTCATGTCCTCCATCAAGTTCACATGGGTTGATCACCCTCTCCATAATATGTGCATTAAATGCACCACTTCCTCCACTATTTTATCATAAGTGCTTCATGATATTCTTTGAATTCATTATGATCTTAGTTGACCTTATCAAATATTCTCATGATTTTATATTTAAGATCCATGATCTTATTTGACTGTTTCATTCTCCATAATCTATCTCATAAATGAGACATGATGTCTATTAATGGAGTTGCTCCACTACTCCATGATTCTAGATATAGATCTAAAGTATCCACATACACACATTAAAAGTGGAATTTATTCATCTTTGAGGTTAATAGGTCCCTCCACCCTTTTATTTACTTAATTAATTAAGAAAATCAAGGACTCTAATATTCCAAATATGATGTGAAAATTTGGGAATATTTCAATCCCCCACCCCCCCCCTCCCCCCCCCGACAAAATTTTGCATGTCCTCAAGAAACTCCAAAAGTAGATGCAAAGCCATCTATTCCCCTCCAAATGGCATCCACAGAACGAAGGCTTCCTCCATTTTCTATAATGTGTTATGCATGTTTGGTTCCAAAGTTGTCTTTCAAAAATATATAGAATGACTTCCAACTACATGGTTATATGTTTTCCTTCCACCATGAAGTACCAAGTGACAACCATATGATGTCCAACATTATCATTAATACATGAGATACATAAAATAAAGTGGCTTTTTCCACAAAGGAAAATCTCCATCTCACAATACATCTCTTCATCCCATGCTTTATGAATTTGATTGAGCATTGATATGCTTTCATCCTTAGCCATGTTTACCTTGTTGGATCCAAGCATTAATCCAACGTTATGAAAAAGAACAAGGAAAGGAGTTATATGCGTACACAAAGATATCAAATGATAGTCTCCTAATAGTAACCATCGGAGTAAGGCCCTTTGTTGTCATCCTCCATCTCCTCCATGTAATATGGAAAAGCCAAACTCCCCCAAAAGAAACCAAAACAACAAGAGATATTGCTACTTTCTCTCCTCCTCATGTGCATCATGGAGCAAAAACATACTGATTGGCATGTGGAATGTCACATTAGCCCAATACAAATTAACACCATCAATACACATCATGAGAGCATCATGCCAAGCTTTATTCAATACAAAACACAGAGACATAGGAAATGTCATGTGGTGGCCAAACTATCTCAAGGGAAACCAAAATGATCGTGCCTTATTTTGCTGCATTTTATCATTGATACAAAAAGCATTAATCAGAAAAATATGAGCTATTGGGTGGTAACCATACTCACCCAAGAGCAGCCAGCGCAACCATGCCTCCTTCTTCATTTCATAAGTTTTTTTCAAGGCATGGATCAAAGAAATAGGAGCCTTTGGGCAGTGACAAAAATCTACCAAGGGAAAACAACATAACCAAGCTTGCTAGCCCATGTCATAAATCTAAAAGTGGCCATGCAACCCCTTGCTTATCATCCTCACCCACTCATCCCAATGTGGATGATGAATGATGTGCTACATAATCATGGTATCCTCCCTTTGTAGAATACCATCCTCCCCAAATTGTTGAATAACTTTTCACTTCATGAAATGTTGAAGTGCACCTCCAATGAGATCTCTCAATGCGATTATATTTTCACCAAAGGCCCTCCCAAACCAATGAGGTTTTGGATCTACTGCAAGTAGAAGTTTCTCTTTGAGCTATGATATGCTCATCGAGAAAGGGTCATCTAGAAAGGAGAAAAGATTCCTCATCTCAAGATGTCTACCATTTATCATCTTTACCTCCATTACTTCGTGAATGAAGCTACCTTTAGAATGCTCCAAGAATCATGGGGCCTCTTCATTTTCATAGCTACTAAGTGAGAGCGTTGTAGATCTTCATGGTAATACATGTGTTGTCTCAAAAAAAGGTACAATATTGATCTCACAACCAGTTATTGTACATAGGATCATATCCATCCCATTTTCTAAAACTCTACACTTCAACCCAAGGGGTTGAATGTAGCTCAACAATGATGAACTGGGACAATTCTTAATCTCCTCTTTGATTAGATCGAGGGTCCTTTGCATTGTGACATGTTGCTACTTCAAACTAGCATTGTGCTCTAACCCTTAGTTATGCATTGGCCCTGATGACATGTCCTCATAAGTTCCAATAGGATCTACTAAAAAAATATGTGATGAAAGTCCATGCATACCTTGGATCATCTGATGTGTGGAAACCTCTTTCCAGAACACAAGAGTTCCTTCAACTCGGACAATAGGGCCTCCAACTGCTGGTAAGAGTGATGGCTGCTCTTCTCCAAGTGTACCACCACTGGAATCTTCCTCCTCTTCCTCATGCATCTCCTAAATCATGCATGGGACTCTATATGTTAAGAGCTCAAGAATATCTTGCAAAAATGCAAGTGTCTCTTCTCTATATGCAAGTACTTCTACAGCTGGTGGTGAATGTAGTGACTCCTTGTCCAGAGTGATAAGATTGACATCCTCCTCCTTAGGAAATGTCACTTTGTGACACATCTCTGGTATTTTCACATCAAATTCCTTCCTCAAATTGAGAAAAAAATATGAATATTTATTCACCTTTGCATGCTCCATGTGACCAAACCACCAATCATTGGCTTCACCTAAAAGATGAAGTGCTGCAATTTGAACAGCCTCTCCTTCAACTACAGGATGTAGCTTGAAAAAAACATCTAACTCTCTCCTACAAACCTTAATAGTTCTTGAGGAATATCCATCAAATGTAGGGAAATAGAATCTATTATGCCTCTTTCTTCTATTGCTGCTATAGGATCCTCTTTATTCTTTGATTTTGAAGAATTTTTGGAGAGTTAGCTTCTCCTTGAATTCTCTGGACTATGATTTATACTATTCAAGATATATACTGAGAGTCTTATGAGTCTCAAGTTCATTCCTTTCTTCATTTCTACACCTTTCACCTTCTCCAAAGAAAGTGGGCATAGTGTATCTATGAGGAGATCTAGGATTCTCTGGTTTTCTTCTTTGGTGATAGGAAGTGCTTGGACCTTCCTCCTCACATATTCTTCTTGGATATTCTTTCTGTCTTCCCTCCTTCATTTGATTGACCTCCTTGGAGAGATCTTGCATGGATCTACAGAAATGAGTGGTAGAATTTTCCTCCTCCATGATATATCTCATCTATCTGCTTCTTTTTTTGATGAAAAAGATGAAGTGTCCACAAGCTGAGCCAAATACCATGCTCTGATACCACTGTAATATCCCAAAAGGGACAATGCAGTAATACTAAAAAATAATATAAGAACTGCAGCAAAGTAAAAAATAAATATATATACACATCATAATGCACAAAAATAGCTAAGCCATTTTCTTCTATAGGAGGTGAAAAAATCTAGTACAATAGTGCTCAAAATATGAGAAACTCAAGCCACAAGGGTGGCCTAGAATGACCCTGAAATGATTTCCCAAGAGGGACTGCATAACTGCTGCTCTGCTGGAAGGTATACTACGTTGTCCCTACTGTAACTTTTGGGACTACAACTGCCTGAAAGATAGAAAGTCAGATCTAGGCAGAATGGGAGCTCCGATGATGCTGAAATTGTAGATCTAGGCTCAATGATGGATTCCCAAGATAACCCAGAAGGTATTTATCAGATCTGTAAGTATAAGAAAACCACCCTCTTAGGGCTTCACATATATACTACTGGGAATGCAGATATAAAGCTAGATCTGATAATATGATGGCTGCAATGATATACAATCAGATCTATGCAAGAAGGGTTGATCCCTTCCCTAGATCCTTGGGTTAAAAGCTCAAGATCTAGCCCCTCCAATCTCCTCCACTGAAAATAGTTGTTGTATGAACAACAACTTCAAAAAATTGCTCTGTCAGAGAGGGAGGCTCATTAGCCTACTACTAGATGTGTGAAAACATCTCTTGAGTGATGGAAACAATAGATATAATCTGAGGAGGCTATCCACCACAGGTTTTCTTGCTGAAATACTAGAAACTTCCTTCCTCCAATAGATCTATAGGACTAAAATGCACAATCCTTAAAGGGACTACTGTTGCATGGAGATAAAACCAAATGGCCTGAATTCTAGATGTAGATATGTTACCCCTGAAAGGCTGGATCTGCAGAAAAAAGAGATAGGATGAATCCTCCACTGGTTTCCTAGGTGAATGCTAGAAACAACCTCCTGAAGATGGAACCAATGCCTAATAAGGAATGAATAACAATCCTCTTTCCAGAGCTACTCAAAGAAAGAGGTGGGATTCCCGCTCGGGAACACCCTATTCTAAACATCACTACAAACTCTGCTAAACAACCAAATTCTGCATAGAAATGTCCTAAGACAAATCTAGATCTAAAAAGATCAAGAAATGAAATAATCCAAGTCATGCCTTCCATTGTGCCTTCACCTTCATTATATGCACGAGCCTTCCATAGCCTAGGCCCACTCCAAATTTGCATTGTAGATGTAGACATAGTCTCCATTCTTGAATACACTGTAGCCTCATGTCCTCCATCAAGTTCACATGGGGTGATCACCCTCTCCATCATATGTGCATTAAATGAACCACTTCCTCCACTATTTTATCATAAGTGCTTCATGATATTCTTTGAATGGATTATGATCTTAGTTGACCTTATTAAATATCCTCATGATCTTTGGGAATATTACAAGTTTAGAACCCTATCTGTAAAGTGCTACAGGAAGGTATTCAAGTACTAAAGGAGGGATGAGAGGCTGAGAGAGGAGAAATTAAAGGGTGAGAAGGGGGCCAAAGTGGTTCAAATATTTCTCCAAACCATACATCCAGAGCTTCTTGAAAAAAAGTAACTAACATCCAACTCCCTTTTTCTTACACCAAATTGCCTGAAAAATCTACTTAGAATTGACCCTGTAATAGTAAAATGATGCAGTAGAAGGTTGCTCTAAGGTTTTTTGTGGTTACAAGAAAGGAAATAATTTGGTTGACAATAATTCTAGAATCATTTTCACTCACTACTACCAAGGAATTGAACATTGTCTCATAGATTAAATTATTAAAAAAAATTCCCCTCACCCACTAGCACCAAGGAGGTATAATAGAATATATAGGGGGAGGATTCAATAAAATAAAACCCTCATATACCAAAATGATTCATAAAAACCCTCTTGTAGTGAACATATTCATAATACACCAATGGTGTGGTTTCTTCGAGTTGTTTAAGGGGTATGATGATGACCTCACTCATGAATTTTCCTTTGCATTTCGTTCCCAAGGGGAAGAAAATGCACCCAATGTTGTTAGGGGGTTATCAATTTATATCAACCTTGAAACCATTTATAGAGTGACCACCCTACCTCTAGGGATTAGATGGAGCAAAGAATACAAGCCAATGAGTGTCACATCTAAAAAGAATTTCTTCATTTTGAAAGAGAAGTTTGATGAGGATAAATATGGAGTCAGAAGAGAAATCCTACCTTATCCTTGGCATGAGGTGGCCTAACATATCCTCAAGTATATATCCTATGAAGGGAGATTGAGTGCGGTATATGATTACCATTTTAAATTACTTCATGAGTTAAGATTCAAGTGATCTGAATGTGATCGAATAAAGTGCTTAAGCAGTTTGATTAGTTTGTCCTTTAGATTGACTGTTAACTGAATAAATATTTGAAATGAAAGATGACATAAACTAGCAGCAAATAAATGATTAAATCATAGCAATAAAAATAGAGAAGAAGAAGCAAATAGTTGATGATGGAGTTCGTCCCTGGTGGACTACATCTCCGAGTCTGCTTTCAAGTGGGCGTCCGTTTTTATTAGGATTGATATTGAGGAATTTATTTACACAAAAATGAATCAGAATGACTTTGATCATAGAAACTTCTGGACTTTGTAAATAGAAAGTACTCTCTCTCGCCTTTCCGACGCCTATCTCTATGCTCAATTCTAACACCCGACGGCTGAGAAATGTTGCAAACACATCTACCTATATCCTTCTGAAACTGAACTCAAAATGCACACCATCCTTCATGAGGCTTTTTCATGGTTTATATAAGCTATAATCGAACCTATGTTTACTCCATTTATCATTTTTTTGAACAAATCATGTGATAAGGGTCTCGAATCCCTATCTTCCACATAAACCTAGGGATAAGGTCCCCAAGCCTTAGCGCTATAATAAATACAAAAACTGTAATGTTCCTAATTTTAGCCTCAAGCTAAAATGGAACATTATAGTTGCATATTCTAATTTTGTTGAATAAAAGTGGGTAAAGAGACCCATTCATGAAATAAATAGGAATAAATCCCTCACAATGTGAAAAGGGATCATCATGGAGCAGGATTTCACACCCTCATGTGTGAAAGAGGTTAAAATGCAAATGCACAAGGCCTAGTTGACCAAGTCAAACTGTGTTGGCTTGAGTTGGAAAGCACTAAGTGGGAAAATGCAGTTTTAGTGGAGGAATATTCCATGGGGGAGGAAAATTATAGAGGAAGGAAGGTGGAGACTTCATTGTGTTTAAAACAGGAGCAAGGTAGCCCATTGAGATTATCTTGGATCATTTGATTATTTGTCTATTCAGACAAATTGTTGCCTCTTGTTGTTCAGCAGAGCTGTAGTGCCCTCGGGCATGAGGGTGTCCTGTTTAGGATTTCCTCTCCTTCATGAGGAGCTCATGGAGGATTTCACTCATCCTCCATATTCTGGCATTCATGCCAAAGCATCAGCCTACTTCATCAGCGCAGTGTCTGTAGCAGATTATTGTGCAATGTTGCGAGATGTTGCTGGGAGGTTTCCTACAACACCATTTTGAGCCAATATTTCAGATGAGGGAGGTTCTCTACTTCCGAGAGGTTAGTGAGAATGGTTCCAGATCTTATTCCACTATCATTGGTAGGAGGCCAACCACTTCCATTAGTTATAGCGCTGACCCTCTCATAGACTGCGTTCTAGTTGGAGCATATTTGCAGTGAGGGTGTTGCAGACATTTCAGAGGGTGAGATCATTGGTGTAGGGATCAGCCTTGCACTTCAGATTTCCAAAGGATAAGGGCTCTTCATAAGCTTCAGCCATTTAGCCTTATCCATTCCATTCCATGTATTGAGTTGCTGTAGCTACCCAGCAACTCCGACATTTTGCAGTTTGCATATTTCAGCCAATTCTTCTAGGATTGACTGGAGGTAGTGAATTGGAGGAGAGATCAGATCTCCCAATGATGTATGAGCCACATATATGTAGATCCATGATGTTTTGTACTCATTGTAGCAGTCTCCCTTCAAATGACTGCGCAACTCCTATTCATGGACATCCTGCTATGCAGCAGCATTTTGTATTATGGCATGTGTGTTCATGGAAGGCTTCTTGCCTTATTCTTTTGATATTAATTGTATCATTTTGCTGCTATTATTTCATAATAAAATGGCTCAAGGGTTTTAAAACATTTTTTCATAATTTTTATTCACTGCTATTTCCAGTTTATGATTTTTGTATTTCTGTAGCTGCATCTTTGGGTTATCTTGCAATATTCCCAATAGTGTTGTATTTCCCTCTTGGGAATATTGTCCCTTGAAAACACTCTATAGAAATAGTCTAATAGTGGGCTAGGAAGCCTCTGGAGCTCATCCTTATTTATGGATGTGACATATCCAGTAAATGTTCCTTCAGTCTATCTCTGGAATAGATTTTCTTGTCGATTGACAATGTTTCTGAAAAAGGAACATTATAGTGGTATTAGAGCATAATATTGGCTCAGCCTGTGGATCTTCACCAAGATGCCATCTAAGAAGATGAGGAAGACTCCACTTTGTGGAGAAGAAGAAAGAAAAAGGAGATGAGCTTGCCAAGCTTCTCCCTAAATCCACCTAGGGCTTTCATGGGAGCCACAAGCAAAAGAGAAGGGAGAGATTTGAAGAATCTTCACAAGGGTTTGAAACAGAAACAAAATCTAGGGTTTCTGATGAGGCATGTGAACATGCAGTCACATCCCTTGATGCACAGCGTAGTCACAGGTTTATTTTTGTCATGAATGAGATGGGAAAAGAAGGAGAGGTGATCAAGAGGAAAACTCTTGGAGATTTTCAGAAGGAGTATGAGTCTCAAACTCCGGCATTCAAAGATTATCTCACTTCATGGATTTTTTTGCAAGTCTAAGGTGAAGGGAAGCTAGTAGCAAGATATATTTGTTCTATCTACTTTTTGAAGTTCACCTACATGTTTAGCCAAAGCATGGGTAGAGGAGTTGAAGACCATGTTGCAGTAGCACAAGTTTCCAAAGGAGGTGCTATCAGATTTGCAGCGCTGCACTTTAGAGGTAAGACCTACGCATGGTGCATATTTGGGGTCATGTTATTTAGAATACAAATACTTCTTCCTATTTTAGATTCATTGAAGCCATGATGGAGATATTTGGTGGGAGAAAATCTGAAACACATGCAAACCTAGATCTTGCATGAAGAAGGAGGAAACATAAACTTAGATCCACTCCATGATATTGTTGGGAAGGTTGGTATCTTGCATCATACCTTGTTGGAGGCAAGGTATCCATCTCATATTCTTTCACAAGAGAGCATGGAGGTCTCTTTTTCAAAAGGAGATCAAATTTTGAGAGAAGTTGCCCCTACATGCTAATAAGGAGGAGGGAAACTGTGATAGTATAGCTAGAGTTGATCCAGTGCCTCATGTAGAGGAAAGAGGAGCTCTTGCTCCACATAGAGGGATTCTTGTGTCTTTGCAAGAAATTCCCCAGGATCTCCCATGTAGAGATCAAGGAACAACTCATGATACATCTGTGCCATTGGTACTAGGGTGTAGAGATATGGAGATAGAAAGGGAGATAGGGAGGATGATCAACATCATGTGATTAGGAGCACACACCCTATATATTTTATGAGGTTGATGCACCTAAAATGATGATTGTATTGTGAAATGGAAGCATGGAGGGTTTTCTCCATTCATACATTCAATCATCTCTTGATGATGGTGTCTCACTGCATGGAGACATTGCACCAAGGAGACCACTAGATCAACAGAGGAGGTTGGATGCTCCACATTTGGGGGCCTCACACCTTGATTTCAGGAGGGTGGAAACCTTGGGAGAATTCAACACGGTGCAGAGAGTTTTTGATAGGCTCATGGAGGGGGGAGACACTCTCTCATTTTCAGCATCACCCACTCTCATCAGTTATACTATGCTGATATAGTTGCTGCAGAGATGGAGGATAGCATCTTCATGATGCAGGATGGCTGCTCCATATATGTGGTGAGAGAGATGATACTTCCTTTGAGGAAGAACTCTTTCATGCATTGGAGTATATGGAGGCCACTCATGCTTACATTGCCTAGGATCAGGAGATTCTTTGGAGGTGATAGTATCTCATGGGAGGCTCATTTTCAGAGAGCATCATTTCTGTTTGAGTATGAGTAGCTGCATGATGGGCATGGCAGAAATTTGGAGGATGACTTTGGCATGAGGGGATGTCAAGGTAGCAGGCAGCAGCGTGATGGAGCACCATATTGCAAAACACCAGCGCTATCTATGTGGAGGATTGATCCAGGATGGAGGATTCAGATTTGGTTGAGTATTCCCTAGGATCTCGATGCATGCATGATTTTTGGATGGATTTGATGGAGATGGCAGATACTTAGTGGATGGTATGATCATCTATCATCATGGCAGATGCTTCTTGACTATGGATTCTAGTCTCAAGGCGAAATAATTGCATGCAGCATATGAGGACTTCCTAGCTATGCATTTGGATGCATAGTTGCCTTGCTAGAGGATTTCACTTGGGAGGGAATTCAACATGATCTACACTAGCATATGGATATATGTAGAGCCTGGTTGTCTTTAGAAAGGTTGGCACAACCATTCCCTTACTCATTGGAGGAGAGGGAGAGCATTCGGATGAGCCATTTCAGCTCAAGGTCTCAATTACATGGTAGAGAAGGTATAATTTCACATTATGTACCTCTTTACTTTATATGAGTAGCACATTGATCAAGGAGGATCATCCCTTCTTGCACTTGGTATAATGTACTTGCAGCTACTTGTAGCCTTGATTTTGGCTATTTTTCTGATGGTTGTGGGGGAAGCCACATACTTCTTGGTGTGCACCATTGGCACCTATTTGTACTTTCATGATTCCATCTCATGAGATGTTTGTGGAAGCAAACAAGTGGCTAGTACAGCACTTGTTACTTTTTATTTTGAGGCAGGCCAAAGAGGCACTGCGCAGGTTCAATGAGTGGAATTTGGAACCACTATCCGGTTGTCATTTGACAACTTGTTTCTATTGCATATTTCTCCTTATATATTTATGATGTTGTATATCTATTGAGGAGCATTATTTGGAGAGCATTGTATGTACAGCCCATTGGGAGCAATATTCTCCCCATTATACATGTTTTATGTTGCAGGAGATACCATGGGAAAACCATGATTGCCACATTGCTACTTGTACCTTCTTGTGGGAGGGACCACTTGGAGAATTTGCAGAGGCATTTCATGGCTGATTTTCTTGATGGGGTATCTTGGGCCATTCTTGGAGGCCATACTATTTCAGCCCAAGGATATTGGCAGCCCCATGAACACTTCAAATGGAGAGAGGGCCATCTTGAGAAGCACAAGCACACTCTCCATTCAGCCCCAACACATTGCAAAAAAAAGGGGTTGAGATTTTCATTTGGATGATGGCATGGATGAGAGGATCATCATTGGGAGCAGAATTATCCCATGCATATCATCACTCCTACCTTAAGGAAGCCACATTCTAGCAGGAAGGATTCCACTACACCTTCTATATTTCCATGAGGAGCATCATTTTCAGTTTGCATACTTGGGAGAGAGCATTGGAGGGAAAATTTATTGCAGCATATTTGAGTAGTGGTGGGACCATGGATGAGGAGGCCACAAGAGAAGAGGGAGGAGGAATTTTGTTCCCTCTATGCAGTTGCTTGAGGACAAGAAAAATGTGGGAGGGGAGGACTATAATGTTCCCAATTTTATCCTCAAGCTAAAATGGAACATTATAGTTTCATATTCTCATTTTGTTGAATAAAAGTGGGTAAAGTGAGCCACTCATGAAATAAACAGGAATAAATCCCTCAGAATGTGAAAAGGGATCATCATGGAGAGGGATTTCACACCCTCATGTGTGAAAGAGGTTAAAATGCAAATGGACAAGGCCTAGTTGACCAAGTCAAACTGCGTTGGCATGGGTTGGAAAGCACTAAGTGGGACAACATAGTTTTAGTGGAGGAATATTCCATGGGGGAGGAAAATTCTAGAAGAAGGAAGGTGGAGACTTCATTGTGTTTAAAAGAGGAGCAAGGTAGCCCATTGAGATTATCTTGGATCATTTAATTTTTTGTCTATTCAGACAAATTTCTGCCTCTTGTTGTTCAGCAGAGCTGCAGTGCCCTCGGGCATGAGGGAGTCTTGTTAAATATTTACTCTCCTTCATGAGGAGATCATGGAGGATTGCAATTTTCCTCCATATTCTGGCATTCAGGCCATAGCATCAACCTACTTCATCAGCGCAGTTTCTGTAGCAGATTATTGTGCAGTGTTGCGGGATGTTGCTGGGAGGTTTCCTACAACACCATTTTGAGCTGATATTTCAGATGAGGGAGGTTCTCTACTTCCGGGAGGTTAGTGAGAATTTTTCCAGAGTTTATTCCACTATCATTGGTAGGATTCCAACTACTTCCATTAGTTACGGCGCAGACCCTCTCACAGACTGCGTTCTAGTTGGAGAATATTTGCAGTGACGATGTTGTAGACATTTCAGAGGGTGAGATCTTTGGTGTATGGATCAACCTTTCACTTCATATTTACAAAAGGGAAGAGCTCTTCATCAGCTTCATCCATTCAGCCTTCTCCATTCCATTCCATGTATTGAGTTGCTGCAGCTACCCAGCAACTCTGGCATTTTGCAGTATGCATATTTCAGCCAATCCTTCTAGGATTGACTGGAGGTAGTGAATTAGAGGAGATATCAGCTCTCCCAATGATGTATGAGCCACATATATGCAGATCCATGATTTTTAGTACTCATTGTAGCAGTATCCCTTCAAATTACTGTGCAGCTCCTATTCATGGACATCCTGCTATGCAACAACATTTTGTATTATGGCATGTGTGTTCATGGAAGGCTTCTTGCCTTATTCTTTTGATATTCATTGTATCATTTTTCTGCTATTATTTCATAATAAAATGGCTCGAGGGTTTTCACACATTTTTGCATAATGTTTATTCACTTCTATTTCCATTTTATGATTTTTTTATTGCTGTAGCTGCATCTTTAGGTTATCTTGCAAGATTCCCAATAGTGTTGTATTTCCCTCTTTGGAATATTGTCCCTTGACAACACTCTATAGACAGAGTCTGATAGTGGGCCAGGAAGCCTTTGGAGCTCATCCTTCTTTATGAAGGTGACAAATCTAGTAAATGCCCCTTCAGTCTATCTCTGGAATAGGCTTTCTTGTCGATTGACAATGTTTCTGAAAAAGTAACATTACAAGAACCCATTTTTGAACTATATATTAAAATATCAACTCGACGGTTAGGCTAACCGGTCGGAGGATGACAACTACTAGCATGTGAATAGGTGGGCAGTCAGAGATAGCACTAGTTGTTATGACCTTAACCCCGACGGTTCCGTTTTCCTGCGTTCACATGGCTAATCCATGCGGCCTCTACACAGTTACAACTGGCGGACATATCTAATCAACTCCCGTCATGGTTTTCATACCTGTCACATGTTAATTTAATCTCCGACATGGTTAAGGTTTGATGTTAGAAAGCACTATTTTATTATTTGGTTTTATATTAATGTTTTTTTAAACCAACTCTCAAACCTTATATTAAAAGGTTTATGGTATAGTTTTTAAATAGGTTTTAACTTTGCGCTTTAGGTTTAGGACTTAATGTTCTTACAACATAATTTATCATGGTTTTCACTAGGACTAGGTTTTGACATATGAATAGATTTTTACCATAGCACTTAGGTCCTAGGTTTTCACTTAGTAATAGGACTAGGTTAGAGCTTAGGATTTAGGGCTAGACTGTTTTGTTAGGTTATTAAACCTTAAGTCTTAGTTTTGACATATGTTTTAGGTATCTAGGAATAGGAATTTACATTTCATAAGGTATTTCACCATAGGAAACCTTAGAACTAGGTCCATAAACACCATGTCCCATTTTACACCTTTTTCGTCCAAATTTGAAACACATGACGACCTTGACACTGAAGGACCTTTCAATTGACAAAACTGGTGAAACTGCGTGTATGAAGACTGATATGGATGTCGATTGTACTTGGAAATCTATCAAATTGTACTGATCAAGATCCTCTTGCATCAATACTCTCCACTTAAAATCTTTTGGACCACAAAAGATTGATTTTAAGCTGACAATAAGTGAGAATACAACTCTCTCACTTTCATCTTGACTTTGAGGACATACAACCATACTTGATCGTCGACCTGAAACTGATGCTTATCATGGTGCAATTTGAACCTGAATTGACTCAATGCTTGTCGTGGCGCAGAAGAATGTAAGACTTGATTGTAAGCTTGATGCACATAAGTTACAAATTCATCCCATATCTTAGGATGTTTACTATAGTTACCTCGAAGAATATGTATCTCGGTTCTCTTCACCATTTCCATCTGTCCTTGAACCAAATCCATGCTACCCCATGGTTGCAAAGGAACTGGAAGTGCCATGTGAAAACCAATCTTTTGATTGCATGGCTTGCTTTTTGAACACATTACACATCCCTTTATGTACTTCAAAATTGTTTCACAAATATGAGGCTAGTAATAATACCTTTGAATTTGTGTCGTAGTCTTTCTTATGTTGAAATATCCTGCAATCCAAGAAAGATGAACTTCCCGAATAACTTGCACTCTTTCTATTTGAGCATTATTAGTTAGTGATTGAAAATTTTCTTCGAAATCATCATCAGTATTATACTGTTCTACATAGCTTTCATGAACCAATGAGATTTTATGCAGTAATACTGAATCATTCAAAGACAGCATATCAACTACTTTACTTGTTACAGCTTCCCTGTCCTTAATTACTAAGTGAATTTGTTGAAGAAATCCCATCCAACTGTAGTGAGATTGTTGCAACTTAGTATATGACTGAAAGTATTGAAGTAGTTGATGATCTATGTGAATCACTGTTTTCATTGCAAAAACTTTAACATCTGTTTTAACTTCATATGGTTGTTGATGATCTAACAATGCTGTGAAATTTTTCTTCTTAAATGAATCAATTTTAAAATCGACACTTATTCCCTATGTCCCGTTTTGCTTATAAGCCAAAATTATGGGTGAACTGTATGGAGATGAACTGGCTCACATTAATTGTTTTCCAACCTTCCCTGGAATTTTTTTCTTTATTTCTTTATGCTCTATAACTGGCTTGTGATGCATTTGAACATTAGAAAGAGGGGCAACAGACATCAACTGCAACTCGTGATATTTCCTTTTTATGATGTAGATGTTTTGGTTCTTTGACTAGATCTTGAAATGAATCTACCTTTTTAACCAAATTACCTTCATATTGAATTTCACAATCTGAACAAGTATCACTAATATCATTATGTTTTTCTTTTATCGACATGAATATGTATTCTTAATTGAACTTATTAAGTGCTTCATCTGATTAGCATTAATTAAATTCAAATGATATTTGATTTTATGTTCCCAAACGATGTATTTAATCCCATATTTTATGAGATGATACATATGTTCCTTCCTATAAAATACTGCATCATGGTCATAGAGATAAGGGTTACCTAAGACAATTCCACAAATGTCTAACAGTATCTCATCTAGCTCCACTTCATCGATATAGTTAGCTATGATTGCAAATTTTAACCGACACTGTTTGGTAACATGAATTTGAGATTTTCCCTTTAACCACCCTAAAGGATATGTTTTTGGATGATTATGTGTTTTCAAACCCAATTTTTTAACCAATGACTCAAAAATCAAATTTTCCTGTGATCTCGTATCAAACAATGTATTTATTTTAGTATGCTTTGAATTTACCCTTATATGAAATAACTCAATTCTTTTATCTTCATTCTATTGTTTGATGTTTGAAGAAGCATAAGTAATAGCATCAAAAGTTTTTCCTGTTGTAATTATAACAGATATTTTTCCTTCATCACCTGAATCCGATCCCAAGTCCAAGCCTTGCTGGATTATTGTTCCAACCTTCCTTTTACCCTTCTTCGTTCGAAACTTTTTTGGCTTCAGTTCCAGATGAAGTTTCAAACATATAGCTTCATCATGGCTGATCATTTGGTAATGTGTACACGTAGGTCTATCATCTTTCTTCTGAGTTGTGGCAGTCTTCTTTCCCTTTGACTTGCCCTTCTTTTTTCTATCTTCGGTTTCCATCTGATTGGATGTCTTTGGTGTGAACTTGAATGGTCTACCACCTGATTTGACATGAATAGCTTGAACACAAACTTCATCAAAATCATTAGGATTGAACATTAATAATGTATGCTGCAAATACGAATGCAAACTGCCAATATACTTCAACAAAGTTTCTTTTGTGTCCAAAGAAATACCAAGTGCTAATGCCTTCTTTCTAAATTCCTGTGTGAACTCTTGAACATTCTGTCCCTTACCTTGTCGCAAGTGCTACCAATCCATTAAAAATTATTGTGTGTGACCCAACAGATATAATTGTTTCTTTAGAGCTTTAATAAACTTAGTCCATGAGGTGATAAATTTTCCTTTACGCTTTAAATCTATCTGTGTCTTACTTTCCCACCAGATCAAGGTAGTAGCCCCCATTATAAGAGTAGCTAATTGGATATTTTTCTTATTATCAGTAATACCTTGAATATGACAATAGTATTCTAACCATTTTACCTAATTATTTAGTTTCTCAAGGTTTATTTCACCATCATACACAGGTAATTCGAACTTAAAATCAAGTTTCAATAGTGGACTCTTAGGTTTCTTTTATTTTTCTGATTCAGAAGTAGAAGTAAAAGAGGAAGAAGGAGATGATGGAGATGACGGAGGAGAAGGAGATTTATCTGCCTTGACTTTACCCTTGTCCTTCTTTTATGCCTTCGATGATGAGGTTGCATCTCTTATCTTCTTGTCTTCATATAATTCTCCTAACATTTGCTGCATGTTGAGAAACATCTGTTGGATTTGATTCGCATCCATGGTTTCTTTTCAGTAGCTTCAGGAGTCTCAACGGTCTCAGTCCCTGTCATCGTTGATTGATGAACGAATTTTCGCTTTCCGATCTCTGGATCGAATTCCTTAATATTTCCTTTTCCACATTGCAATCCAAACCTGGGTAACATCCACTGACAAATAAACTACAAAGCACAACTAGCTCTGATACCAAATATGATCTGAATGTGATCGAATAAAGTGCTTAAGTAGTTTGATTAGTTTTTCCTTTATACTGACTATTAACTGAACAAATATTTTAAATGAAAGATGACATAAACTAGCAGCAAATAAATGATTAAATCATAATAATAAACAAAGAGAAGAAGAAGCAAACAGTTGATGAAGGATTTCGTCCCTGGTGGACTACATCTTTGGGTCCGCTTTCAAGTGGGCATCTATTTTTATTAGGATTGATCTTGAGGAATTTATTTACACAGAAATGAATCAGAATGACTGTGCTCATAGGCACTTCTAGACTCTATAAATAGAAAGTAATCTGTCTTGCCTTTCCGATGCCTATCTCTACGATCAATTCCGACACCCGCCGATTGAGAAATGCTACAAACAAATCTGCCTATGTCCTTCTGAAACTGAACTCAAAATGCACACCATCCTTCATGAGGCTTTGTCATGGTTTATATAAGTTTTACTCAAAACTATGTTAACTCCATTTAGTAGTTGGTTGAACAAATCATGTGATAAGGCTCTCGAATCCCTATCTTCCACATAAACCTAGGGATAAGGTCCCCAAACATTAGAACTGTAATAAATACAAAAACCCATTTTTGAACTATATATTAAAATCTCAGCCCAACGGTTAGGCTAACTGGGTGGAGGATGACAACCACCGACATGTGAACAGGTGGGCGGTCAGAGATAACATCGGCGGTTCTGGCCTTAATCCCAGAGGTTCCATTTTCATATGTTCACATGGCTGATCCACATGGCCTTTGTGCAGTTACACCTGGTGGACATATCCAATCAACTCCCATCACAGTTTTCATACCTGTCACATGTTAATTTAATCTCCGACACGGTTAAGCTTTGTGGTTAGCAAGCACTGTTTTATTATTTGGTTTTATATTAATGTTTTTTTAAACCAAATCTCGAACCTTATGTTAAAAGGTTTATGGTATAGTTTTTAAATAGGTTTTAACTTTTCGCTTTAGGTTTAGAACTTAATGTTTTTACAACATGATTTATCATGGTTTGCACTAGGACTAGGTTTTGAAATATGAATAGATTTTTACCATAGTGCTTAGGTCCTAGGTTGTAACTTAGGAATAGGACTAGGTTAGAGATTAGGATTTAGGGCTAGACTATTTTGTTAGGTTCTGAAACCTTAAGTCTTAGTTTTGACATATGTTTTAGGTATCTAGGACTAGGAATTTACATTTCATAAGGTATTTCACCATATGAAACCTTAGAACTAGGTCCATAAATACCATGTCACCTTTTACACCTTTTTCATCCAAATCTTAAATACATGACGACCTTGACACTAAAGGACCTTTTCACTGAGAAAATTGGCGAAAATGCGTGTATGAAGACTGATCTAGACGTCGATTGTACTTGGAACTCTGTCAATCTATACTGTTCAAGATCCTCCTGGATCATCAAGGTAGAATTTCCTCTCCCTGAAAGACTTAATGTTCCCCATTTCCTCCTACATTCAATTATTGAGATGAGTAAAAAGGTGAGGGAAAGAAAGCACCAACACTTAGCTCACTAGAGCATCATTAAATTGATAGTGATGGATTTTTTGAGAAACTTGAGGATCCCCATCCTATGGACTAAATTTGTGGACATGGATAGGGAGACTTTTATAGAAGCACAAGTATAGATGAAGAAGAGAGGAAGAAAAAGGAAAATTAGGTAGCAGAAACATAATAATGATAAGCAAAAATTGAAGAAGAAGAGGGGGAGAAGCAAGTAGAAGGAGGAATAAGCCCTAAGAAAAATTATAAACCCTAAGAAGAACAGGAAAAACCACCTAAAAAAAGTTTATCTCCATGGGATACTGAACAATAATTACTTGCAACATTATCTACATTGGGCATACCTGCCAAGTCCAAAAGGAAGCAACTAAGACAAAGTCCCCTATATTTCAAGACCAAAAAAAGCACTATAATTAAACAAGGGAAACCAAAAAGTCCCAAAAGGGTCCTTATCATCATTTAAGAATAACCAAGTAAGATTTAAGAGGTAGGGCCCCGGCAAGGAAAAATTTAAGAGGTCACCTCTCCTACACCTAAAACCAAGTCACGTGTAGCATCTGTGAATAGGCACACTGCCAGGTCAACTACCTTCAAGAAGCCAAAGACACAAGATACCCTTAAACAAGTGAAAAAAGGGAAGATACAGGAGGGGTAGGGTTTAAAATAGGAGAGAGAGAGTCTTCTATAGGAGAGATAGAGTATTCTATAGGAGGAACAAGGGAAAATTCAAGAGAAGAAAAATGAACTATAGCAAGAAGAAACCACCCAAAAAAAAATTGAAAAGGACTTCCAAGAACTCCATGAACCTAATCCAAAACCTAGCTTGGGGTACTACTACAAATTCATTGAAGGAGAAAGGATCATCCCTAAAATAATTGCTATCCGACTCCTCTATGATCTCGAGATAGGGACAGGAAGAACCCAGTGGTGGATGTAGATTTCTAAATCGAAGAATGTGGAAGATGTAGGACTTATGGAAGAAAAATTAATTGAGATGGGAAAATAATTTTCTAATTTGAGACTCGGGGGGTCTATGATGAAAGAAAAGTTATAGGAAGAAAATACAAGGATGAAATATAGGTTGGAGGGTAAAGAAACACAACTTTTCACCATGGTAAGTCTCTCTACGGAAGCCCTGCAATGTAGGGATCCTTCGAAATATTATGATTTCTTTCTCAAAGAACAATCATTGTAGTACCAAATCAATACTCTAGCACAATATGGTTCTCTTCCCTTCCAAGACTACAGGTAGTTTATTGAGTTTTGTAAACAAACTATTATGGAGGAAAGGGAAATGATAACTGAATTCTACATGCACAATTTCATTTTGATAGATATGAATTTCTAGGATCCGAACTCCAGATTGGGAGACATGTAGATCATTGCTTTAGCATATTGGTTTTCCCTTGAAGAGATAAGGGGTGAGGAGGATAAAAAGGAAATTATATAAGAGAAATAACCTTTTTATATCTGAGCAGGGCTAGTAAGCCCTAAGTTTGTCATTAAAAATCATAACCTCATCTCCTATGATGCAACTTTGGCACCCAAATACATTTCAAACTAGGAGAAAACCATTCTATAGTTTGAAAATACCTTTAGAATATTGGGAAGTGAAATTATGCAAGCTATCCAGAATAGATGGCATGTCTTAACCCGCATTCTTCAAGTCAAATAATACCACTCTCCTCAAAGGATAAGAAATTTCTTGGAGAAAACACCATTATACAAGAGAGTCATACAGAGAATGAAGATCCAATGGATATGACTAAAAATAATTCTACCTTTGCTTCTAGGTTTATAGGAAGGAAAGTAACAAATACAAGCGTAGTAGGAATGGATTGAGAGGGAGAAAAATTCAGTATTTTACCCACAAGAAGGGACACAATCTGAAGTGCCTTGGGGTGTCAGAGAGGAAACCAGGGCCATGAGAGAGCTTCAGATGGATAACTGAGTTTCTCAAAGGATGAGAAACACCTTCAGTAGGGGGTGATGATGAGTACCATCAATAGGTATATTATGAACATCATGATGCCATCCTCCATCCCTAAAACTATATTTTTGTCACATTAATTCACATTTTTTGTTATATTATTCCTAGTAAGAAGAGTAAAATGTGTTTTTCATAGTATGTGGCCTAATTTGGTTTAATTTTAGGAAAATGGAGCATTTTTGAGGTATTTACTATGTCGATGGAGATAACAGAGAGAGAATATAGGGGGTTATCCACCTCCTTAACTCCTTAACTCAGCAAGGGATCACAACATTCTCTCTCATCAATTTGAATCCATTGGCAGCAAGGCCACTACTAGTGCAAGTGAAGCTAAATAAGGACAAGATCCACCATTTTCAAGGTCAAAGAGGAAATCACTCCTATTTTCAAGGGAGATTCTATCATCTACCCTTTTGTATAAATAAACAAGATGAAGGGATCATTAGGATTTAAAGTTTGTTTTTAACTAGGTGTAGTTATTGAGCTCAGGGGTTGACACTGTCATTTTGAACTTTTCTCTGATGTATAAGACTCTTACTTTATGATAATGAGAATTTGGTTATTAGACTACATCTGGGTTAGTTTCAGAGGGCTGAGATACTTATGTTAGGTTCCAACCAAGTGGATTAGGTACCTGTATTGTATTTGTGTATTGTTTTTAGCTTCAAGCATTTCATAGATTTCTTTCATTTAAGTATTAGGGTAAGCTATAAAAAATTTATGATTGGAAGATTATACATCAACTCTCTTATGGGAGAATGGTTGGAAGGATCCTCAATCTTAGTCAAAATATTGTGTCTATGATTTCTTGGAAATAGATGAATGCCAATTTCCATTCTTATTGGATAGGGTGCCCCTAGATCGAAATATTTGTAAAAGAAAACTCATTTTGAGGAGCGAAGCGCACTGTGCATAGTTACAATAAAGTCTTAGGGGCTTTGGGGTAGGTAACAGTCCCTTATATTGCAAATGGAAGGGAATATTTTGTATACATTGAGCTTCGCCCATGGTTTTAAGACCATGGTATTGTAAAAGAAAAAACTATACAGGGAGTTATCTTAGTGAGTCTAAGGATATCTATATTTTATCATAGAATTGATTTGGATGTAAGGTCGTATTTAGTCTATATTATTTTTTTTGTGCAAAAGGGAACACTCCTGTAGCTGAGTGCGTGGAGAGCTTAGAAAGTCTGCAGTCGAGTGCGCAGGGTGCAAAGTGTTGTCTTAAGAAGATCTTAAGTAATAAAAGAAGACCTTGAAGACATATATGTGTTATTTACATATATGTTTTCTTTACTTGTATTTTTATGTTATTTGTGACAAGTTAGGGTTTGTATCTATATGTGCTTCGTGAAGTATGGGTTATGCTTACTTATGTTGATTAATGAATTTTAAAGTTGATTCGTGCAGTTTGAAAGCTAATTAACTAGATGTTACACGTCAAAATACCTCCTCATCAGCTCAGAGGAGAAGACAAATATGGAAGGAATACAAAGGCCTAAATTAAACCTATTTATACCAAGGTAACGCCTCTCTATAACAACAGAAGAGCATTATAACACAACTGATCAATGAATGGGCCGCGTTAGTGGCTAGGGAAATGCTCTGTTTACACTAGAGGGCAGCGTTACCCGTGTTTTAAGTTTAAAACGGGAAAAACCCGCGGAGAATGATTTGAATCTCCAGTTTTTTCTCACAAGAGATTCAGTACAAAAAGGAAAATTCAAAGCACTAACTCTTATTGGACCTTGCCATAAACAACTCAACTCTCAAAGAAGGCAAAAGCATGGAGGTTAAAGAAACATCTTGGTTTTTTCTATTCAGAACTGGTGGAAAGAGAAGGGCAATGATTGCTCTCTCCATCTCCTATAAAATGGAGTTGAAGGCTCTTAGTTCAAGGTCAAAGGATTGTCAAAGTTTTGAATACTTTTGAAGTAGAGATCATTGTTGTAGTGTGAAGGTGAAAGGTCAAAGAGGTTCATTGAGAACTTGTTGATCAAGACATCACCACTTTGAGAGATAGAGAGATTGGAAGGCTAAGGAGGGCTTGGTACAACCGATGGTTGTAATCCTCCTTTTTACAAATAAATATAACTGTATCTGTTTTGTCCATTCTATGCGTTGATATTGTCATTATTATTTAATCACTTATATGGCATGAGATGAATGGCTTAGATGTGCATAGTTTAAATTTTTTTTATATATTGGCTTAATTGATAAGAAATGTATGTTATGTTAGAAATTACACGGGTGCTTTAATTGATTGCAGGACCATGATTTGGAGCTGGTGAAGGAGAACCTCTGCTTCACTGCCTAGTGCCCTCCAAGGGACTCCAAGATCATTAAAGAAGTAATCTTCTATCTTATTCTATCAAATAGTTTTAATCTAATATGAACATGTATATGCTATCTTTGTGAACCATACAACTAATCTTACTGTCTGCCTCGGGAACCGGAAAGCCCTGAGAGGGATATACGATAACCAACAACCCAAGAATTTTACCCTATAATAGAATTGGCGACTCCACTTGGGAGTTTCGCCATAGTTTCCGGACTATTTATTTCCTCCTTTATTCTTTCCTCTGTTCACAGACCCTTCTGACCAGTACTTATGCCCAGTAGACATTTCAAAAGCTCGCAGAGTTCAATCCTGTTTCTATTTGACCATCTGAAGAATTTTTCCCTAATTAACGCTACCTCTGTAGGTTTTCCAGTGCATTATAACATGGCCTCTACTTAAATATACTGCGTTATTCTCTGGATTAACGTTGTCTTTACTCAGAGACAGTGTGTTACTCAGCCAAAATTTGCTGTTCACTTTTGTGATTGTGTTTTGGTTGCAGAGTTTTTGGCCATCAGTATCTCTCCTTGACTGAATCCCTGTGCTTGTTTACTAAACTGGAATTTTTGTTTGATTGTTATTGTTTGGAAAGTTAGTGTTAAAAGCATTTACTTTTTAGAGGAGAAAAATATTATTATTATTTTTTATTTTTTTTGCATCTAGCTGAGTTTATTATGAAAATTTCATTTCATAGACTGTTAAGAAGAGGTATATAGAAGTCTGAATATTTAAAGTTGAACTGTGCTATTTGAATGTTAGTGCATGGATGTTGAAAAGAAACATCTCCTTGTAGAAATACTCTTCATCGAATTGAATATTTAGAGCATATTTTGCATGGTTTCTTGAGTCAGAGTCTCATTATATTTCATACGTCCACTCCCCCTCTGCAAGACTAATAATCAAGTACACTAAGAATCAAGCGATAATAAAATAAATCACATTACTCTTTTTTGAGCTCACACAAACAATAGTTCAGGCTAGGATCTTGGGTTAGGAAAAGTAAGAAAATCACCCAAGATCTCAAAACTTGAAACTAGAGTCATTAACGAGTGAAATCCTACTGCACTCATATTATCGAGACCGTTCAAAAATATTACAGGTCAAAATACCTCCTCATCAGCTCAGAGGAGAAAAAAAATATGAAAGGAATACAAAGACCTAAATTAAACCTATTTCTGCCAAGGTAACACCTCTCTATAACAACACAAGAGCGTTATAACGCAGCTGATCAGTGAATGGGCCGCGTTAGTGGCTATGGCAACGCTCTGTTTACACTAGAGGGAAACATTACCCGTGTTTTAAGTTTAAAACGGGAAAAACCCGCAGAGAATGATTTGAATCTCCAACTTTTTCTCACAAGAGAGTCAGTACAAAGAAGGAAACTACAAAGCACTAACTCTTATTGGACCTTGCCATAAACAACTGAACTCTCAAAGAAGGAAAAAGCATGGAGGTTAAATAAACATCTTGTTTTTTTCTATTCAGAACTGGTGGAAAGAGAAGGGAAATGATTTCTCTCTCCATCTCCTATAAAATGGAGTTGAAGGCTCTTATTTCAAGGTCGAAGAATTGTCAAAGTTTTGAATACTTGTGAAGTAGAGATCATTGTTGTAGTGTGAAGGTCAAAGGTCAAAGAGGTTCATTGAGAACATGTTGATCAAGACATCACCACTTTGAGAGATAGAGAGATTAGAAGGATGAGGAGGGCTTGGTACAACCGATGGTTGTAATCCTCCTTTTTACAAATCAATAGAACTGTATCTGTTTTTTCCATTCTATGCGTTGATATTGTCATTATTATTTAATCACTTATATGGCATGAGATGAATGGATTAGATGTTCATAGTTTAAATGTTTGTTATATATTGGCTTAATTGATAAGAAATGTATGTTATGTTAGAAATTACACGGGTGCTTTAATTGATTGCAGGAACAAGAGTTGGAGCTGGTGAAGGAGAACCTCTACTTTTTTGCCTAGTGCCCTCCAAGGGACTCCAAGATCATTAAAGAAGTAATCTTCTATATTATTCTATCAAATATTTTTAAGATAATATGAACATATATATGCTATCTTTGTGAACCATACAGCTAATCTTACTGTCTACCTCAGGCACCGGAAAGCCTTGAGAGGGATATACGATAACCAACAACCCAAGCATTTTACCGTATAGCACTAGAAGTATTGAACAACGACTGCGTAGTTAGCATATTTTTTCTGCAAAGCTCTAACAAGTGTTAAAAAAAAAGATAAACCCTAAAGCCACAATCCATAGTTCCTCTGGATGCAGAATCCTGCTTCTAGGATCCCCTAATATTTCCCTCGGTGAGACTTCAGTTTGCGCATTAGATTGTTGCCAAAAGGGTCAGTAATAGTTGGTTTTGTTGGTTCTCACAGCCATATCTGAACCTAGGTTTATGCCCCATTAAGCCAACAAATGGTTATGTTGCTAGGACTGGAATTTGATTGAGGGATATGTGGATGTGGCATCCATCCCGAAAAGAGATTCAAGACTAGGTAGATCTACAAGAACAAAAATTTTCAGTACAAGAAAATAGAAATCCATGCATATCGATTGAGAAGTGGTTACAGGAATATATTTTCATAGATGAACATAAGATATTTTTCTCATAATTCGCTAAAGAGCTGCATGAGTGGTTATCAAGGCTAGTTGGAAAAAATACCTATTTCAAGGATGATAACCCTACTACATGGACTCCAGAGTTGATCAAGCAACTAAAGGAAACCGATAACAATATTTCAAGATTTGTTGATTATTGGATCTAAAGTATTCTTGGATGCTTCATTACTGAGTTCATGATCGATACATCTATTTCCTACCATGAAGCCAAGTGCAGATGTTTCAAAGGCCCACAAGTAAGTGCTTAAACTCATTAAAGCTCTTGAATAAGATGCTATTGTGTGAAAAGGGTGTGTTGCGAATGCAATTTGATTGATTTTTAGAGGAAGAAGAACCAGAAATACACGACGTTGTAAGATATTTAGGGTAGATCGTGATAATTACATTGATACTAAGTACAATCCATTATTTGGATCTAAAAGTGAAGAAGAAGAAAGCAACCCTGCGACCCCTAGAAGTGCGTCGATAGAATTTGAATATATTCAGGGCGTTGCTGGGATCCCCCAACCCTCCACTTCCATCACAACCCATCCTCATATTCCCCGCCCACATCCACCTCCACCCCCCCATTTAACATGGCTCTGATATTGAAGATGCCAGTGTTTAAAGGCCAAGGATCAGATGATCCCAAACAATTTTGGTTTTTTGCAAAAGCAGTGTGGAGATCTTTGAACGTCAATGATGAGAATATGAGTAAAGTGCAGCTGGTCATAGCGTTGCAGGAAAAATCCTTGTCTTGGTATATGAAGTACTCCACAATGAACCAGAATTCCAAGTTGGAGAAGACAAAGCTTGCGTTGAATGCTGAATTTAGGAAGCCGAAATCATAGTCACAATGTATTATGAAGATCAAAGAGATAATGAAATTAGTCACTGAATTTTTGTGGGAAGTAGATCAAATATTCAAGATTATGTTAAGTTAATTCAGATTCGAAATCCCTGATGAGAAACATAAGGAGTAGTTTATAGCCTCACTATTTCCACATCTTAGATTTCCATTGTCGTAGTAGAAGATCGAAACCCAAGCAGAAACATTGGAGATTGTGATGAAAATTGAAGCTTCACAAATACCTGAACATAGCATAGTCAATAAGGTATACATAAATAAGAAGAGAACTGAAAAAGAAATTTGGTTAACTGTACAGACCAAAGATTATGAAATGGAGCAAGTCATTCTTGATCTAGGATCATATGAAAATGTTTTTCCAAAGTAGATATGGCAATGGATGGGATGAACAAAGATGCAGTGGTCTTCGATTCAGTTAAGAATGGCCAATCAACAAAAAATTATTCCTATGGGTTGATTTCATGGCATTGTGGTAGACATTGATGGTGCAAGTGTGTTGTTAGACTTCGAAGTCATTTAGATTGTTGATGATAGCAATCAGTATCTTGCTTTTTTGGGATTCGATTGGGCTTATGATATGGATGCCATAATCAACATAAAAAGCAGAAATATGGTATTCGATAAGAATGGTATAGGGTCGTTGTTGCTTTGGACCGCTCTGAAGGAACGTGACATTCAAAACCCATTTATAATGAATAGGATGATATCAAAAACATATATAATATTGTTGTGCACGATGAATATTGGATCAATTCTACATCTGATGGAAGGGAACGAGATCACTTGTGTTTCAGACTCTGACGAAGAATTGGAGAATTGGAAAAACCAATTGCATGGAGCTTCTATTAAGTGGTGTAGTAAAATTATTATATCACTTCGCTGCATCAGATCAAAGGTGCGTGAATTTCCATATTATGATGGCACTGGGGATGTTAACTTATTTATTGATGAGTTTTAGAAGAAGGTGCTCGAGGAACAACGATATGAAGCTTTGGACTTCGCTTTTAGGTCCACCCCATCCAGGTGGTGGGGTGCACACAGAGAACACCTAGGAGGATGGAAGGAATATCAAAGATTGATGAGGCTTAGGTTTGTTTATGAAAACACTAGTATCAATGATAAATAAAATGGTAGGGATGATCCCTGCGAACACTTGTATCGTTGGACTAAGGCTTTGGGTGAAGAACCTCTACTTTAATGAGTGCATATATTTTTCCATATCTTTGATATAAATACCTCAGAGGTGGTATCTTGAAACCAAGCTGTGCCATGGCACCAAAAATTCGTACGAGATGACTAAACATTTCTTATTGACCTATAGCTTTGGAAATGGTTAGGATTGTATTAATGACACTCTTCATGAAGTTAGAACAAGAATTTTCTGAATTAACATTGAGCCAACAACTTCAGTACATCCTGACTAGGCTTCCCAGTTGGAACTGGCACGAGAATGTTACAATGTGGTTGTGGAAGTAGACAAGGAGGTTCTGCGCAATGTCAATATCCCTAAATTAATAGGACAACGTGAGGTTGCAGGCCCCGAAGTATGGATGCCTGACATAATATAGCATGTAAAGACTCAACAAAGAAACATAATCTTAGAAGTAGAGCCCAAGTTCACAAATATCGGAGACTATTGGGATGATGACACGGTGAGCAAGGTCACTGAATTTTTGCATGAGCACCAGGCATTGTTTCTGAAAATTTTCTCTAAATTAAAATGCATAGTAGTATATTTGGTAGTTATGCGCATTAATTTGAAGCCATATCTGAAGTCGGTCAAACAATGCCCATATCGGTTGAACCCAAAATATAAAGAGAAATTAAAGGAGGAACTAGATAAGATGCTCACTACTGGCATTATTGCACCAATAGAAGAATTTGAGTCGGTTAGACCTATGGTAGTTCAGGAGGAAAATAACAAGGGGGAGATAAGGATTTTTTTTTATCTTAGAAAGCTGAGCGATGCATGTGTGCATGATCTATTTCCAGCATTCTTCACTAATGAGGTTTGGAGAATTTTCGAGGGCAGGAAGACTACTCCTTTACAAATGGGTTATCAGGATACCATTAGATCAGGATCGCATTGGAAGATAGGATAAAGACCACATTCACGACTGAATGGGGCTCATTTTAGTATACTGTCATGTCATTTGGATTGAAGAATGTACCATAAATATTTTCGAGAGTCGCAGGTGTTGCATTTAAAGAGTATATCCACAAATTCCTGGAGGTTTATTTTGATGATTGGACCGTCTTTGGGTTGTTAAAGAAACGTGTGTTTAGTCTGTGCTTGATGCTGGATACCTGCAAGAAGTATCAAATCTCCTTGAACCTGAATAAATGTATTTTCTGCGTGCCATTTGATATAATATTAGGCCACATTGTTTGCAAACTGTGATTGATGGTAGACCTTGTGAAGATCATTGTGATCATAAATTTGGAGCCACCAAAAAATTTGAAGCAGCTATGCATGATGCTCAGACATATGGGTTATTATACGAAGTTCATAAAGGCCTACATTCACATCATTTAACTGATGGAAAAAACTCTTGAAGAAGGATGTCAAGTTCTACTGGGATGATGAATATTAGAAGAGCCTCGATGTGTTGAAGGAAAAGATGGTCATTGTGCCAATTCTAGTTTTTCCATATTGGTAGAAGGAGTTTCATGTACATGTCAATGTGTCCTACATAGATTTGGGAGATGTATTAGCACATCCAGGAGAAGGTGATCTAGATCACCTTGTATCTTTCGCGAGACGAAATTTTTCTAAGGCAGAAAAAATTATTCCACAACATAGTGTGAAGGTTTAACGATGGTATATGCACTGCAAAAATTTAGACATTACTTATTTTCATGAATAAATTGGAACATTAATTTTTTCTCATATTGTATAGCAGGTGAATAAAAATGAAGAGGAGGCCTCTTAACATTAATAAAACCCTTCCTAATGTAAAAAGGGAACCATGGAGCAGATTATTTTGCACCTCCTACTGTGAAAAGGGGGCAAAGGCATGAGGATAAGGCCAAGTTGACCAAGTCAACAACGTAGCCTAAGGAGGAGTAGCTTGCTTGGGAAGACAACGCAGTTTTGGAGGGAAGAGGTTCATTTGATGTTGAAACCCTAATAGGTGGGACCCAAGGTGAAGGGGGCTCACAACTTCATAAGGAGAAGGAGGAAATATTTGTGGGGTTAGCTTGAGCATTTCAATTTCTTGTCTACTTAGACATTTTCTGCAAACTACTGCTGTTTAACAGAGTTTGGAGGGGTTCTTGTTTAGGAACTCCCTCCCCTTCTTGAGTGATAACTTGAGGGGTTTTTTCTTCATTTCCCCCATAAATGGTTTGTAGGCCAAGCATTTCTCTCATCAGCAGTGTTATTTCTGTAGCAGAGAATGCTGTGTTGCTGGGCAGTGCAGTGGAAGGGTTGTCCCATCTTCTCTTGTGTATTTCCATTCAGTGGAGGAAGTTTCTCTTGCATTGAGGGAGATGTATAGGAGATTTCAAAGCTCATTTCAGATATTGGTAGGTGTCCAACTCATGTTCCACCCATTACAGCACAGTTCATTGGGTAAACTGCGTTATTTTTGTGAGAGCAGCAGCTGCAGGGTTTGATCCCTTGCTTGAGAGTTGATTCTTTGGAGGAAGGGCCAACCCTTCTCCTGGAAAGCTCTATATTACATTCCTCTTCTATATTTTTATATTATTAGCCATATTGATATTCAATGTTGCAGTGAATGTGTTTTCCAGCTATATATATTTGCAGATCTGCACTTGTACACTTTGTATTTTCATGAAACCTCTTGTGGGTGATATTTATTGTATATAAAGAGGAGAGGAATCACATTTTATTAGCCATTGGATTCTTTTTCATTTCATATATGAAATTTCATGTTCTTCTCTGCATAAACCCTAAATAATATAACGTTGTTCTTGATTCAGTGCTTTCTTCACAAGCTAGGCTATGGGGTTTAAGCTCATTTGAGGCATATAGAAATAGGGAGATCTGTTTATATGAGCTAGAGTCATTTGTTTCACCTCAAATTATGCATGTGAGATGTATATCATGTCTAATAAGGGATACAAGTCCCATTCTCACTTGTATAGCGTTATTTTTTATAGACAACTGTTTTGTGCTCACATGTTGCTGCAATGTTCAGCTAGTTCATTGTGGGAGATCTAAATAACCTGCTTAAGGTTATTCCTTTGAGGTTAAATTCTGCAAGGAGGTCTAATTATATATTTTCTAAGGCATCCCAGTAGTGTTTGGCCTTATTTTCACATTTTCTTCCTTATACAGCATCCTTAAGGAGCTTGTTGTAGTAATTCTTGAATAGGAAGAGTCACATATCTGTAGACAGAGACTACCAAAGGCTAGGTAGCCTTTGGTTCTATCACTTATTTGGAAGGAGACATAACCAGTAAATGCCTCAATAGTCCATCTCTAGCACAGACTTGTGGTATTTCTGATAAGGGAATATTTCAGTGGTGTAAAAGCTACTGATTTCCATTTCGGAACATTACAGTGGTATCAGAGCAGCCATCTTGGCTCAGCCTATGGATTTCAGATCCACCCAGAGAATACAAAGAAGAGTAGAAAATACATGGAGAGGATGAGGTTACTCTAATCCATTTTCATATAAGAAAGGAGCCTCTCCAAAGGGGTTCAACCAATGGGGAAAGAAAAGTGCAGTGGAACTCCAAGAGGATTTCAGGATGAACAAAGATGCAGTGAAACCTCTTGAGGGTTTCAGGAGGAAGGAGAAGATGAAAGCACTTCATATTCTCATGGAGGAAGTGAAGACTATGGAGGGCCAGAAGAGGAAGTGGATAGATGGCCAGAGGAGGAGTAGCATTCTTCTCCACTTGAGGAGGCTTCTACCAGTGATGTCCAGTTCATAGAGGAGCAGCCCACCATATCAGTAGCTGGATCAGCCAACAAATCAGAGAGAGGGACTCTTGCAGCCATACAAGATGTCTGAAAGACCCACAAAGGTATGCAAAAATTTCCATGCAGTGAAAATTCATAAAATTTCATAAGAGGTTTGGGAAATTTGCATTCACATGGCCCCAGATCGAAACATCATGTTGATAAAGAGAAGCAAGTTTGCACAACGCTGTGAAACTTGGGTCTGATCAAAGAAGGGATCAACATTCATTCCTTTGCTCCCTTATTGAGCTGCATGCAGCATGTGGAGTTATGGTGCAAGGTTGTGAGAGGCATCATGCATGATGTTCCATCTCCTAAGGATGTATTATCCTTAGCACACTTGGATTCTTGTGGATTCAAGGGTTTGATTGGTGAGAGGCCTTTCTTGGAAATTCTTCAAGGGGTTACATCTCAACATCCCATGAGGTGTAAGGAGGAATACTTGCTTTTGGATAATGGCAGTCTTCATTGGGAATATGCCAAAGGAGGGAGGGATTGGGGACAACCATATCTTGATAGAGGAGAGTGGATGGAGAGCAAGAGGCTTGTGAGCCACTTGCATATCTATGACATAGGGTAGCAAGAGGAAAAGCTGCGCTGGCTACTAACAAGAGAGTTTGGTCATCATGAGACATGTCCTTTTCTCAAGGGTATGTGGATGGAAGGAGCTTGGCAGGATACTTTCATCATGGGACAGCAAGGAGTGTGGATGCATTATGATGGTAGGATCATTTTTTTTCCACCACATATGATGATTGATGGAGGTATGAAGGGGCAGCAAGGATATTTGTTGCTTCGGAGGATTGGGAGAGAGCAAGGGAAACATTTCTCTCCCACTTGGCATAGTGTTGCAAGGGTAAAGTATGGCACTATCATGGTGCAAGAGGTGTTTTCATCATGGAGGAGACCCCTCATATATGGAAGCATTACGGAGAATACCTTTGAAAAAATACATTTCAAAGGATGGAGCTATATTTTGGCTGGGGCTTGCTTGCATGAGTCAACAACATTGTTACTTCATGGCATGGATTTGCTGATGGAGTGTCCATTTGACCTCTCCACTTTTGAGGCACTTGAGGGACAATATGAAGGTGAGAATTTTTTTTTTTCATGTGTTTATTACCTAACACAATATTTTCATCTTCTCTCCATTTCTATGTAGTTCTTAGCTCCACAAGAGGGCAACCTATTCATTAAGCTCCATGAGCATTATTGGGCTAGACTATGTGATGGAGGCAGCCATCTCTCATATGGCCTTGGGAAAGTGTTTATTTCCATGCATGTTCAACTTACATATTCAGCCACCTCCTCTAAATTATTAGAAATAAGAGCATGCATTGCTTTACATGTACTCAAAGATAGCTTTCCAGATCACTTCTTCAAGCAGGAGTTTGGGGAACTGTGATGTGACCAATTGGAGGACTGTTGGTACCTTACCGCACAACATCAAACCTTCAGTACTTCTTTCAGTTTGTTGCTAGTCATGAATTTACTTGTTGATATTATCATTATCTTTATGGAGAGCATGATTAGAGGAGAGACACATATGGAGGATGTGTCCTTGTTGGGAGAGGACTCCCATATTTTCTGTAGTGCATGTTCTAAAAGGAACATGGAAGGAGACATGGCCTCTACAGCAGCATATTTGTTACTTAATGAGGAGGACCATGAGATGGATAGGTTGTTATATGGAATTGATTTCTTATCCATTATGTGTGTGATGGATTGGACCATATTGATTCACAACGCTGGGAGAGAGACCTTTGGAGGTCTAACTTCTTTCTTTCCATTGGAGGGCACTCATGTTGTAGCCCAAGATCAGTATATCCTCATTACCTGTCTTTACTAGGGAGGGGGATAGCATGGGATAGGCCTTCTTGCCTATCATGTTAAGTCATTCAGCCCACCTACACTTCAGGAGCCAAAGGTGGAGGGGATTATTCATGAGTTACCATGCTGGAGGGTGACTTATTTTATATGGATGATAGCTTGGGGATGGAGGTTTCACTTTTGGGAATAAGATTTCCCACGCATCTTGCACTCTGTGCATTGAGAAGACCTCTATTCCACACATGGTTGTCTCCTTGAGCACTTTCCTTCTCATGATCTTAGTCATTTGGGGTGTTTCACCAAATGCTAGTCTATATGCTTGGGAGAGGCACTATGGAGTTTCATGGGTGAGATGGCATCATGTTCTTTGGAGGATTCCATCATATGATGATGCTACTAGAGGAGGTAAGGAGATTCACTCAGTTCTATCCTTGCAGTTGCTTGAGGACAAGCAACATTTGGGAGGGGAGGACTGTAATGTTCCAAAATTTTCATGAATAGATTGGAACATTAATTTTTTCTCATATTGTATAGTAGGTGAATAAAAAGGAAGAGGAGGCCTCTTAACATGAATAAAACCCTTCCTAATGTAGAAAGGGAACCATGGAGTAGCTTATTTTGCACCTCCTAGTGTGAAAAGGGGGCAAAGGCATGAGGATAAGGCCAAGTTGACCAAGTCAACAATGTAGCCTAAGGAGGAGTAGCTTGCTTGGGAAGACAACGCAGTTTTGGAGGGAAGAGGTTCATTTGATGTTGAAACCATAATAGGTGGGACCCAAGGTGAAGGGGGCTCACAAATGCATAAGGAGAAGGAGGTCAAATTTGTGGGGTTATCTTGAGCATTTCGATTTCTTGTCTGCTTAGACATTTTCTGCAAACTACTGTTGTTTAGCGGAGTTTGGAGGGATTCCTGTTTAGGAACTCCCTCCCCTTCTTGAGTGATCTCTTGAAGGGTTTGTGCTTCATTTCTCCCATATCTAGTTTGTATTCCAAGAATTTCTTTCATCGGCATCATTATTTCTATAGCAGAGAACACTGTGTTGCTGGGCAGTCCAGTGGGAGGGCTGTCCTAGATTCTCTTGTGCATTTCAATTCACTGTAGGAAGTTTCTCTTGCATTGAGGGAGCTGTATAGGAGATTTCAGAGCTCATTTCAGATATTGGCATGTGGCCAACTCATGTTCCACCCATTACAGTGCAATTAAATGGGTAAAATACGTTATTTTTGTGAGAGAAGCAATTGCATGGTTTGATCCCTTGCTTAAGAGGTGATTTTTTGGAGGAAGGGCCAACCCTTCTCTTGGAAAGCTCTATATTCCATTCCTCTTCTGTATTTTTATATTCTCAGCCATATTTATATTCATTGTTGCAGTGAATGCATTTTACAACTATATATATTTGCAGATCTGCACTTGTACACTTTGTATTTTCAGGAAACCCCTTGTGGGTGATCTTTATTGTGTATAAAGAGGAAAGGAATCACATTTTCTTAGCCATTGGATGCTTGTTCATTTCAGATATGATATTTCATGTTATTATATGCATAAAACCTAAATAATATAATGTTTTTCTTGATTCAGTGCTTTTTTCGCAAGCTAGGCTATGGGGTTTAAGCTCATTTAAGGCATATAGAAATAGGGAGATCTGTTTATATGAGCTAGAGTCATTTGTTTCACCTAAAATTCTGCATGTGAGCTGTATATCATGTCTACTAAGGGATACAAGTTCCATTTCTCACTTGTATAGCGTTATTTTCCAAAGACAGTTGTTTTGTGCTCACATGTTGCTGCAGTTTTCAGCTAGTTCATTGTGGGATATCTGAATAACCTATTTAAGGTTATTACTTTGAGCTTAAATTCTTCAAGGAGGTTGAATTATATATTTTATAAGGCATCCCAACAGTGGTTGGCCTTATTTTCACATCTGCTTCCTTATACAACATCCCTAAGGAGCTTGTTGCAGTAATTCCTGAATAGGAAAAGTCACATATCTGTAGACAGAGAATGCAAAAGGCTAGGTAGCCTCTAGTTCTCTCCCTTATTTGGAAGGAGACATAACCATTAAATGCCTCAGAATTCCATCTCTGGCACAGACTTGTGGTCTTTCTGATAAGGGAATATTTTAGTGGTGTAAAAGCTGCTGATTTCCATTTCAGAACATTACAATGATCTAGATCACCATGTCGCTTTCGTGAGACAAAATTTTTCTAAGGAAGAAAAAAATTATTCCACAACATAGTGTGAAGGTTTAATGATGGTATAAGCACAGCAAAAATTTATACATTACTTATTATGCACACACTTCAAAATGTTCACTGATCATTCTGCATTGAAATACTTGGTGAAAAAGCCTATGTTGGGAGGGAAGATTTGTAGATGGCTATTACTATTCCCGGAATAAGATTTTGAATTAATACTCAAACCAGGATTTTTGAATGTTGGGCCTAATAATTTGTCCAGGATTGAGACGGGAAAAAAGCCAACGAATATTGAGGAAGGATTTCCTGATGCACAGTTGTTCACAATTCGTGTTGCAGATGAGAATTTATAGATATCATTTAGTTTCTGACTATGGGTGTTGCATTTGTGGAGTATACTATGCAGAAAAAGAAAGAGCTCGTAGTTAAAGTAACAATTTTTTCTCTGATTCCATGACATTTGTATAAGATGAGGGCCAATGAGATATTGCGAACATATGTCCCTATGCATGAGAGACACACAATTTTGGTTGACGTGCATTACAGAGTTGCAGGAGGAAATTTTTAGGTTCCCGTAATTTCTCAAATTGGCAAGACCAAATGTATAGGGGTAACATCAAACCAATCTTTGGAGTCCTAGGACCTAACCTTCCTGGACTCAGAGAGGGCTCTCTCTATATTTGTGTAAAAGGATGTAACTTGATTGATTTTGGGGTTTTGATTTTAGGCTAGTTATAAGGATTAGGTTTTGTTTGTTTGTTTGTTTGGTTGGGTAGGTTTTAAAGCAGAATAGATAGAGTTAGAGAGGTTTAAACCATTAGGCTATGGAGTCTGCAAAAGGTCTCGAGAAGTACAACAATAGGTCAAGGGTATATCACAGGGAAAGTCTAACAAAGCCAAATGGATCTAAAAGCTTGTGTGAATGAAGTGAGTATTAAATTGTGAATATAGTAGGTTCAAAGGGCAGTTAAGAATCCTTTTAAAAATACTTTAACAATAATAGCCTTTAAGATCACTATGCATAATGAAATAACCAAATACAGGGCATACCAATAAATTCTTTGACCAAACCCTAGCAAGTAAACATTAAGACAACAATCCAATGAACCATAGAAGGCAAGAAACTTGTAATTATTCTATTGATTTCACCTTCAGGAAAAGAAAACATCTAAGAGAACATAGAGTAATAATCAAAGAGTATGGAACTCCTAATTTCCTTAATCAAACTACAAATACCTTCAAAGAAACCATTTAAGATGAACAAAAGGGTAGGGAAAACCATAAACCTCTTCAGCTAAACCCTAGTTGGCAATACTTCAAAGCAAATATCTCAAAAACAATGTTTAAGTTGCAATAAAAGAGCAGGGATAACCATAAACTACTTTGACATTGGCTTCATTAAATCATTCTTAATATAAACAAGCATAAGTGGAACTAGAGAGCATTTAAGAATTCTCTAATCTGACCTACCAGAGGAAAACATACAAGCAATCGAAATAAGATAGAGCTAAGGTGCCTCTAAATCACATTTCTTAGCCTAAAATTTCTGTCCTACCACATGAGAAATATGAAAAAAAATGAAAACACAAGAATACAAGTACTAAATAAGAAATACATCAACATTAACTATGTTCATGAATCCTGCAATTGAGCTTGTTCCATTGTCATGCAAATCAAGACATCCACAAAATCCAAATCCAATTTCTCCTAAATCTTCAAGTCTATGATATTCTTCTCAATAATCAACCAACATGTAGAATGAGACCTCAATGCAATATATAACTAGAAAGGAGGACCAAAACCATAACTAGGGTTTTAGAAACCATTAATTACTCATAAATGTCATTTTTTTCCTATGAGACCACGCAAGGCCTAAGGCACAAATATCCTACTTCATTAAATGAAAAAATAACTCCTCAACCAATTTTGGCAAAAAAATTGCTTTGAGGCTCCTCAATAACTTCCAAAATATCTCCAAGTGTGTTTTGTTGACTTTTTTGCAAGGGCAGAACACTGAGGTTCAAGGGCGTAGTGCCAGCACTAGGAAAATTTACCTGTTTTGTAACCAAGATTTGGAGGCCTTCCAGGTGTCCAAATGAGCTCCATGATAGCTCATTGGAAAGCCTATCCTGTCTAGTTTACAAAACTAACTTTATTTTTCCATGACACTTCCAGGACTCATACACAGCATGACGCTTCCACAAGTATGGTTGTCATAATAATACATTAGAAACATCAATAGGAGCAACGTCACATAATACCTCATCCGTGAAGGGCTTGATGTTATAGGGAAGGCGACACTTCTCGCTGACGCGGAGATCTCGTCCTTGGTAAAGCCACTCGATGGTGTATGGATGTGGGTGAGCTGTGGTCGAAAAGCCCAACCGCTTCAAGGCATCTACCTAAATAAGGTTCTTTTGGCTCCCATTGTCAACAATGAACTGTATCGGGGAGCCCTTTACCCACATCTGGGAGTGGAAGAGACGTTCCTCCTCCTCCGGATCTTTCGGTTCCTCCTTTTGGATTTTCATAGTGGCAATAGTGGCATTGGGATCCACATCAATAATCTGTTTCCATTTTTCATTCCCCTTTTCAGGTTCTGATTCAGATTCGGAGCATGCATCTAACTCAGAAGCCCTTAGCCCGCATCTCGACCACCAACGATTCTTGGCCCAACACTCACTTGTGTTGTGAGTGGAGCTCTTATGGAACTCACACCACTTTCCCTTGTCCTTATTTGGCTTTGCGATGTTTTTCTTTGCTTGTGGCTTCGACAGGTTGTCTTGAGTCACCATGCCTTGGCTATATCCTTTGTTTTATGGTTTGGGAGCACCTTTCCCTTTCTTTTGATTCGCAGATCCAAAGTCTTGCTTCTTTTTTTGAATTTCTGCTCAATATTGGAAGCATACCGGTATGTTGTACCAAGCGAGGAGATGTCGAGGAACTCCATTTCCTCCTGAATGTATCTGTGTAGAAAACTACGATACTTTAGCACCATATTTTTCTCTAAATCATTGATACCCAACTTGGTGTGCAGGGTATGGAATAGATTTGTCAGCTCATGCACATCTTGATCCCTTTGTTGTCGCAGCGTGGTCCATTGTATGTACTTGTCCTCATAGCTCCCCACAGGATAGTATTGTTCCTTGACAGCGTCTCGAAAATAATTCCAAGTGGGTACGACCGAGAACAGAGAGGGTTCTATCTCGTCCATTTTCTCACAGTGGGTTTCCCACTAGTCCTTAACATGGGGGGCAGCTTTGAGGAGTGAAAAAATAATCTTCTCCCTGTCGGAAAAGTCATGAACCGAGAAATATCCTTCTAATAGATTCAACCATCTATCTATGAAATTTGCATCTATTTGACCCTCAAATATGGGAATGTCAAAATTTACTTGTACCTTAAAAGGAGTCGCACTTCCAGAGTGGCTGCTGGATGAAGATGCGCCGCCGGTGGGCAGCTGTTGAAGGATCTGGGCAAAGTTATCCATCATCACGTTCCTTTGTTTTTCGAGGGCCTCCTCAAGAAATATTTTGATAGGATATCCTTCTCCCTCATATTTCTCTTCGTCCCCCATGGGCATCCGTCAGGGTTTTTGAGGCTGATCTTGCAAAGGTTCCACCAGATCGAGCCCTAACTCCTTATACCTCGACCTCGTTGGGGACATGCAAAGAAGGATCGAGAAAAAGTAGACTGCTCTGATACCACTGATCCAGATTTATGCAGGAATGCAAAAGAATAAACACATAACCATAAATACAGAGATGTAGCCGAAATAACACTTCATTTCATTAATATAAAAGAACTGAAATTTTCTTACAGACAGAATGGAAATAAAACTAGCTAGGGCACTGGTAGCTATCTCTGAGAAGAGATGTGGTGGCTACAAGCCTATAAACTGAGTTACAATGAGGCTCGAGGGCCTATTTATTATTGAGAAATAATGGAGAACTCTAAACATCCAAAAACCTAACCCTAGGAGGTGAAGCGCCAAAACTATGGGCCCTATTTGGGTAAATTGGTTTTTCAACTTCTCAGGGACGTAACTTTGGCATACTATCTCCGTTTGACGCACATGATACATTATTAGAAAGATATATTCGAGGAATACAACTTTATCCATGAATATCCATTCTAGAATGGAATAAAATTCTGGAACATAATGATATTAGCTGGAGGTGCGATGCCCAAAATATGTCGTTTAGGGCCTCAAAACGGCTCCGAAAGTTCAGGACCCCAAAAACTGCTAAAAATAGTAAGTTGTGCCGAAACTGAAAAACTAAAAGAGGCAATGGTGGGGCTCCAAGTGGAATAGGTGGGTGGCCACCAATATCCACCTAGATCATTCCTCCTCCCTTAGGAAGCAATGGTCCCCATTGCGTTGAGTTCTTCCATGAGATGAGGAAACTTCTACTGAACTTGGTCCCTGGTGAACCACTTGCCTGCAGGAGTTGGCCAGCTTTGACAACCCGATATAGTTGGATGTTCTATTGGAAAGTGATATTTATTTTCATGTCCCTGATACAATCTGTGATGGCCTTTTCCATGTAGTCTGGGTTTAACTCTGTTGGTGTGAGTTGTTCTGCAATTTTTGAGGTGTCCAGTAGAGGTGGGAAGTAAGGACGAAGGTGATCGACATTGAATACTAGGTGCAGACCAAGGAATGGTGGAATATTGAGCTCTAATGCACTGTTCCCTACATCCTTGGTGATGGTGTACGACCCGTATCGGAGTGGGCGAAGCTTGCGGTGGGGTCCAGTGAGGCACTCCTTCTGCAAATGTAGCCATACTTTGTCGCCCACCTGGAAGTTGTATGGCACCCGGTGTTCATCATGGCGTTTCTTGTACTTCGTATTGACTCTATCCAATATATCATGAACTTGTTGGCGGATGTGTTGAATTCGATCGATGAAGCTACTTGCTTTGTCAACTTCAGACTAGACATGAGCTGAATCAGCCTGAGCAGCTGCAAATGGTATGGCTACATCAATAGGACATAGTGGCTGGAATCCCAAGCCCACCTCAAAGGGGCTATGGCCGATTGAACTGTGGAGAGCCTAATTATAACTATGTTTTACATATGGGAGGCTCTTGTCCCATGTGCATGGATGCTTTGAATTGTACATGCTCAGAATGTGTACAAGCATTCTGTTGACGGCCTCTGTCTGGCCATCTGTTTGGGGATGGAAAACTATGGACTTGGTGAGCCTGGTATCCAACATTGACCAGAGGCTGGACCAAAATGTGCTGAGGAACCTACTATCCTGATCTGATATGATAGACTTTGGGATCCCAAAGTGCACCCACACTCGTTCAAAGAAGAGTTTAGCAGTGGCTTCTACTGTGATATTCTTCTTGCAGGCCGCCATGATGACCATCTTCCAGAATCTGTCGACAACCACGAAAACACAGTAATTTCCATAATTAGTAGAAGGCAGGCCTGACATGTAATCCATGGAGATGGATTCCCAAGGTCGACTAGGGGTAGGTAGTAGAGTATATAGGCCTTTCTTCTTGATGGTCAGTTTGGCAATGGCACAAGCAGTGCAGGATCTGATGTGCTTCTCGACATCCTTTCGAAGGTTCGGCCAATAGAAATACTTCTATAGGATTGCTAATTGCTTTAACCCCGGGGCTCTCAAAGAACTAATTTTAGTGCTTCCCATATCATCTTGGCATGCTCTCTTGAAGGAACAAAAATGTGTCCCAAGTGACATAAAGTGCATGTTGGAGGTGAAAATTTGGAGCTTGCATGTCCCCCAAGAGTGCCTTGTAAGTGTGGCCGAATTCTGGGTCACTCTCATAGAGAAGCGGCCAATCAAAAGTCTCGTGCCCACAAGAGTTGAGCACGGTGGTGAGCACCACGATCGATGGTTGGCTGAGGTAGTCTACAAAATTATTGGTGCTATCCTTCTTGTACTTGATATTCAAATGAAATTGTTGCAGATATGTGGACCACTTCTGATGGCGATCATTCCAAAACTTCCCTTGTGTTTGTATGAACTGCAGGGGCTGGTGGTCTGTGTGGATGATTGTTTCCTTCCCCAAAATGTAATGCTTCCATTGTCGATAGGCTTGTACAATGGAATACATTTCTTTGTCATAAGTGGGATACTTGCGAACTGTCTCAGACAATGTCTCACTGTGATATGCCACTGGATGTCCTTGTTGAGTAAGAACTGCCCCAATAGCATAGTCAGAGGCATCTGTCTCGATCTCAAATGGCTGTTGCAAAGTCCGGGTGAGCAATCATAAGAACAGGCGATTTTTAAATTTCCGTGAACGCCTTCACGGTGGTTCCGACCAAAAGAATTTTTCGCTCTCCCTTGGTGAGTTGACCAGTCAAGTGATATGAGAATCCCAACACCTAACCCCTCCCGAGAAATTCATGCAAGACCTGTAAGCCGCGAAGCTCTATTATAGCTAATGGCCAATCTCGAATGACTTGGATCTTGGCTGGATCCACATGCACCCCCATTTCATCAATAATGTATCCCAGATATTGAACCTGGGTCATGCCAAAAGTGCACTTCTCCATATTGGCACACAACTTGTGTTGCCGTAGTGTTTGGAGGACTTGTCAGATGTGGTGAAGGTGCTCTTCCCAAGTCTGGCTAAATATCAGAATGTCATCCAAGTACACCACTACAAATGAGTTGGTGAATGGCTGCAAGATGTCTTCCATCATCCTCATGAAGGTTGTGGGAGCATTCGTCAACCCGAAAGGCATGAACAACCATTCAAAAAGGCCTTCCTTGGCTTTGAAAGCAGTATTCCACACATTGGAGGGTTCAATCGGTACTTGGTGATACCTTAACTTCAAGTCAATCTTGCTGAAATATTTTGCACCTTTGAGTTGGTCCAGAAGGTCATCAATCCATGGGATCGGGTACCTATTCTGGACAGTGATCTTGTTCAGCGCCCGATAGTCAATACAGAGTCTCCACGTCCCATCCTTCTTCTGTACCAACATGATCGGGCTCCCACAGGGCAATGAACTTGGTCGGATGTGACCTTTCTACAACAACTTCTGAATCTGCCTCTTGATTTCATCGTTCTCCATAATAGAGTGCTGATAGATCAGTCCATTGGGTAGCAGTGTACCTGGGGTTAGATCAATCGGGTGCTTGACCTGACAATGTAAAGGAACCCCTGTGGGTGAGGTGAAGATGTCCCCATAATCCTCGACAACCTTATCCATTTGTTGTTGTCGTGTAGAGGAGCCTTGTCTGGAGGTCGTGGCCATAGTATTCTTCTTGCCCTGGGGGCGGATCATCAGGAAAACTAATTTCTTGGTTTGGGAAATGAGCTTACTGCATTGTTTTGCAGTAACCAAAGAGATAGCGGCAGGAGGTGGTACCTATGGTATCCTGTACAACTTATTTCCCAAAGTAACAATAACATCGTGAGGCCGAGACTCATACACATCATGACGCTTCCATAAGTATGGTTGTCCTAATAATACATTAGAAACATCAATAGGAGAAATGTCACATAATACCTCATCCGTGAAGGGCTTGATGCTATAGGGAAGGCGGCACTGCTAGCTGACGTGGAGATATCGTCCTTGGTGAAGCCACCCGATGGTGTATGGAGGTGGGTGAGCTGCGGTCTGCAAGCCCAACCGCTTCACGATGTCTGCCTAAATGAGGTTATTTTCGCTCCCATTTTCAACAATGAACTGTACTGGGGAGCCCTTTACCCACATCTAGGAGTGGAAGAGACGTTCCTCCTCCTCCGGATCTTCCGGTTCCTCCTTATGGATCTTCGTAGTGGCAACAGTGGCATTGGGCTCCGTATCAATAATCTGTTTCCCTTTGTCATTCCCCTTGTTAGGTTTTGATTCAGAGTCAGAGCATGAATATGACTCAGAAGCCCGCATCTTAGCCACTAGTAACTGCTTGGCCCGACATTCACTTGTGTTGTGAGTGGAGCTCTTATGGAACTCACACCACTTTCCCATGTCCCTCTTTCGTTTTGCGGTGTTTTTCTTTGCTTGTGGCTTCGACAGGTTGTCTTGAGTCGCCATGCCTTGGCTCTGTCCATTGTTCTGCGGTTTGGGAGCACCTTTCCCTTACTTTTGATTTGCAGATCCAAAGTCTCACTTCTTCTGTTTGAATTTCTGCTCAATCTCGGAAGCATACTAGTATGTCGTACCAAGCGAGGATATGTCGAGGAACTCCATTTCCTCCTGAATTTATCTGTGCAGACAACTGCGATACTTTAGCACCAGATTTTTTTCTGAATATTTGATACCCAACTTGGTGCGCAGGATATGGAACAAATTCGTCAGCTCATGCACATCTTGATCCCTTTGTTGCCGCAGCGTGGTCCATTGTATGTACTTGTCCTCATAGCTCCCCACGGGATAGTATTGTTCATTGACGACGTCTCGGAAATAATTCCAAGTGGGTATGGCTGAGAACAGAGAGGGTTCTGTCTTGTCCTTTTTCCCACAGTGGGTTTCCCACTAGTCCTTGACATGGGGGGGAAACTTTGAGGAGTGAAAAAATAATCTTCTCCCTGTCGAAGAAGTGATGAACCGGGAAATATCCTTCTAATATATTCAACCATCTATCTACATCATCTGCATCTATTTGACCCTCAAATATGGGAATTTCAAAATTTTCTTGTACCTTAAAAGGATTCGCACCTCCAGAGTGGCTGCTGGATGCAGATGCACCGCCAGTGGGCAACCGTTGAAGGATCTGGGAAAAGTTATCCATCATCGCGTTCCTTTGTTTTTCAAGGGTCTCCTCGAGCAATATTTTGATAGGATATCCTGCTCCCTCATCTTTCTTTTCGTCCCCCATGGGCATCCATCAGGGTTTGCGAGGCTGATCTTGCAAAGGATCCACCAGATCGAGCCCTAACTCCTTATAACCCAACCTCATTGGGGACATGAAAAGAAGGATCGAGAAAAAGCAAACCGCTCTGATACCATTGATCTGGATTTATGTAGGAACGTAACAGAATAAACACATAACCATAAATACAGAGATGCAGCGGAAATAACACTTCATTTCATTAATATCAAAGAACTGAAATTTTCTTACAGACGGAATGGAAATAAAACTAGCTAGGGCGTTGGTAGCTATATTTGAGAAGATATGTGGCGGCTACAGGCCTCTAAACTGAGTTAAAAAGAGGCTCAAGGGCCTATTTATTATTGAGAAACAATGGAGAACTATAAACATCCAATAACCTAACCCTAGGAGATGAAGCGCCAACACTATTGGCCCCGTTTGGGTAAATTGGTGTTTCAACTTCCCAGGAAGGTAACTTTGGCATACTATCTTCGTTTGATGCACATGATACATCATTAGAAATATCTATTCGAGGACTACAAATTTCACCATGAATACTCATTCCAAAATGAAATCATATTTTTTGGAGGTGCGATTTCCAAAAAACATCGTTTAGGGCCTCAAAACGGCTCTGGAAGTTCAGGACTCGAAAAACTGCTAAAAATAGTAAGTTGTGCCAAAACTGAAAAACTGAAAGAGGAAATGGTGGGGCCCCAAGTGGAATAGGCAGGTGGCCATAAATATCCACCTGGATCAATATAGCCCTTTTAAGTTCATTCATTTGTATCCAGTTCACCTCACTTTTTTCCCTATATCATCAATAATCTCTGATAAAATTATCTTGATGTTTTGTTTTTTGCTGTACCTCCTCCATGGTCATTTTTGCATTTGATCCCTGCTTGGCACACTGCTGGCCCAATAAGGCTCAAAAACCCTAATTCTCTACAGGAGCAAGTGTTTTCGTTTCTTTTTCTATGAGTTGTCTTAACTTAGGATCAGACCATCTACCTTATCAATTCCTTCTGCTGATGGACCTCTTAACACTCTTGCAGAAGTGTTAAAATCTTAACATTACCTCTTTCAGATTTTGAGCTAATAGGGTAGTCTTCTTTGGAAACTTTCAGGTCTTCCTTGAATAACCATGTGATGACCTTCTATTATATCTGAGCCAGCTTCTAGCATAAGAAAAACAATGTTTGAAACATCAATGATGACATTACAACCTGTTAAACCCTAATGACCTAGTGGGAGGGTCCTTTGACCATGATCTTTGACTGAAAATTGGCTTGGAGCCTTCAAGTGAAAAACAAAGTATTTGTCAAAGTGTTGTATTGAAGATCCAAAATCCAATGTACTTGATTTATCTAAAGAGCTTATAGAAATAGTTTTGAGACCATCAATTCTTGAGGAACTTGGGGATCATGGGAATGAGTTAGGCTATATGTAAACCTAGATGTAGAGTGGAGTTATGGGCAAGGGAAAAATAAAGTAATGAGGTCATAGGTAGGAAAAAGGATGGAGATGAGTGGCACAAGCCTATAAGGAGTTTTTTAGGAGTGGTAGGGTGACCATGAAATGGAAATGTTGATACAATAGTGAAAATTTTCCTATAAGGATAATGAAGGTAATGAGATTTATAAAACTCACAATGTTCAAAGAATTTTGTTTTTAGAAATCTTAGAACCAATCTATAGTCATATGACAATAGTGAAAAATACTAATGACTAACAATGGCTCCACTTGGGGAGGGTAGCTCCTTTTCCGGAGGTGTCAAGAACCTCAGAGTTCAGATCTCTGAGTTTTGAAGATCAATACCTTACTTGTACTTGGAATATCCATCTTTCTTCAGTTGTTGATGTTCTCTTGAAGCTATGATCTTAGATCTAAAAGAAAACATGATTTCTTCAACCTCAATCCTACCTACCCATCATATTTTCCCTAACATTTTTTCTTCACTTGGGTGCATTTAGATTGGAAAACCCTTGACATTATTTTCTTTTGAAATCATACAAAACTATCTACTTGTACCCTTATGTCATCCAAGCATTCAAATTAAGCTAATGAACTCTCTTATTATCTACCTACTCTACTTATCTGTCAAGGTTAAGCTGTTTGATAGATTTTCATTCCCTAACCTACTAACATGAAATTAAAACATGATCAAACCAAGATTAATCAATCTAATTTGTCATGGGTTGTGGCATTTTGGACAAGCTACACGCAAAGTTTATTTTTCTACAAGAAAAACTAAAAAATTGAGGGCTAATAATTTTGAATTTGTTACCTATCCTTCTCTCTCTCTCTTTTGGTTCAGATTTGAGCATTGAAACCAAATATATTTTCCTAATCTAATCTACTGACAAGACAGGTTTACATGGTTTTGGAAAATCTTCTTTCACTAACCTATCAGGAGAAATTTAAAACATGTTCAATCATGATTAGGATGTCTGAACAAGATTTTTCTTTCTCAAGTATTGATATTTAGACTTGCACACTTTCAAACATCTTATTTTTTGGGTATGGGGTTGTACCTCTTTAAACCTGCCCTCTTTTTCTTCTTTTCTTTGTTTTTGAGTTTTTTTAGATCAGCATTCTAAAACTAAAAACTAGAAATATGCTCATAGTGCTAAGCTTATTTTCATACCTATCTATCCTAATCTAACTTACATATGATATATATTCATTTGGTGAACTCCCTTTTCCAATATAACCAATCAAGTAGATGATTCCATGAGTGATTTTTGTTCAGCTCTTTGAGTGTGCTGAAAAAATAAAAAGGCCACTCCCACCTCACTTGTTTTTGAATAATAGTGCCTAAAATTTTCTTTAAACCTTGCATCAAATTGCTCCTGACATATTTTACTCCCTCTTCAACTGTCTCTAAGAAAACAACAAATGGATCTTGAAATAATACTTGGCTCTGAGGATTTGAATAACCAGCTATATCTAGGATCATTCCTTGTTCCAGATTGTTAAGCTCGGGATTCTTTTGAGAAAGAATCTCCCCGCCTTCCTCATAATCATGTGTACTGGTAGCCTCATCATATATTTCAATGTTGTCTTCTGGAAAACCTGATATGCTCTGATTGAGTCGGCCGAATTTTATCTGAAGACCATCATTACGAGCATTTTCTGGAAATAGGTCTTCCTGAGAAGGTAGTTCAGCAAATCTCCTGTGATTATCAATTTCCAAGCCTTTATCTTCAATTTGAAATTTAATGAAACTTGGTGGCTGCAAATATGGAGCTAAGGAGAATTCTATGTCACAAATGACTTCCTCAAACATTTCAGGAAAAGGTTTCTCATTAACAACTTGCTCAAGAAGTTCATTATCTTCCCCAACCTCAACATTAAAACTAAAAGACTGTTGATTTCTAGTCATATGAAAGTTATCTCTAATGGAATGAAATTAAGTAGAACAAAGAGGCAGAGATGCTTCACTTACTTCCAAATTTTCTGTAGTTTCTTCTTCACTCTCATAGCTGATTTGTATTGGCTTATCAGTATACTGAAGCTGCTAAAAATGATTGTCTTTGTCCCACAAAATAATCTCTAATTGTTCTATAGTGTTAGCTTGAGTCTGGAGGACATAATCAACATCATATTGATCATACCTGGGTAGCTTATTCATAAAAGGAATGTTATCTAATATGCTCACTAGATCAACATATTTCTCTACCATATGTTGATCTATAAACGTTTTTTTCTGATCTATGGTAGTAGGGATTGGAAAGAGGGTTTTATGGCCAATAGATTCTTCTTTTCCTGGGATTGAAACACAGTGGTCTTCTTTATCCCATGAAAGATCATAAGGTTGAATGTCTTCTCGAGCCTTACATAAGAGAGATGTTGAATCATCACTTGTATATTTAGAGAGATATTGTGGATCTTCCTTTATTTCCTAATTAATTTCATCCTCAACCAACTCCTATTGGTTTTCATGAAAGTTAACTTGAGTATGAAACACATGCATTTATTCTAATAGGTTTTCAGGACGCCAATTTCCCAAATCTTCATCAATGTTTAGAAGGTATTGTATGAGATCTTCGGATTGATCACAACAATTTTCAGATAATGATAAAGTTGTACAATTTTCTTTATAATGTTCATAAAATACCTTGTGGAAATCCTTTAAAGAAAATAAACTACTAGGGTCTAGGCCTTCAAACCATCCCCTTGCCTTACCTTCTAATGTCCCCATGAACATTTTCATGAGGCAGTCCTCATGCCATTCAACTTTTAACCTCCATACATGTATATGAAATTTTATGAGATGCAAAAAGGGGTCACCAAATATTTCACCTTGAAACATAGGCAGGTTTGAAACCCAATTTATCTGAGGAATTTTGTGTGGGAATCAAGGGATGTGATCTCTGTTCATTGGATCATATCTCAGTTGTATCCTTGGATCCATATTTGTCAATCAAAAAGGTTTACTGCATCTTTTCAACCAGTCTAGCGTCCTCTACCAGTGGAGTCTTTAGGTCTATTGAGAGTTGTGGAGTAGCCAAGTGGAAGATTTCAATTTTGTTGTCCACCATCAACAAGATAGGCTGAAATTTTGTAAGACTTTTGGGAAGCAGACCTATCTGAAAGATGATTGAATTCATACAATAGGTGGCTGGGTTTTACAATGTTATGAATGATTTGTACATTGCTAGGGGAGTCTATGAGAAATAGTGGGGTCAATAGGGCTACTGAAGACCAGTGGGGTCACCAGGTGGATGATGCTAAGGGTTTTGAAGATTTACTTGTTGTCCACCATCAACAACTTATACAAATCTAAGGATTTTTTTTGGGTTTTCTGAGTTTTTAAGGAGTACTTAGGATGTTACTGACTCTAGTCTATGAAACCAAAGATTCTGGGTTCGATCCCCAGTGGAGTCGCCATTATGTTAGGTCCCCGTAATTTGTCAGATTGGCAAGACCAAATGTACAAGGGTAACATCAAACCAGCATTTGGAGTCCTAGGGCCTGGCCTTCCTAGACTTAGAGAGGGCTCTCTCTATATTTGTGTAAAAGGATGTAACTTGATTGATTTTAGGGTTTTTATTTTAAGCTAGTTATAAGGATTAGGGTTTGTTTGTTTATTTGTTTGGTTGGGTATGTTTTCAAGAAGAATATATAGAGTGACAGAGGTTTAAACCATTGGGCTATGGAGTCTACAAAATGTCTCGAGAAGTACAACAATAAGTCAAGGGTATATCACAGGGTAAGTCTAACAAAGCCAAATGGATCTAAAATATTGTGTGAGTGAAGTGAAAATTAAATTGTGATTCTAAGGGCTAGGCCGAGGGAACTATGCCAAAGGAAGAAGGATTACTTCACAAGGGAGGATCTGACGAAGTTCACCGAGAATATGACCATTGCAGATAGAGCAATTGATTTGACAAGGACTTGGAAGTTAAAAGGAGTGGGAGGGATGTTATTAATGGGCATATATGGGTGGATATGCCGCAAAATCTACATTTAAGAGGTTCATCTGAAGGAGATTGTGGAATTTGAATTTCAAATTCACTATAAATATGGCACCCCACTCCACATTCAGACACTTTGCACTCTAAGACTTATATTTGTGATTTTTCACTTACGAGAGAGCCGAGCGTTCCATTATATTTCGGATTATGGTTTTGAATCACTTAAAGAGGCATTGATCAAGGCAGGGTTGGGACACACAGTGACGATCATACCACCATCTAATGTAACAATGCTGAGGTCACCCATGAAGAAGACCACCGTAGGAGAAGCACTGTCTAAAATTCTGAAGAAATCAGCGCTTCGAACGTCGCCCATGAAGAAAATTTTGAAAGAACCATGGTCTAAGGAGACACAGGATAGGTAGAAGAAACCTGTGGAGGTAGATGTATAAGAAGAGTAATAAGTTGTGCTCGAAGGTCTCGAATATATTGATGCAAAGGAGTTGGAACATGTCTCCATGTTTCCCCATATTTTCCACCAAGGTAGACGACAACTACGAAGCCCATGAAGGACCCAGGCACGGTTAAGTATAAGATATTTACACCATTCCTTCATGAAAAAGTACCGGTTGAGGGATATTTGTTGGGAAAAGTGCCACAGCTAGGCATGGAGGACTGGCATTTCAATGACCACAAAAAATATCCTGAATTCGAGCGAAGCATGTATTTGCACTCTTTTTATTATGAAGCTACTGGAGTAAGAAGGGTAGAACCAATGAAGTGGGTGGCAGGAATTTAGAATACAGGGATATTAAACTTGTTATATGTTCCACACTTTGGGCGCAATATTAGCAATACAACCTGTGTGCACCAAATGTTGATCCTAGTACACGATGATAGTCTATGGTTGGGGGAAAGAGTCCCCATTGATGCAATGTGGATTTGGAGGATCACTGCACTTCCTTGTCAATGATTTGACCCCGCTAAAACATTTGTAGGAAAAGATGAAGATAAGAATCTGGCTGAGAATATGAAGCAGGATTATGGTATCATGAAGGGAGCCTTGGGATATTCTATTAGCTACATTATGGATAATATGATGTGCTTTTCTACACATATTTTAGCAGTAACAATCATGCGAAAGTTCCGCACAGAAGAAGTTTTGGTGCGAGTAGTATCTTTGGATGCGCAATGCAGAAAAGGAGTAAAATACAAATAGTAAGGGTATTTATGCAAGGAATTCTTGGATGACTATAGATAAGTTTAGGAGGAGGGCAAGAAATTACACTACATGTGGCTCTTGCTCTTAATTAAGTTGATGGCATGGAAGGAGCCTGATGAGTCACAGTTCCCCACTGTGCACTTGGACATCTGTGAGATTGTGATGTATGCCTTTTTGTGACATTCAAAAGAGCCAACATGAGCGATGGAGAACAAATTCTTATGGGTAGGTTTTGAGATAAGCCTATGCATGGTGATCAGCTAGAAGCCAGGGCTATTGCTAAGTATTTTTGAAGAATATCGCCAATTCATTGATTTTAAAGAATATTTTTACCATGTGCACAGTTGCGTGAATGAGGACCTTCCAGAGGTCCTGTACAAACTTCCATACCCGGTGACTGAGGATAATGTTGCGTGCATTGTGAGTGAATGGCCTAGTGATAGGCTAACTCCATCCAAAGGGGTATATAGTAAGCAGGAAGGAATCAGTGGTGTGAATGCAGGTACATCTGGTACATAGACAGGAATGAAGGGCACTAATAAGCAGCCCAAGAAAATCACATTTGCAACTGATAAGAAGGTTGAAAAATAAGTAGAGGGAGAGACAGAGAAGAATGCTCCGAATATAGGAGGGGGTGATTATTAGGGTGGTGATGATACAATTTTTGATCTAGTAGACCCCCCTCCCCTTACATTCCAAAGAGATGACAGAAACTGGGTGGCAGAGGTGCGTGAAAAAATATGAAGTCAAAGAGGTCGGAAGGCCCAAAATTGTTGGTCCTTAGTGAGGGGACTTCGATGATATTGGTGACATTGTTCAACACGTCATCAAGCATATGTGGGAAAATATTGAGGACCAATACAAGAGTGTATTGGCAGAGGTCCACAACGGCCTCAAGGAATTACATGTTCAGACAAGCGCAATCCAAGCGACTAGGATGCAAGCGAGCGAGCTTCGAGTGAGCTCAACTCAAGCGAGTGGGGAAATAGTAGGTGCACACACAACAATTTAAGAGATTTTTATCATGACTAAGATTTAAACGGTGCCGATCTCTGCAGGTACCCTATGCTTTAAAACTATGAATAATTAGGTATAGGCATCACATTTGTAGAACACCAGGCTCAACCTTGGTGTGCTCCCTTTGAATACATTGCATGAGTTCCACCAGGGAATCACAGATGAGTTTTAGATACGTAAGAAACATGCCATGTTGATTATACATGATATTGAGCAATAATGAAAGAAAATGGATGAGGAAAAGTAGTAAATCATACAGGAGCGAGATGAGGAAGATGCGCACAGAAAAATGCTGGAGGCAACCATAACCAAAGTTTGCAGTGAACTGCCTGATCTGTAGATTTAGGCCGAGGCAACACCAGAGGACAAATTCTAAAATCTCGCGATGGAAGTAAAATAATATAAGGCCAAAGTCAACAAGGTACTACTTGAGCTACATATGAAGATCGTTGAGTTGCAGTTGCAATTACAACCTGCTACTCCACCAGAGGTCTAGGAGTAGCGCACAATGAATATTAAGGCTACCACTAAAAATATTGAATTCATAGTCTAGGAGTGGATTCAAGTCTTTGATGACATTATGGATGTATTGGACTTATTGCAGGAGGACCCTCACGTGTAGAATATTGAAGTGGAAATCCACGAGAAATTGGAACAAATGGACCATATTAAGGTTACATCGAAGACTCTAGCACCAGTATTGCGGTATACTCATATTCAAGAGGGTAAGCTTTTATAGGGACATATTGATGAGCTGCGTAGAGAGTAACAACTTATCATAACCAAAAATCAGCCATGGGAAGCCGAATCTAGTCAACTATCGCTTACTATGGCGAAACAGCTGAAAGAAATGTGCCAAACGCAAAAGGAAATAGCTCAGAAGACAGTCAGGTCAACCATAGAAAAGTTGCTAACCTAGGTATAATAAGTAAAGAAGTAGTGCACCGAGATAGTTCCACCACTGAAGGATGTAGTGTGCAACATTAATGAAAATATTGAGGGCCCACCAACAGAGTGGCTCTGGACGAGTCACATATTTCTGTTGGGGGCCTATTGGATAAGGTACCCCTAGATCAAATTTTTTGTAAAAGAATTCACATTTTGAGGAGCCAAGTGTACTGTGCGCATTTATGATAGAGTCTTAGGGGCTTTGGGGTAGGTCAAAGTCTATTATTTTGTAAAGGGAAGGGAATATTTTGTTTATGTTGATCTCCGCCCATGATTTTCAGACCATGGTATTGTAAAAGGAAAAACTATATAAGGAGTTATCTTAGTGAGTTTAAGGAGATCTATCTTTTATCATAGAATTCATTTGGATGTAAGGTTGTATTGAGTACGTATTCTATGTTTTTTTTCAAAGGGAAGGCTCTTGTAGCTGAGTGTGTGAATACCTTAGAAAATTTTTTGAGTGGGAAGACACCTACAGCTGAGTGTGCATGGAGGAAAGTGTCGTATTAAGAAGATTTGAAGTAATAAAAGAAGGCCTTGAAGACAAATTTGTGTTCTTTACTTAAATGTTTTATTTATCTATTTTTTTATGTTATCCATGCCAAGTTAGGGTTTGTATCTATATTTGCATCGTGAATTCTCAGTTATGGTCCCTTATGTTGATTAATGAATGTTAAAGTACAATCACACTTTCTAAACGATAGTTAAGTAGAAGTATTGAACAACGACTGCGTAGCTAGCATATTTGTTCTACAAAGCTCTAATAAGTATTAAAGAGAAGATAAACCCTCAATGCACACTCCATAGTCCTTCTTTATGCACAAACCTGGTTCTAGCATCCCCTAATATTTCCTCGGGTGAGACTTCGGTCTGTGCCGTTGATCGTTGCCGAAAGAGTCATTAATAGTTGGTTTTTTTGGTTCACGCAATGATATATGAACCTGGGTCTATGCCGCATTAAGCCAAAACTTCTGCATAATTTAATTTTGTAGCTTAGAAGCTAGTTCAATGACTTGAGTAATGTTAGAAACATAAAGTAGATGTTATTTAAATTTGTTGGGTGTGGAGCCTAATTATCTTGTTTATTTTGCATCACAGTGTTGGACCGCTATACCTTAATGGGGCGGAAATGCTGCCCATAATTAAATGCTACCTAGGGGGTCCAGGGGGGGCGGCTGCGAATTTATGGAGCCCCCCCCGGGCAGGGGCTTTCGGGGGCAGCACCCCCGAAGCTAAAAACATATGTAAAATTGTCTTGTAAAATTTTAGTAATTTCTAGTTAATCTGGGCCGTTCATTAGGCGGATGATCTGACGGTAGAAGTTATGTTTAGTTTAGGGTTTTTTAACCTAAAATGAAACCCCTTGCTTGTATTAGGGTATTGTATTGCGGTTGTGTATTGTATATGTATTCTCGGAGCGAGAAACAGATAGGGAGACTGTGAGAGAGAACAGAGGATATTACAGAGGATCTACTGTAGGTTGTGTCTCTTCATTTTGCTAGATAATAGAAAGGAAGGACTAGCTGTTTGGGGTGGACATAGCCCAAACTGGGTGAACCACATATATCTGTGTCTCTCTGGTTTTATGTGTTTTGTATGCTTATGTTTTCCTCATATTTTATGTGTTTCATTGATATGTAATATTTAATTTTCTAACAACTGGTATCAGAGCCAAAGGTCTATTTAGCTGATAAACTCGCATGAAAGTAGGGTTCCTGGTTCAAGTGGGAGAAATGGTGGAAGATGTTAAATTTAGGGTCGAGAAATTTAATGGCCAAAACTTCCCGCTATGGAAGATGTAGATGGAATATTATCTCTATCAGAAAGATCTGTACCTACCATTGAGCGGAAAAACAAAGAAGTTGATGACTATGACAGATGCATAATGGGATATTCTTGATAGAAAGGCACTCAGAAAAATACGGTTGTGCCTCACGACATTGGTAGGCTTCAATATTTCGAAGGAAACAACAACAGAGGGTTTTATTAAGGCGTTGGCGAAACTATATGAAAAACCCTTAGCCTCAAACAAGGTATTTCTTATGAAACGTCTATTTAATATGGAGATGTCGGAAGGTGGATTTGTTGCAGACCATTTAAATGATTTTAATATAGTTACCAGTCAGTTAAGTTCTATAGGGGTAAAATTTGATGATGAAGTTAGGGCTCTTTTATTTTTGTGCTCATTGCCAGAAAGTTGGAATGGTTTAGTTATGGCCATAAGTAACTCTGTCTGTGGATCTAGTACTTTAAAGTTTGATGATGTTGTCGGTGCTAACCTTAGCGAGGAAATGTGACGGAAAAGCTCTGGTGAGACATCGAGTAATGCTTTGAGTGTATATTCTAGGGGAATAAAAATGGAAAGAGGAAAGAGCTCAGGATATTTTAGTAAATCAAGGAAAGGAAGATCCAAGTCCAGATCGGGGATAGTGTGTTGGAAATGTGGAAAGAAAGGAAACCTAAAAAAATACTATAGATCTCGGAAGGGAAAAGAAGGAGACACATAGCAAGAAAACAATCATGAAGAAAATGTGACAGGTGATGTGGTACAAGATACTTTGATTCTTTCTTTCGAAAATATTATTGATTATTGGGTTGTAGATTTAGGGGCCTCATTCCATGCCACACTTGATAAGAAATATTTTCATGACTATGTTCAAGGAGATTTTGGACAAGTCCATTTGGGTGATGATAAACCCTGTAAAACTCTTGGAATGGGTAAGGTTCTTGTAAAACAACAGAATGGAAACCAATGGCTATTAAATGAGGTAAGGCATGTTCCAGATCTGAAGAAAAATCTGATTTCAACAGGGCAGTTAGGCGGTGAAGGTTGTGTGAAAACTTTCATAGATAAAACTTGGAAGGTCACCAAAGGAGCCTTGGTAATAGAAAAAGGAGAAAATGTTGGTACATTGTATTTATGCAATGGTATTTCTAACTTTGTTAATGCTTTAACTTCCAAAGGAGAAGATGAAGCATTATGGCATCATAGGCTCGGACACATGAGTGAGAAGGGGATGAAGATTCTTCACTCAAGAAATTTTTTGCCAGGTTTGAAGAATGTTGATTTGGATTTCTATAAGAATTGCATTTATGGAAAACAGAAGAGAGTCAGATTTCTTAGAGTTGGGAAAGAAAAGAAGAGCAGATAATTAGAGCTTGTGCATACAGATGTATGGGGAACTACTCAGGTATCATCTCTCGGTGGCTCTCGTTATTATGTTACTTTTATTGATAATGCAACTAGAAAAACCTAGATTTATTGTATTCAGAATAAATATGATGTATTTGATACTTTCAAGAAATGGAAAGCTTTGGTTGAGATTGAGACAGGAAAGAAGTTGAAGTGTCTCATATCAGAAAATGGAGGTGAATATTGTAGCAAAGAGTTTGATAGGTACTGTTTAGATCATGGAATTCGCAGAGAGAAGACAGTTCCAAGAACACCACAAGAAAATGGTGTGTCAGAAAGGATGAACAGAACAATCATGGAGCATGCAAGGTGCATGAGATTGCATGCAGGATTGCCTTTACAATTTTGGGTAGATGCTGTAGATACTGCTATTTTTTAGCCACCTATAAAATTTGTTATATAAAAAGGTGGCTAAATCATTTTCGGAGCCTTCAAGAAACAAGTTTTATTGCTAAAAATGTTATCTCTTGAATACTCATGAAGACCTCATGCCCTTTGTTTAAATATTCACTGCTGTTTCCATTTTAAAATCAGAAATTCTGTTGATTCCATAGAGAGAATACTGCTGCAAAACACCATTTTTCCCTTCCTTTCACTTCAAACTAACCTTCATTTTTACCCTTTTTATTCCCCATGGAATTCTTCTATTTTCCATTTTTATCCATTTCCCCTTCTTTTTGTATCATTTCATTCCATAAAATCAACTTTAAAGAGATCCTTAGACATAGATGACTTGCCCCATGGACCACTCTTGAACCTTTCTATTTCAATTAAACCCTACTATGAATCCATAGCCCAATGGACTAAAACCCAGCGTTATATCTATATTTTTAGCCAAAATCTTGTTCTAATTGCTTGCAACTTCACACCTTTGAAACTCTTTCCATTCAGGACTTTCCACTCAAATAATAATCATGCTCAACCATCCAAAAACAAAAGAAAACCCTTGGAATTCATAACTAGCCTAATATCATTACCCAAAAGCTTTTAAAGATAAATCTATCTTCGCACTTATTGGAGAGATCCCTCTCCAGATTCAGGAGGGCTAGATCCTAGAATCCAAAATTGGTTGAAATAGTGTTTCTCCCTGCAGTTGGACTTTGCCAATCTTGCTAATTATAGGGATCTAACACTATTTATCTAATAAACAGAGGGCCTTCAAGTTCCTTGGATGGTGGTATTCCAGAGGAATCATGGACAGATAAAAAGGTAAACTACTCCTTTTTAAAGCCTTTTGGATGTGAGGCCTTTGTCCATATTAATAAAGAAAATAGAACAAAGCTTGATGAAAAATCAAAGAAATGTACCTTTATTGGATATGGTGTTAATGATTTTGGTTATCACTTATATGATTATGAAAATCACAAAATCATTAGGATCAGAGATGTAATATTCAATGAAAAGGTCTTGTATAAGAATCAGTTGTAGGAAAAGAAACAGGAAAAAGAAAACAAAGAATATACAATTCTTGATGAGATCATAGAAAACGTAAAGGTGCCTGAAAATAATAATAATAAACAACCACCACAACAACAATAGGCACCTCAAACACCTGAAAGTGGTGTTAGAAGATCTACCAGGATAAGTAGACCCCCTAAACGATACTCTCCATCATTATATTATTTATTGTTGACTGATTATGGTGAACCTGAATGTTATGAAGAAGCAATGTAGGGTGAAACCAGGAAGAAGTGGGAGCTAGCCATGGACGAAGAGATGGACTCTTTAATACATAACTAGAATTGGGACTTAGTCAGGTTGTCTGCAGGTAAAACTACATTGTAGAATAAATGGGTTTACAGACTAAAGGAAGAAGATGGAGGAAAAAAGAGGTACAAAGCTAGACTTGTGGTGAAGGGGTTTTCACAAAAGAAAGGTATTTATTGTGATGAAATATTTTCTCCTGTTGTTAATATGACTTCAATCAAAACTATTTTAAGTCTTGTAGCAACGAAAGATTTACATCTTGAGAAATTAGATGTAAAGACAAAATTTCTCTATGGATATTTGGAGGAAGAGATCTATATGGAGCAACCAGAAGATATGAGGTCAAAGGGAAGGAAAAATTAGTGTGCAGGTTAAAGAAGAGCTTGTATGGCTTAAAACAGGCTCCAAGGCAATGGTTTCTAAAATTTGACATGTTTATGTCTGAACAAGGTTATACTAGATGTCACTCTGATCATTGTGTTTATATGAAAAATAAAAATGATGGCAGCTATATTATATTGTTATTGTATGTATATGACATGCTTGTTGTATGGTCTAACATGCAGGGAATAAATGTGCTCAAAATAAAATTGGCAAATTCATTTGCAATGAAGGACTTGGGAGTTGCAAAACAATTCCTTGGTATGAGAACAACTAGAGATAGGAAAAATCGCAAATTAAATGAAGTATTTGGGAGTTGCAAAACAAATCCTTGTTATGAGAACAACTAGAAATAGGAAAAATCACAAATTAAAACTGTCTCAGAATGAGTACATACAAAAGGTGTTGAAAATATTTAATATGTAGAATGCAAAACCAGTTAGTACACCTTTTTCTAGCCATTTCAAACTTAGTAAGGAGATGTGCCCCAAGACTCAAGAAGAAATGGACTATATGTCTAAAGTTACATATGCATCAACAGTTGGAAGCTTAATGTATGCAATGATCTACATAAGGCCTAATATTGCACATGAAGTGGGAGTTGTATGCAGGTACATGAACAATCCAGGAAAATAACATTGGATGGCAGTAAAATTGATTCTCAGATATTTGAGAGGTACCACAAATCAAGCATTATGCTTTGGTGGTTCAAACATTTCTCTACAGGGTTATGTTGATGCAGATATGGTAGGTGATAGAGATAATAGGTGGAGCACTACAGGATATGTATTTACTGTAGGTGGAACAACTGTCAGTTGGGTTTCAAAAATCCAAAGTGTTGTTGCACTTTCAACAACAAAAGTAGTGTATGTTGTTGCTACAGAGGCTAGTAAGGAAATGATTTGGTTACAAAGGTTTATGGATGAATTGGGTAAGAAGAATGATATGGGAACGTTATATAGTGATAGCCAAAGTGCCATTAATCTTGCAAAGAAATCAATATTTCATTCCAGGACTAAACACATACAACTCAAGTACCATTTCATATGGTCAGAAGCTGGAAAAGATACACGCTAGCCAAAATCCTGCAGATATGCTAACAAAAGTTGTAACCAGGAAGAAACTAAGACCATGCATAGTTTCAATTGGTCTTCAAGGATGACGATGAAGATGAGAAATATCTAGGTCCAAATAGGAGTCATTGTCCAAAAAATATAGCAGTGGTGGCGTTGCTACAATTGGTCTCCAAGTGGGAGATTATTGGATGTGGAGCCTAATTATCTTTTTTATTTTGTATCACAGCATTGGACCCCTGTACCTTAATGGGGCGGAAACACCACCCATAATTAAATCCTACCTGGGGGGTCCGGGGGGGGTGGTGGCTACGACTTTATGGAGCCCCCCCTGGAAAGGAGTTTCGGGGGCAGTGCCCCCGAAGCTAAAAACATATGTAAAATTACCTTGTAAAAGTATAGTAATTTCTAGTCAATCTGGGTCGTACATTAGGCAGATGATATGATGGTAGAAGTTATGTTTAGTTTAGGATTTTTTTCTCTAAAAGGAAACCCCTCACTTGTATGATGGTATTGTATTGCGGCTGTGTATTGTGAGAGAGAATAGAGGATATTACAGCGGATTTGTTGTGGGTTGTGTCTCTTCATTTTTCTAGATAATAGAAAGGAAGGACTGGCTGTACGGGGTGGACGTAGCCCAAACTCAGTGAACCACGTATATATGTGTCTCTCTGATTTTATGTGTTTTGTGTGCTTTTGTTTTCCGCATATTTTATGTGTTTCATTGCTTTGTAATATTTAATTTTCTAACAAAATTAAACTCATATTTTCCATAAAAGTTATTTTTTATCTATTAATGATCAATGGATGCATGTGTGTGACAAATTGCAGGGCTATATTAATCTAAAAGGAAGGTCATTTCTTTCACCCCCATCTTGGAATTCTCTATCACGTCTTTTCATCTCTCAATATTCTCTCTAAAAATTTGTTTCCACAATCATTTTTCCTAGTAACTTTAGGACACCGTGGGCATTCATCCTGGTGCAAGGAAGACCTTTTAGAGTTCCTAGGCTTGGATAGGAGGCTTACCTAGCCTTCCTTCACTCATTCTAACCTTGATCCACCTATTATTTCCTTCAAAATTTCATCTCCACCCTAAAAAAATTGTTGGAATCCCTCCTGTAGAATTGCATCTCCTCCTATAGAATTAGAGTACCTCCTGTAGTAGCCTCTTGTAGCATTCGTGTAGCACCACTTTATTTCACTAGATTGTCTCCCCACTTTAATTTTAGCTGAATTAGGATGAATAATGACCTTCATATGTGATTTCATGACCAATATAAGCTCCTAGAACACCCCAACCATTCCTTTTCCTCACTACAAAAAAAGGTATAATTAGTCTTTCAAATTACAAGTAATTTACAAGTTCAATTTATGTTTTTTCAACAAGAGTGAGTAGATAGTTGATACATGTAATTTTGAGATTAGTTTGATGAATGATGAAACATAGAGTGTTATTATTTTTGAAAGTATTTTAGCTTTATTTCCCCTTCATGAAATTTTTTTTAGCATCTACAAATTGAACAAGTAGCAGTTATGCTTTCCTAGTTGAAATCAAATTTTCAATTATACTTTCCTCAACAATTTTTTTTTGTAGAAAATTAGGAGGGAAGATCTCTAGAAAATATAATATAATGAATATTTGATGGTGGCATGAGTAGAATCCAATATAATTTGCATATAGCACTATCACCTCTATTTTTTTACAAACTCGGGTTAATAAATATATTTGAGGAGCCCTCGGGAATTGCAATACCCTTGGTGCAATACTAGGGTTTTCCAACTACTAAATCCATAAAAGTGTCACAAATATGTTCAAGAGAAGTCCACCCTTGTTTGACATCTGCTACAATTCCTTTAAGCTTATTTCATTTTTTTCACCCTTGAAGCAGCTCTAAGTCACCACATTATATCTCAAATCTTGATACCCATTTAGTGTCGTTGATTGGGGATACATTAAGGCCCTCCTGCGATGGGTTTATTCCTATCAACATCAACATATTATATAGGAGGCTGACTTAGAAACTCCTTTAAGTGCCTTGAAACTTTCATACCTCAATGTAAATTTTCCTCTCTTTTGGCACTAAGTTCTCATCATTGGTCTTTGAATGAAAGATTCCATGGGGTGTTTGATTTAGCTCATCTATTCACACATCATAGATAGTTCTTAGGACCTTGAGGTACATTGTCATTAGTGGTGGTTCCTATCTCATTTGTTAACTAATTTCATCATTTTTCAGTAATTAGATGGTGTATACCATGTTCGAATCCAACACATCTATTCACATGGTTATAATTGTACTATTCAGTGATGAGTCATAAGACCTAGGATCCAGTTTCATGCATTTGAGCTGCGATTTCAAGATTCAGACAAGATCTAAAAAGTATGATGGCTATTATTTTATAAAAGGTCATCCAATCATGGGTCCATAATATGTCATCAATGGACGTGACTTTGATCATTGTACATGTAAAATATCCTATATGCTGATTATTGGTATGCCTACCTCAATGATGATATCATGATGATAATGTATTGTAATATTCAATTAATGATCTCAACCAATCTATTCTTGATCCAGAAGTTTCACATGCTAAATAAATTCAGTCCTCAACCACAAATTTTGACTTTGTAATTTAGGGGGAAATTTGTTACATGTAATTTTTTCACGTTCAAATAAATGGCCATGAACCCATATTTATTGTCATCCATTTGCATTTTGCAATCATCCCCTACACAGCCAAAAGTATTCCCTCTCCAGAAGTTACAAGAATATTATATTACATTGGTTGAAAAAAATAGTTTAAGGCCTCATCACACTTAATTTCTTGACAAAAATCGATGGCACAGGTTGCACACATGGAAGCCGTGTTGGTTTGTGTAGGTTTCTTTCAAAAAAATTGTGATGAACACATGGAAATGAGGAAAAATAAAAATAATTTTGAAGTTTCTCTCTCTTGAAGCTTTGGGAGTGGCTTTGATGATTTACTGTTAGATATGATCTCAAACTCCTACTATTTAGGTATTATCTCTTATCCCCTAGAACTTACCTCCCTCTAATGTGGATCTAAGCCCTAGAATGGTAAATCAAAAACCATCTCATTTACCCTATAAATGCAACCTTTACGATAGAGTCTAGTTTAGATTTTGGAGACTCTACTTATGCCTATATGTTGTCCATTGTGTCTATAAGAAAATAATACATCCATGTGGTTTAGGTGTGATTTAATTCTGTTATTCATCCATAATTTTCACTATCTGAAGATGACTAAATGTCTATCCCAGATTTCTAGAAACAAAATTGACGAATCTTGTGAGTTCTAGAAATCTCACTACGTTCATTATCCTTAGGATAAATTTTTCACTGTTCTACTACTATATCATGTCATAGTCAGCCTATCACTCACAGAAGATCCCTCATGGACTCATGCCTCTCATCTCTGTCCCATTTTCACACCCTTAAATCTCATTGCTCCGTTTGTCCCTTGCCTTGTTTCCATTATCCAACTAGGGTTTTTTAGGGAATTTTTTCTTGGTTTCATGACCTCCATGGTTGAAAAATAAACAAGGCTTGTATCCTGATTCTCTTACACCTCCTAATATCCTTAATATACCTTCATAAATACTCCCCATCACTCTTATCCCTCAAAATCATTATTTTTCTACAAAACCTAGTCTATTGCCACAAATTTGACACTTTTTGAGACTAGGCCTGTGTTTTTCTCTTTTGGACCCCTTCCCCTCACTAAATCCTTGAAATTCCACTTTCCCCTACTCCCTAAAATATATCCATATCCCCCAAAATCTCCGCAAGAATTTAGACAACCCTTAACCCCTTCATTCCATTCCCTCTACAAGGCAGTCCTAAATACCCTACACCAAACCCTAAATTGCTCTTCCGACTAAGCTAGGGTTGCTATGGAAAAGAGTAAAATGAGAAAAATATCCATATGGCAGGTCATATCAGAAATCATGAAGCAATTCCAACTCATAAACATCATGCCTCCATCATTTTCCAAGAATTCATTCCAAGGGCCAAGTCATTTGCCACACCTAGGGCCATTTTTTCTTAAGAATATGCTTCTGGCCAAAAAGAGATGAAATTGGAAAAAGTGAGAGAATTTTTTCTCCATCATAGGGCTCGGAAGAAAAAACTCTTTCCATTTTTACACAGGTATCATGGTTTGGGAGCAATGGAAAAAATACAGGTGTCACGGGAGCATTTCTACACTACTGGAGTGACCTTGGGAAAGTAAGTTTTTCTCACTGCTGGAGTGTCCAAATGACTTTCTTGATAGATCAAAAGACAAGTAGACTTGAAGATATTTCCGATTAGCTATCTGGAGCTCACTTTTGACTTGAGGAAGGCATCCAAAAGTGATCTACAACAACACTCTGCATTTCTGCACCGTCATTCAACACTTTTTGACCAGTATTGGGAAAATCAACTTTTGATAGAGAAAATAAAATTCAATCAGGAAAGAAAATGTATATTTGGAAAGTAGACAAGTTAATATTTGCAACATGCTATCATGGGCCCATTTCCGACACCGGGAAGGCCTCCAAACTCCCTCTACAAAATGGTGATTCTCTCCTAGAAATTTTTTCCCATATAAATTACACATGGCGCTACGCTCCTGGGAAATGGTGTTGTGCCCTTGGCCAGGAGGTCTTCCTAAGAAAAGTAACCCCTAAGACCACTTCAGAGCCCTTTCAAGTTTCCTCCAAGGTTTTATAAATCTCTGATATAGGTGAAATAAAATGAAAAGAATGTGAGCTCATGACTGTCCAAAGAGTGTCGAAAGATCTTCAAGAAAGGACCTCCTAGATCAGATCATAAGTCTGCATAAAGATATTTTGCCCCTGTTCAAGAATTTCTACAGGAATTATTTATAAATGGTAAACCACACAATATATGCAAAGGTAAGAGGCCTAAAACGCATAAAGGCATCCATAGCTAGTAGTAATATCCAACAGGCTTAAGTTTACAGGGAAGATCATGATCTCATGATAGGTTGTTATGAAGTGTTGGCCATCAAAAGGTCCATGCAAGTCATAAAAGACAAAGGGAACACAAGCAACAGTGTAAATCAATCAAAAAGATCATTAAAAAGTGGTTTCGCCTCAAGCATGAATCTGGTAGAGGGACAACTTCCCTTTGCTTACATTCCTACAAATAAGACCAAAAGGCCATTAGATTAGCCATAGGTAAGGTAAAGAGAAATATCATGATAAGTGGACCATTCATAAGTAAGAAGAATGCATCAAGCATGTGTTCGATGGGAACCAGGGTTTGTAATAGTGTTGGCCAGACAAGGAAATTAGTCCTAATGTTACAAAGGCAAAGGCCACCTCAACTCCTTCAAATACTCATTAAAGACTCTTTAGGAATGTTTAGTATGTTGGCATGTGTTTTCCTTGATGGCAACCTACTTGATGAAATAAGATTATTGGTGATATGATGTAGAGTGTTGTCCTTGATGGAAACCTACTTGATAAAGTTGATGATAAACTACTTGATGAGTTAAGGGGGAGATTGTTGGCAATGTGATACAATGTGTTGACTTTGATGGAACCTGCCTGATGAAGTTTTCCTTGATGAAAACTGACTTGATTGAAATGATGTAAATCTGATGTATCTACAGATCAGTTCAGAAGTAGCAGAAGAAAGGAAATTCAGTAAGTGCTAGAAAAATGATAAAAATGATGTGTCACAAAGAATATGCGGGTTTTTTAAGGAGAAGTAGAGTATGCATGTGGAAAAGTACGTGAAAAGTCATGTATGCCCTTTTGTGCTCCAAATTTAGAATACCAAGGGGTGTTACCATGGTATTGACCCATTGTATTGAGTGCTGGATTATCTATTTCATCCCGTCCAGGAATACCATTGGAAGTGGTGTGGTTTTGGCTCATGGTATTGATAAAGGCTAAACCTATATAAGGAGTAAAGAATAATAGTGCAAGGTGTGCATGAGTAAGGGTTGTGAATGAATAAATCTCTCTAAGGAATATCTGCATGAATGAACTCTGTTCTTGATTGATAGATCTGAATCTATGATGCACCTATGAAGAAAATGATGAAGAGGGATCTCTAGATCTGAAATGTATATGTATTTTCTAGATCTGTTTATGGAATGTTTAGATCTGAGATGAGGTGAAATAATTTCTAAAGTAAAGGATGAAATATGAGTTGTTTGTCTGATCTGAAGAGCTGCACACCAAAATAACGTAATAACACAGTTCGATTCATTAAAAAGCGCGTATACACGAGCCTCAAGCATGAGGCACAGATAAGAAGTAGGGGGTTTTCTCTCAAGAATGCAATGCAAGTATACGACGAGTTGGTCTCATGAGTGCATACATACGTGTTCAGTGAAGTAAAAGCACTTATGGAATCTAGGGTTTGCTAAAGTAAGTGGAATGAAATGTCTGATATGTTTTGATGTTTTACTGTTATCTGTCAATGATGTATTCATACAGAACTGGGTTGTTTGAATGATGAATATGCTGTTGATTATGTTAATTGAATATCAGGTTGTTGGTTGATTGGCTGATGATTCAATGAATGAATTGATGGGGTTATAAGTTTCAGTTTGATGAATGTTGAGCTTAAATCTATGGAGTGGGTCTAGTCTGAAAATATGATGAAAAGTGGCCTACAAGATGTGTTGTATGGAAGTTGTTGGATCCAGTATGAAAATTGATGAAATGTGGTCCACAATGGTGTCGAGGGTCGAAGCCTTCAGCGAGGGGGTTGTAGCTCCCTTCCAGTGGTAGCTGGTAAACGAGTGCAGGGGGTAGTAGCTCCCTTCCAGGAGAGGCTGGTAAACGAGAGAAGGTTGTAGCCTTCTGCAAGTGGGTGCCTGCGTGCTGGTATGATTCTGCGCCAGTACATGGTTGTACAATGTTTTCTTTATAATAAAATATTGAAGACTGAGACAACGACAACGGTGGTTTTCTCCCGAATTGGGTTTCCACCTTAAATCCTAGTGTTCATGTGTGTTGCTTATGTGTGATGATTTATTCTGTTCTTACTGCACATGTTTACTATTTACTAAACATCTAATGAATGAATGATGCAATGAACTAAGCAAAGAATTATCAGCATAATGAGATCTCTGTTAATACGCGAGTTTTATTAAGGATATCCGCGTGTATACGCGAGTTGGCTTCAGTAAAGTAGCGTATGGGTTTTATGAAGGAAAGTAAAAATTTTATCGCTAGCACTAAAATATCGTATTCCCCCCCCCCCCCTTCTCAATATTTTCCCCAACATAGTGAGTTTTGTGGAGTTTTTGAGAACTTAGGAGACAACACTGTCTTCTTTTTCCCTAAGCAGCCCTAAAACCTAGGAGTTTGGAAAAATGGACAAAGATGGTCACATGTTGACAATGAAAGCCTCCTTCATCACAACAGATGGCTTCAAAATGTTTTAACCAAACTAAATTTCTAAAGTTTAGTAGACAAGCATGATACTCCACAAGTTCAAAAGAAAAAATGTTGCAAATACAAAATATTAGTCAAAAGGAGAAATGGAAAAATGATCAGTTTTCTGTGTATAGGTGTTAAAGTAAAAAAACAGTTCTTTTTCCAAAAAATAGGCTGAGAGGCATAAGCTTGGTGTCTTCAAGAAGGGTGTTAAATTGAAAATAACCTTAAGAGGCCTCTGGCAATCAAAAAGAGAAATTTTTAACCAAATATGCCACCTACATGACCAAAAGCAGTCAAAGGCAGAGTGGGAAAAATAAAAAGGGGAACAAACCTTAAAAATTGGGTTTTTTCCTTTAATTTTTATCAAAGGGTATAAACAGCTCCAACAAAGCATCTCCCCACTCCTTTAGTAATTTACACACACAGTGAGGGTTTTTAATATTTTTTCTAGAGTCCATGGGAAAAACATTTGCAGGAATTGTGCTCCTATAGAGTCGCGTTGCGCGCCTATAGCATCCGCTTGTGTATTTTTCCACTGTGCACTATGCTCCTGTAGAGTGGTGCTGCGCTCTCGGTAGAGTTGCCCACCGTGCAGAGAAGTTTCACGTAGCCTTGTGCAGGAGCTGCCCACCATGGAGAGAATTTGCAAGCAGCCTTGTGCAGGAGCTGCCCACTTTGCTGCGCTCCTACCACTTTTTCGAACCTCTGCACAACACCATGTTTAGGTGCCAGGCAGCATTGCGCTCATGCCACTGCTCCAGCCGCTGAAAGACAGTGCATTCAAGCACCCGACTCCATTGGTGTTGTGCTCATGCCACGGTGCCATGCTCCTGCCACAGCGCTGCGCTTCTGCCACGATGCTGTGCTTCTGCCACTATTTTGCAGTTTCTACTTGAATTCAAGTTCAAGGTTGACCCGACTCTGCCCACAAGCTTTTTGAGCCATTTTTTCTACCACGGATGGAATTTTGAGAGGTATTTTGAACGTTTCCTACATGTGCATGTTTTTCTAGAGATAAGGTCACAAATAAAATTGAAATATGGCCAAGAAGAAAGCAATGATGCAAAAGAAAGTGATAAAAGCAGTGATGAAAATGAAGAAAGCAGTGAGGGAGAGGATTATGAAAATGAAGAAAGCATTCAACTAGATGATGAGTAAAAAGGCCAAAACAGTGGGTCTAAAGGTGAAGAGGATGACTCCAAGGACATAGGGTCAGAGGCAGCTTATCAAGAGGAAAACAATGAGCTACAAAAAGACCAAAACAGTGAGTTAGTGACAGTCAACAAACAAATGACAGTCAAGGAAAAGAAGTAGACAATGAAGAAAGTGACACTGAAAACACAAAGGACAGTGGAGAGGAGGCATATGAAAGTAGCAAAGAGGACAAAGAAGACAGTGACCAAGATGGAAAAGGCAGCCAAGAAACATAGTTTGAAAGTGATTTCAATGAGCAAAACAATGAAGATCATGAGCCAAGCAATGAATATGATGAACATGATAGTGAAGAAGAAATCAGCCTAGAGAACTCACCTACTGAAGAAGAAAATTACCATCATAGTAAGGGAAAGGCTGATGAGAATGCCCAAAATAGTGACCCTACCAAGAGTGAAAATAGTGATACAAAGGCTGAGTTAGACAATGAATATAGTGGGTCAAATGATGAAAAAGAGGACATTCATGAAGACAAATATGTACTAAGCAATAATCAAGGCACCTCTAACATTGCAAAGGAGAATGAATAAGCACTATGAAATGAAGAAACCACTTTGTAAGGAAAAATCTCAAAATTGCCCAAAATGAGGGCCTGACAAAAAAATATGAAAAGGACCAAGCTAGGCTTGGTATTTTGGCCCACGTTTCTGTAATGTCCCAAATGAGGGATTTTCTGCTGCATCGGGAACATATTAAGATGTTCCATTTTTCCTTCTTTAGTGAGACACTGCAAGTCCATTTTAGAGATTGAATGTTGGGGCATTTATAGGATATGTCTCCTTCAAATAAGGGAGAGATCTTGAGGCTAGCTGGCCCTTCACAAACTCTGCCTATGGATATGCAATATTCCACCTTGGGAATTTCTGCCACAGGGTCCTTGAGGACACTGTATAAGGAAGCTGCTACATAAATAAGGCTAACCAACACTGGGATGCCCTAGAAAATATCTAACATAACTTCCCTGCAAAAAATGAGCTTAAAGAAATGGATCTATATGGGTTATTCAGATCTCCCCAAACTAGATCTCTAAAATAGTGCTCAATGAGAGAGCTTACAACAATATGCAAAACATCAATCTGAAACTATGAAAATATAAATGTATCATGAGAAGGTAAATATCACAACCATCAAATTAATATATCAGCAATATTATACAGAAATATCATGAGGAACAAGGTCCTCAAGCTTTAGAACCAACCTCCAATGGATACACAACATAATGCTGGAGTAGTTGCAGCTACAAAGAATGCCGAGAAAACATGACTACGCAGTCTCTATGAGAGATGTAGCTAAAGGAATACAAATAAAATGGCCCAAGAAAGGAAAATGGGCTCAATATGGGATTTCTAGCCAATCTCAGGGAGATTGCTAGAAATGCCAGATAAAATACAACAGTGACAACAAATTGTCTCTACAGCTGAAACCAAATGAATATGAGGTTTTGGCTGATCTGATATGTTGATGCCCTCCTCTGATAACTACCTCAAAGGAAAAGGGGTTGATCCCATTTTACTCAAAAGCACTCCTCCTGATGAGCACAAGAATTTCCCTCAACATTGCCCTCATGGAATAACGCAGTTTCTCCAAGTGACTGCGTAGTGGGAGTTGGTGAATGAGTGTCCTCATGCCATAGATGTAAAATATGGTCCAAGAGCCCTCTCTACATCTCCTTCAATGAAGAGATCACTCCTCAACTGAAGAAGCAAGCAAGGAAAGACTCTATGAGTTCCTCTGCTGCTACCCCAGCAACACAGCACCATTCTGCTATAGAAATAACGTTGCAATTGAAGGAGTGAGCTTGGCCAAATTTTGGAATGAGTAAATTCAGCTCAAATCCTCTCCTCCCATGAGGAAGAGGTGGGGGGTCCCCACCGGGAACACCCCTAGTACTCAAGAGAACTGTAATCCTGCTAAAAAGCCTAGATATGCAAGTCCTTGGCCTCACCACGAAATTTCTGAATGAAAGCATAATCCCAATGAGCTGCTCCTTTGTTCTTATAAAGAAAATGAACTCTCTTTCACCATAGGTCCCACAGTTAGGGTTTGCATTCAATTTTGAATGCTTTCCCTCCAAAAGCTATGTTATCTTCTAATGTAAGCCACCCTCTAAGGCAGTGCTGTTGACTTGGTCAAAGATGGCCAACTCAAGGTGATCCTCATCATGTTCACACCATTAGGTGTTTATTTCAGCTGCTTCATTATTTCTCCTTTCACACAAGGAGTGTTATTCTCCATCAAAAGGGGTTAAGGGGTATCCTTACCCATTTTATTGAACAAAAATAAAAATATGCCACTATAATGTTCCATTTTAGCTTGAGGCTAAAACTAGGAACATTACAACTTCTCTGCAGGTTTCCAATGACCCATGAGGCACCTACATACCAAATTTGAAGCAATTTGGACAACTTTTTGTTTTTTCCAAATTTTGGCCGCTAGGAGCGCAACACCCCCTGTGCTGCACTTTTTCTCAGGGAATCTTAATGAGGCTAGGTTTACATTTTTGGATTCCCCATCACTAGAGTATTATGCTCACCAAATTTCAGCTCAATTGGAGTTGTTTTGACCCCCCAAAAGGTTCAAAAACACTAATTTTTTCACCTTTCTGCCCACTTTTCTGAGCATGTGCTACACTCCTTGAAGCCTTGGATTTTTCCACTTTCTGGGAAACTTGCAGAGGTTATATTGAATAATTAAAGGTATATTTGGAAAGTATACTTCCATATCTTTCCAACGAGCCATCATGGAGCCTTTTCCTACATCGAGAAGGCCTCCAAAACATCGCTGCAAAAAGGCCTATTTTGGTGCTGTGCTCCTGGCAGAATTTCAGATTCCACATAATGTGCTACGCTCCTGTAACTGACTGGGTAGAATGAGAATTTTGCAAGTTTTCTTAGGCATGGAAGGACTAAAATTCAATTTTATATCCATTTATAGTTGGAAAAGATATTTTTTTAGATATTTTTGTGCGTTGGGCTTTGCAAAGCCTCAAGGACAAGTTAGGATATTTCTCTTTGGCCAATAGGCTTCTAGGTGCTCTAGTAGGCTCTCCTCTCCTTATTTGTTATATAAGGCATGAGGATTCATTGTAAACAGTTGGGACTTGATGTGTTCAAGAGAAATACATAATTTTATGAGCTTGGACAAGATATTGGTTTTATGAAGTGAATGAATGGTTTGTGTGGCTTGATGTTGGAGAAGCTTGCTTGCAAGATTCCATAGCTTGGTGAATGGCGATGTTTTTCTAACTTGTTAATTTTTTCTTTTCCTTGTTTTGTTTCATTCTGCTTGTTTGCTATAGATCAGAAAATTATAGGTTGAGATATGCTCATGGAAGCACCTCAAACCTCCTGTTTGCTATAGTCTTGATGTTTTCTTCTTTTAATATTATTAAGGAATCCTTGATTGCTCCTTAGGCCCACTAAAAATTGTTTTTGTTTCATGAATAGTTTGTATGTTAGCTTATAAATATGATTCATGGTATGCCCTTATCATTTAAAGTTTTCAAAACCCTATTGTGAAGCTTTTCTATGGAATATTGATTAATTAGGTTAAGACAAAGAGGCCTTGTTTCGATTTTTCCCTTTTCCCATGCTTACCAACTTGTTTCACAACTCCCAATAGTTTTATATATGTTTTTTAGGAGTTCCCTCTCCATATATTGAGTTGTTTGTTTATCTTATGTGTTTTACCAAAAATGTTGAAGGTGAAATTTCTAAAGTTAGGATTTCCAAAGCTTCTATGTATCACCGAAATGTTCATCTTACATGTTTATCAGTTTGAGTATTGCTCATAGAGATTATTGGTTTGGCCTACCTTGTGAGTTATTAATTTCAGGCTATATATGTTTAAGATCTCTTAGTTTTTCTCAAACTTAATGTTCATAACACCTCATCATCACCTAGGATACATTAACCTTGCTAAATCGACCCTACAATACACTATGATTCATCATTTTGACACCTTTGACTTCATCTGACCTCGTAGCCCTATTGATTTGATAGCCTCTCATTCCACCTATCCTACTCAGTCATCTTACCCCAACTCAAAACAAACAAACAAATTACACTTAACAACTAGCCTAAATTCAATCATCCGAAGTGAATAAGTTCACGTCCTTCGCGCAATAGAGAGAGCCCTCTCTGAGTCTAGGAAGGCTAGGTCCTAGGACTCCAAATACTGGTCTGATGTTACCCTGTCATTTGGTTTAGCTAGTTTTCCAAATCACGGGACCCTAACATAATGACGATCACGGTGGGACTCTGAGTAAGAAACAAACTTAGACTTCCCTAAGCCTTTTAGAAGCCCTTAAGAAAACTATCTTGTGGATTTATCCCATAGCTCACTAAAATAATGGAGATCACGGTGGGACTCTAAGTAAGAAACAATCTTAGACTTCCCTAAACCTTTTTGGAGCCCTTAAGAAAACTATCTTGTGGATTTATCCCACCGCTCACTAACATAATGGTGATCATGGTGGGACTCTGAGTAAAAAAAAAAATTAGACTTCCCTAAACATTTTAGAAGCCCTTAAGAAAACTATATTGTGGATTTATCCCACAACTCACTAACATAATGGCGATCATGGTGGGACACTCTGAGTTCATAAAAATCTAAATGCCCCTTAGGAATCCAGAATCCCTTCATCAAACAATATCCTATGATTTATAGCTACCTCATCACTATCACTAACACAATGGTGATTATGATGCAAACTCTGATGTCAGTGACAAACAAAGTGTCCCTTAGGACTTCAGAAACCTTCATCAAATCATAGAGAACTTAATTGATAGCCTAAGAGTATAATCTATTTGTTTCACCATCTTAGAAAATTGATGACTCAGCTATAGGACACTCTCACATACCTTAAGGGATGCATATATAAAACTCAGAAAACCCAAAAAACATCCCTAGATTGGTTTTTGTCAGCAGTGGTGGTGGACCATAGACAAATATCTTAAAAAAACTAAAAACATCCACCTGGCGATTCCACTGGCCTCTAGTAGGTCTATTACTTCATTATTCCTTATAAATTCCCCTGGGAATGCATTGAGCAACCCTAATCATGCTGATGGTGGACAACAAATTTCAAATCCTCCACCTGGCGACTCCAAAACCTCCAATAGAACTAATGAATTCACTGGTAGAGAACTCTAGACTGGTTGAAGAGATATAGTGACCTCTTTCTGATTTACAAACATGGATCCAAAAATACAACAAAGATACGCCCCAATGAATAGAGCTCATATCCCTGGATTCCCACACAGAATTCCTGAAATAAATTGGATGAAAAACCCACCTATCTTTCGTGATGAAAAATTTGATGACCCTTTGTTACATCTCATCAAATTTCATATACACATATGGAGGTTAAAAGTTGAATGGCACGAAGACTGCCTCATGAAAAATTTTATGGTAACATTAGAAGGTAAGGCAAGAAATTGGTATGAATGGCTAGAACGTAGCATCTTGTTTTCATTAAAGGATTTCCACAAGATATTTCATAAGTACTATATAGGGTATTGTCCATCTCTATCATTAGCTTAAAACTGTTGTGTTCAATCTCAGGACATCATACAATACCTTTTAGATAGTGATGAAGATTTAGGAAACTTGCATCCTGGAGATATCTTAGTAGCAATCCGTGAATTTAATTCTCAAAATAACTATCATAACAACCTAGAGGAGTTAGTTGAGGAAGAAATCAATCAATAAATAGAAGGAAACCCACAATATCTCTTTGAAAGCACAAGTAATGATTTATCATCCCTTCTAAGTGAGGCTCAAGAAGACATTTAGCCTCAAAACCAACCTCCACAAGAGAAAGAGAATTGTTGTAGTATTATCTAGAGGAAGAGAAAAAGGCCTCCTCCTTTAACTAAAGAGGAAATAAATTAGATGATAAATACACAGCCAACCTCTAAACCTTCATGTGAACAAAAAATTCGTGTTCCTCCTCCTACTAATTCCATCTACCATAAATCAGAAAGTAAACTTGTAGATCAGTTCAAAGAAGAAAAAATTGGTAACCCAATATGTTTGATTGGTGAAATTATTTATGTTGATGATTCTCCAAATTTTGATAAATCCGATGATGATGATGTTCTCCAAACAGAAGCTAACCTTACAGAGTTATCAACAGTTGATTTACGGGATGAATTTCACTATCATCAGATTGAAAGAAATAATTAGCTAAGACAGGTCACCTATGACACTAATGAGGAAAGCCTTGAAAGTTTAAAAGTAAGTGAAGAGTCTCTGACTATTTTCTCTACTTCATTTCAGTCCATCAGAATTTGTATTCATGTGATTGGAGATCAGTAGTCTTTCAGTTATGATGATCATCTTGGAAAATCTAATGAGTTTCTTGAACCAATTTTCAATAAGGAGCCTTCTCCTAAAATGGTTGAGGAAATCATTTATGACATGGAACTTTCCTCAGCTCCAGATGAGTAGTCACCAAGTCCCATTGAATTTCCAATTGCAGATGAAGTCTTGGAAGTTGATAATCATAGGAGAGTTGTTTAGTTTCCTTCTCAAGAGGATTTACTGCTAAAGAGTATCCTTGCTCATCAACGTGATGAATTTCACATAGATTTCAACCCACTCAATCAAAACATACCAAGTATGCTATAAGACAACATGGAAATATATGATGAGTCTACTAGTTTAGATGATCATGAGGAAGAGGAAAATTTTCTTTCCCAAAGGAGTCCTAAGCTCGACCAAGTGGAGGAAGAAGAAGTCCTAGATCAATTTTATGTTCCCGATATTCACATTCAGGTATTATTTCAAGATCCCTTTGCTGGTTTGTTAAAGATAATTGAAGAAGGAGTCAAATATGTTAGGAGCAGTTTGATGCAAGGATTAAAGAAAATTTTAAACACTACCATTCAAACACAAGTGAGGTGGGAGTGGTCTTTTGATTTTGTCAAAACCCTTGAAAAATTGAACCAAGATCCCTCATGGAATCATCTTCTTGATTGGTTTTGTTGTTAAAGAGAGTTCACCAGCTTAATTTATATCATGTATATGTTATATTAGGATAGATAGGTATGAAAAATAAGCTCAGCCTTCTCAGTATATTTTTAGTTCTAGATTGTTTTGAAAAAATGAAAAAACAAAAAACAAAGAAAAGTAGAAAAAGAGGGTATATTTGAAAAATAGGTACAACCCCATACCCAAAAAATAATACCACTGAAAGTGTGCAAGCCTAAATGCGACTACATGTTCCAAAAAGTCTTGTTCAATCATCTACCCTAATCATGGTTGGACATGTTTTCAATTTATTGTTGATAAGTTAATAAAAGAAAGCTTGTCAAAATATTTTAAGCCTAACTTGTCAAAAAGAAGTAGATTAGGAGAAAAATATACTGGTTCCAAATGCTCAAAACAGAACCAAAGAGAAAAATGGGAATGCATAGCAAATGATACATCACAACCCTTATTTTTCTAGTTATTACTTATGCAAAATAATGTTTGTGTGCAACTTGTTCCAATGCCACAAACCATGATATATCAGATTGCCTAATCCTGATTTGAATCATGCCTTCAATTTCGTGTCAATAGTTTAGAGAATGATGTCTTCCAAATAGTTAATCTTGGCAGTCAAATAGTCTAGGTAGAGAATAGAAGATTTCACTAGTTTAATCTGAACTCTTGGAAGAAATAAGTGTAGAAACAGATAGTTTGATTTTTCTTTTAAAATAAATATGTCAATGGGTTTTCCCTTCAAATGCACCTAAAGAATAAAAAATGTTAGGCAAGTAGGTTGGGTAGGTAGAGATAGATTTGAGCTAATCATGTCTTTCAGATTGTTGAGATCATAGCTTCAAAGCAAGCATCAACAAGAGAAAAGAGGTAAAAATATGCCCAACGGATGAGCCACTGGTCTCCATCAAGTCAAAGATCTGAAAGTTATGAACACCTCCTGAAAAGGAACTTCCCTCCCCAAGTGGAGCCATTTTTATTCATCCATAATTTTCACTATCTGAAGATGACTAAATGTCTATCCTAGATTTCTAGAAATAAAATTCATGAATCTTGTGAGTTCTAGAAATCTCACTGCCTTCATTATCCTTAGGATAAATTTTTCACTGTTATACTACTATATCATGTCATAGATAGCCTATCACTCATGGAAGATCCCTCATGGACTCACGCCTCTCATCTCTGTCCCATTTTCACACCCATAAACTCATTACTATGTTTGTCCCTTGCCATGTTTCCATTATCCAACTAAGGTTTTTTAGGGAAATTTTTTCTTGGTTTCATGACCTCCATGGTTAAAAAATAAACAAGGCTTGTATACTGATGCTATTACACCTCCTCCTACCCTTAATATACCTTCATAAATAATCCCCATCACTCCTATCCCTCGAAATCATCATTTTTCTACAAAACCTACTCTATTGCCACAAATTTGACACTTTTCGAGACTAGGCCTATGTTTTTCCCTTTTGGACCCCTTCCCCTCACTCAATCCTTGAAATTACACTTTCCCCTACTCCCTAACATCTATCCCTATCCCGCAAAATTTCCCCAAGAAATTAAACAACCCTTAATCCCTTCATTCGATTCCCTCTACAAGGCAGTCCTAAATCCCATACACCAAACCCTCAATTCCTCTTCCAACTAAGCTAGGGTTTTTGTGGAAAATAGGAAAAGGAGAGGAAGATACACATGGTAGGTAATATCAGGAATAATGAATCCATGCCAACTCATAAGCATCATGCCTCCATCATTTTCCAAGAATTCATTCCAAGGGCCAAGTCATTTGCCACACCTAGGGCCAGTTTTTATTAAGAATATGTTTCTGGCCAAACAAAGATGAATTTGGACAAAGTGAGAGAGGTTTTTGTCCATCATATGGCCCGGAAGAAAATATCCTTCCTTTTTTACACAGGTATAATGTTTTGGGAGCAATGTAAAAGCTATAGGTGTCACGGGAGAATTTCTTCACTACTGGAGTGACCATGGGAAAGTCAGTTTTTCTCATAACTGGAGTGTCCAAATGAATTTCTTGATAGATCAAAAGACAACTAGACTTGATTATATTTATAATGAGCTATCTAGAGCTCAATTTGGATTTGAGGAAGGCATCCAAAAGTGTTCTTCAATAGCACTTTGTATTTCTTCACTGTCATTCAACACTTTTTTCCTAGTTTTGGGAAAATCAACTTTTCATAGGGAACAACAACTTCAATCAAGAAAAAAAATTGTATATTTGGAAATTATACAAGTTAAGATTTCCAACACGCTATCACGAGCCCATTTCCGACACCGGGAAGGCCTCCAAATTCCCTCTGCAAAATGGTGCTGCACTCGTCGGAGTTGGTGTTGCGCTCCTGGAAAGTTTTTCCCATATAAATTACACATGGCGCTGTGCTCCTGGGAAATAGTGCTGCGCCCTTGGCCAGGAGGTATTCCTAAGCAAAGAAACCCCTCAAAATGCTTCAAATCCCTTTAAAATTTCCTCCAAGGTTTTCTAAAGCTCTGATATAGGTGAAATCAAATGAAAAGAAGGTGAGCTCATGATTGTCCAAAGAGTGTCGAAAGTTCTTCAAGAAAGGACCTCCTAGAACAGATCATAAGTCTACATAAAGAAAATTTTCCCATGTTCAAGAATTTCTACAGGAATTCTTTATAAATGGTCAACCATACAACAGATGCAAAGGTAAAAGGCCTAAAACTCATAAAGGAATCCACAACTGGTTGTAAGATACAACATGCTAAAGTTTATAGGAAGATCATGATCTCATGATAGGTTGTTATGAAGTGTTGTCCATCAAAAGGTCCATGCAAGTCCTAAGAGACAAATGACACACAAGCAACAGTGTACCTCAATAAAAAAGATCATTAAAAACTGGTTTGGCCTCAAGCATGAATCTGGTAGAGGGAAAACTGCCCTTTGCTTACATTCCTGCAAACAAGACCAAAAGGCCATCAGATTAGCCATAGGTAAGGTAAAGAGAAAGATCATCATAAGTGGACCATTCATAAATAAGAAGAAATCAGCAAGCATGTGTTCGATGGGAACGAGGGTTTGCAACAATGTTGGCCAGACAAGGAAATCAGTCCTAAGGTTACAAAGGCAAGGGCCACCTCAACTCCTTTAAATACTCATTGAAGACTCTTTAGGAATGTTTAGTGAGTTTTGTTGAGTTTTTGAGAGCTTAGGAGACAACACTGTCTACTTTTTCCCTAAGCAGCCCTAAAACCTAGGATTTTGGCATAATGGACAAAGATGGTCACATGGTGACAAAGGAAGCCTCCTTCATCACAGCAGATGGATTCAAAATGTTTTAACCAAAATACCTTTCTAAATTTTAGCAGGCAAACACTATACTCCACAAGGTCAAAAGAAAGAATGTTTCAAATACTGAATATCATTCAAAAGGAGAAATGGAAAAATGATCAATTTTCTGTGTATAGGTGTTAAAGTCAAAAAACAATTCTTTTTCCAAAAAATAGGCCGAGAGGCATAGGCTTGGTGTCTTTAGGAAGGGTGTTAAATTAAAAAGAACCTTAAGAGGCCTCCGACAATCAAAAAGAGCATTGTTTTAACCAAATATGCCGCCTAGAGGACCAAAATCATTCAAAGGCACAGTGGGCAAAATAAAAAGGGGAACAGACCTTAAAAAGTGGGTTTTTGCATTTAATTTTTATCAAAGGGTATAAAAAACTCCAAAAAATCATCTCATCGCTCCTTTGGTCATTTACACACACAGTGAGGGTTTTTCAGATTTTTGCCAGAGTCCATGGGAAAAATTTTCCAGGCGTTGCGCTCCTATAGATTCACATTGCATGCCTGTAGCATCTGCCTGTGTGTTTTTCCATTGTGCATTGTGCTTCTTTAGAGTGGTGCTGTGCTCCTAGTAGAGTTGTCAACCGTGCAGAGAAGTTGCATGCATCTTCGTGTAGGAGCTACCCACTGTGCAGAGAAGTTGCACGCAGTATCGTGCAAGATCTGCCCACCATGCAGAGAAGTTGCATGCAGCCTCATGTAGGATTTTCCCACTGTGTTGCACTCCTGCCACTTTTTCAAACCTCTGCACGAAACCACATTTAGGCATCGGGCAGCGCTGCACTCCTGCCACTGCTCCAGCTGCTGAAAGACAACGTGTTCAGGCACCCGAATCCCTCTTTATTTTGCTCCTACCACGGTGCTCTGCTCCTTCCATAGTGCTATGCTCCTACCACGGTGTTGCGCTCCTGCCACTAATTTGCAGTTTCTGCCCAAATTCAAGTTCAGGGTTGACCAGACTCAGCCCACAAGATTTTTGAGCCATTTTTTCTGCCGCGGATGGCATTTTGAGAGGTATTTTGAACTTTTCCTACATGTGCATGCTTTTCTAAAGATAAGGTCACAAAGAAAATTGAAAGATGGCCAAAAATAAAGCAGTGATGCAAATGAAGAAAGCAATGAGGGAGAGGATTATGAAAATGAAGAAAGCAGTCAGCCAAATGATGAGCAAAAAGGCCAAAAAAGTGGGTCTAAAGGTGAAGAGGATTACTCCAAGGACATAGGGTCAGAGGCAGCTTATCAAGAGGAAAACAATGAGCTACAAAAATACCAAAATAGTGAGCCCGGTGATAGTCAACAAACAAATGACAGTCAAGGAAAAGAAGTAGAAAATGAAAACACAGAGGACAGTGGAGAGAAGGCATATGAAAGTAGAAAAGAGGACAAAGAAGAAAGTGAACAAGATTGAAAAGGCAGCCAAGAAACAGATTTTGAAAGTGATTTCAATGAGAAAAACAATGAATATCATGAGCCAAGAAATGAATATGATGAAAAGGATAGTGAAGAAGAAACTAGCCTAGAGAACTCACCTAGTGAAGAATAAAATGACCATCATAGTAAGGGAAAGGCTGAAGAGAATGCCCAAGACAGTGACCCTACCAAGGGTGCAAACAATGATACAAAGGATGAGTTAGAAAGTGAATAATGGTTCAAATGATGAAAAAGAGGACATTCATGAAGACAAAGATGTACCAAGCAATAATCAAGGCACCTCGTACATTGAAAAGGAGAATGACTGAGCACTATGAAACGAAGAAACCACTTTGCAAGGAAAAAGCTCAAAACTGCCCAAAATGAGGGCCCGACACCAAAATATGAAAAGGACCAAGCTAGGCTTGGTATTTTGGCCCAAGTTTCTCTGTAGGTCTCCAATGATCCATGAGGCACCTACCTACCAAATTTGAGGCAATTTGGACAACTTTTTGTTTTTTCCAAATTTTGACCCCTAGGAGCGCAGTACCCCCTGTGTTGTGATTTTTATTAGGGCATATTCATGAGGAGGGGTTTAAATTTTTTGATTTCCCATCACTATAGGAGTATTCTCACCAAATTTCAGCTCAATTAGAGTTGTTTTGACCCCCCAAAAGTGTCAAAAACACTCGTTTTTTCACCTTTCTGCCCACTTTTCTGAGCATGTGCTGTGCTCCTGGAAGTCTTGGCTTTCTCCAATTTTTGGGAAACTTTAAGAGGTTATATTGAAGAATTAAAGGTATATCTGGAAATTATACTTCCATATCTTTCCAACGAGCCATCATGGAGCCTTTTCCGACATCGGGAAGGCCTCCAAAATAGCACTGCAAAAAGGCCTATTTTGGTATTGCGCTCCTGGCAGAATTTTAGAGTTCCACATAGTGTGCTACACTCCTGTAACTGACTGGGAAGAATGTGCGTTTGGAAATTTTTCTTAGGCATGTCAGGCCTAAAATTCAATGCTATTTCCATTTATAGTTGGAAAATATATTTTGTTAGATATTTTTGTGACTTAGGCTTTGCAAAGCCTCAAGGACAAGTTAGGATATTTCTCTTTGGCCAATAGGCTTCTAGGTGCTCTAGTAGGCTCTCCTCTCCTTATTTGTTATATAAGGCATGAGGATTCATTGTAAATAGTTGGGACTTGATTTTTTTAAGATAAATACATGGTTTTATGAGCTTGGACAAGATATTGGTTTTATGAAGTGAATGAATGGCTTGTGTGGCTTGATGTTGGAGAAGCTTGCTTGCAGGATTCCATAGCTTGGTGAATGGTGATGTTTTTCTAAGTTGTTAATGTATTCTTGTCCTCATTTTTTTTTCAGTTTTCTTGTTTTCTATAGATCAGAAAATTATAGGTTGAGATATGCTCATGGAAGCACCTTAAACCTCCTGTTTGTTATAGTCTTGATGTTTTCTTCTTTTAGTCATTTTAAGGAATTCTTGATTGCTCCTTAGGCCCACTAAAACTTGTTTCTATTTCATGAATGGTTAGTATGTTAGCTTACAAATATGATTCATGGTATTCCCTGCTTATTTAAAGTTTTCAAAACCCTATTGTGAAGCTTTTCTATGGAATACTAATTGATTAGGTTAAGACAAAGAGGCCTTGTTTCGATCTTGCCCTTTGCCCATGCTTACCAGCTTGTTTCACAGTTCCCGATAGTTTGATATATGTTGTTTAAGAGTTCCCTCTCCATATATTTAGTTGTTTTTTTATCTTATGTGTTTTCCCAAAAAAATTGAAGGTGAAATTTCTAAATTTAGGAGTTATAAAGCTTCTATGTATCACCAGAATGTTCATATTACATGTTTATCAGTTTGAGTATTGCTCATAGAGATTAGTGGTTTTCCCTACCTCGTGAGTTATTGATTTCAGACTATATATGTTTAAGATCTGTTAATTTCTCTCAAACTTAATGTTCATAACACCTCATCATCACCTAAGGATCCATTAACCTTGCTAAATCGGTGTTGCAATACACTCTGATTCATCATTTTGACACCCTCAACTTCATCTAATCCCATAGCCCTATTGATTTGACAGCCTCTCATTCCACCTATCCTACTTAGTCATCTTACCCCAACCCAAAAAAAACCAAAAAAATAAAACTTAAAAAATAGCCTAAAATCAATCATCTTAAGCGAACAAGTTCACATCCTTCGCATAATAGAGAGAGCCCTCTCTGAGTCCAGGGAGGCTAGGTCACAGGATTCCAAAGACTGGTTTGATGTTACCCTGTCATTTGTTTTTGCCAATCTGCCAAATCATGGGACCCTAACAAAGTCTTTCCATTATGGAAAAGTAAGGACAAGATAAATGGGATATATTGACAAATTCACAGCCTACAAGGGTTGTAATTGTTGTAATTGTAGTGTTGGCATTGATGTTAATAGGGTCATGGTGTTGCTTGTCATATGCTTATACCAATCTAATGATGAAATGTGATGAGTGTTTTGTTTTTGTAGCATATAAATTATACAAACATATGTATATCAATGGATTCAATCCGATCAAGCAATGTACTAAAGCTAGATACTAAATCCTTCTACAAATCAATTCGGAAAATAAACACAATCGCCAATCACAAGTGCAGAAAGAAAAAAATCAAACTACAACACACATATTTTCCCAGGGAAATATTGATGCTCAAAACCCCTCTATATTCTATTGTATATTAACCAAGGAATCATGAAACAATTACAATGCACTCTTCTCACAAGAGTCTCTTGCACTCTCACAATGGTCTCACACTGATCCAGACAAAATGGTCCAACACTTAGCAAATTATCATCCTCTAATCATCTTGCCTTGCTTGTGTGATTCATGTGGAATGAAATCCCTATTTTTCAGGAATTTCAACCTTCCAAAATTGTGCAAGGATCATGGGAAATCCAATGGATGTCTGGTTGCATGCGGGAAACCTACTAATGATACAACTGATAGTTAACATCCCTTTAACCTTTGTCTTAACTGGGTCTCTGCTGGAACTGACATGCATGAAAATATTAATAGTAAATCATCAGTTGCATGGCAGATCACTGATTTTGAATTACATATGATTTAATTCACTTGATCTCTCAATAGTGCAAAATACAGTTACAACTAGTCCAACTGACTTTAACTCACCTAACTGAGTTAACCAATTACTCATGCATTAAACTAATGCACCAACTGCAATTCAAACTCCATAACTAATAGAATCACTCTACATGCCTCACCAACCACCCTCAACTCGAAATACATGAGCTAATTGGGTTTATCACACTTAGTTAGCTATTACAAGTGATTATGAGATAAGATTACATTTTATTGTCCAATTTAATTAAGGGAAAACTAAATTAGACACTGCACCAATTTATTTAATTAAATTGGCCTTCACACTAATGTATCACTAGGGCCTATGGTCCCACACTAGTGTGTGTGCTGCAATTTCATGTTGACCTTCAACATGTAGTGTTTAGTTGGTTGTTTTTTTTGGTTGGTAATGATTTCAAATTGCTTGTGGCATGACATAGTGAAGGTGATTTTGAGGCTGAGTAGAGATGGTTTTAGGGAGTTGTATGATGTCTTGTCATGGGTTTATGACATTGCTACATATATCAGAGCTACATATGTTCCTCCAGATGTTGGAGGTAGTTGGAAGAGTTGATGTTGTTGCTACAAGTGTTGGAATTGTTGCTACAGGTGTTGTATATTCTTCTACATCATGGAAAATTTTAGGGGCTAATATTCGCAAGTGGGCTACTTTTCCATGCTTTTTCCAAAAAAAATATTTATTAATTTCCATTTTTTTCTAAAAATTATTTACCCAAATTTTATAGTATAATTTTTTTTTAACTTAAAAATCACCAAAATTTTATATAGAGACTATATAAAATTATTATAAATTTTAATAATTTTACAAAAACTTTGTCATATATTTTACAAATTGTATATTATGTACTAGTGTGATTCACTAAGGTTTCTAAACTTTAAAATAAATTTCCATCCTTAAAATTTTCCCTGTTCTACATGTGTTGGAAGCATTGGATTTATTGTTACATGTGTTGAGATGTTTCTTCATGTGTCAAAGATGTTGCTATAGGTGTTGGAGGTGTTTGGATAGGTTGTTATTGTTGCTTGAGGAGATGAAGGTGTTGGTCTTGATGATGAGTTTGGAAAACTAGGGTCTGTATATCAATGACTCGTTGCAAAGGTTCTTGGCCTATGTAATCAATTGAATACTTTCCACAGAGGCTTGGAGGTGTGTTTAGGAGTTGATAAACGTTTCCAAGAAGTTTGGTAGAGTTCTAAGCTATGTTGAGTGATTTTTCTTATCCTCTATAATAGTTGCATGGAGACAAGCTTCTGCATGTGACTGCGAGGCTCAAGTCTCTGGGAAGAAGTATTATGCATGCAACCAAACAATATCAAGTAGTTGTGTGCCCGTGACCGTGGCCTAAAGCATTTTTTCATTCACATTCCTCGCGCACATTGGGTGTTTATTTGTTTTCCAGCTTGTATTATTCGGGACTCATTGTGTAAAGGTCAGAAAAAGGCTAACAAGTTTCTAGAATGTGATTAAAGTGAATAATATCCTTCTTGAAGTGGATTTAGTGGCTTGATCAATTCAATGAGCTGAATCCAGATAGAATCAAGTGTATGCACATAATTTGTGGAGCTCAATAGTTCTTGGTAATTATTTAGTTGAGAACCTTAGTTCACATATTTATTTTAAAAATATCAATGATAGTATAGTTGGATCTTTTGATGTGCTGAGTGAGTGAGAGAGTGGAGAAGAGTGTGGAAGTTGTGTGAGGGTCGTGTTGCAAATTTCCTAAAGAATTTTGTAGTTGTAGCAACAACTAGAAGAAATATGTTCCAACCAAAATTTTGTGCAGTGAGTGAGAATATGAAGTGTGGATTGGTTGAAGCTTATCATTTGAGTGCAACATTCAACTGTGAGTAGTTTTGTTTTTTGTAGAAAGGGTTTTAGCTGATGTATTGATCAGATTATTTTTTGCAGTGAGTGGTGAGATTGTGATGTCATTTGTGGTGTAGCTTTAGGATTTGACTATGTTCTTTGAATATTGTTGTTGTGGTGTTCAAGCTGATCAGTTCTCGGTTCTAGTATGAAAATGTATGAAATGAGAACCACATAGAGGAGTAGAGTTTGAGGAATCCGGTGAAATCAATAGAAGTGAGAAGGTTTCTCAACCCAATAGTAGTTGGATAGTTCAGAAGAAACTAGGTGAGGCTCGTTAGTCATGGTGGCTTACAACATATAGGGGTATGTAGAGTTGTTTGATAGTTCATGAGTAGATGATTTGGTATTGATGGTATTGATGGCTTCTAACGAATGGTAGTACATAGATCCACATGAGAAAGAGATCTCCATTTGATAGTAGGAAGATGAATCTCTATGTAAATAATTTTCGTAGTGCAACAACACCAAGCGTGGTTTTTGACACAGGAGGAGGGTTTTCCATTAGAATTATCCCAGTCCTTTTTGTTGAATTATTTTATGGCTATTTTTATGTTTGATGCTCTTATCTCTACTTGTGTTTTAATTTATCCATGATTAACTAATAATAATTTGGAGAAAAAATTATAAGTTCCTTCACTGCTGATTCAACCCCCCTCTCAGTATTGATCTAGTTTCCAATAATTGGTATCAAAGTGGGGCTCTTATTTGTAGCTTTATCACTGGAGAGTGGATCTTGAAGTTTTTTGTAGAATTTTTGCAAAATTTTACAAATGGATCATCAAATAATTCCGTTACTTCACGAAGTTAAATTTGCAACATGGAGGATGAAATTGGATTCATATTTTTTGTTCCTTCACGAAGATATTTTTATTTCAATAGAATATGGAGTTGAAGATGAGTTTAATTATTTGGATAAAAATATTATCTTGCATGGGATTTCAATATCTAATAATTTTTATGTGAAGCATTGTGAGACTAAAAAAGCGATGTTTGGAAAGTTCCAGAATCTGTATTGTGGAAGAAAATTGTAGACTTTAGAAATAGAGAGCCATGCAAAGGATTCTATTCTTATTGCAGTGACAAATAAAGGCTCCTTGAAAGAAGAATATGAAAAGCTTAGTAATAGAAATTATGGATCAAGAATAAATAAATAGGAACAATAAGAAGATATCAATAACAAATATGATGAGAAATCCAAGATAATGGCCATAGAAGTGAAAATAAAAAGACTAACGACTGAAAATAAATATCAATGAATGTTTTTGCAAATTTTTTATGGAAAAGAGTGTACCTTTAAAGAAGAAATTTTAGATCTAAAAACTCAGCTGGAGGAAGGAAGAAAAATTGAAAATGGAATGAGGAATCAATATAAGGAGATTGACGATGAGTGCCAAAAATTGAAAGCTAAAGCACTTTCTGCAAGAAAAGAATTAGAGAGGTTCATATCTAGTTCTCAAGAATTTACAGGCAAATAATTTGTTTTTGGAGAAACTAGTAGCAGTGAGAATAAGGAGAAGCATAAAAAAAATAAAAAGGCATGCAAGAAGCAAAAGAATAAGAGAATGATGGCAACAAAGAAGAATATAATTGGAAAATGTTATAAATGTGGAGTAAATGGATATATAGTAGAAATTTGTATTAGTGGAGATAACATACCCTCTCATAAAAAATAATAGCCAAAGGAGAAGAAACATCAAGGCTGCATGCAAAGAATATCATCATTTGTCAGGTATAAAACTCCTTTTTATGGTTATTTTTTCTCATGCAATGATTTTGGCCATAGGTCTACTGAATGTAGGGCACATGCAAGGATTAGAAATTATATCACCGAAATATATCAACCTATTCCCAATTTCCTTGGTCACATAAGATTTGTTTTGTGTGAAAATATTGGCCATAAGACAAAGGATTGCAAGCTTCCCACGTGTTATAGGAAATCCAATTAGAGAGAGAAGAATATGCAAGTCCATATGGAAAAGAAAGAGGATTTTCATATTAAATTTTGGAGGAGAAAAGAGTAGTAAGGAACTCCCATAAAAAATTGAGGCCTGCATGGTCTCAAGGGGAGCATATGGTTGCAACTTTAGTTGCGTGAAAATCCTTAATTGTGTAGCGATATTAAAAAGAGTTAATGAAGACAAATCTTATTTTTTAGAGATGCATGTGTTCAAGGGGAGTTCACGAGGTTTGAAGTGTTGTTTCTATTTCTAATCTATTATTTACGTTCTATTTTTAGTTGGATCAACTATTCTTGTTGCTAATGGTTTGAAGTAGTTGCATTGAGGTGTTTTTAATGTTCTTGGAGGTATGGCGCCACATGGTTATCTTATTCACATAGTTAAGGTGTGATGGAGGATTACACATTCAGAGGGAGAATTTTTTCTTCCTAATAGAGTTGCATATTGTTGGCACTACGCTCATCTTGGAGGAGATTTGTTGTGTTTACTTGATATGAGTGTGTTGCAGGGAAGAATTTTGTTGTTGCTACCATGTATTCCAAGATGGTGTGTTTTCATGACATAGTTGGTATATTGATGATGATCTTACTGGTAGATTTTTACATGAAAAATCACCTCCTCATCAACTCATAGGAGAAGGAAACATGGAAGGAAGAAAATGGCCTAGACAAAGACCCATTTTTCCAAGGTAACGCACCCTAGAGATAGCTAGGTTGAGTTATAACGCATCCTAGCCTTTCAAAGGGAGTGTTAGTTCCTAGGTTAATGCACTATATTTCCTAAGAGGAAACATTATCGGTGTTTTCATTAAGAAAAGGGAAAAATCTCGTGGAAACTGACTGACATTTCCTGCTTTTAGTCAAAAGGAGTCAGTCCAAAAGAAGCAACCTACGGTGCAAGCCTCTTATTGGAAGTTACTAAACACAACTAAGCATCTATAGAGGGGGAAAGAAAGGAAAGGAAAGGAAACATAATTATTTTTCCCCATTCAAACTAATTGAGAATATTGGCAAGGTCTGTCCTCCCCAATTCCTATAAATTGGAGGCTTGGGCTCTTGGTCAAGGGTCGAAGGTTTGATCATGTGAAGAGCCAATATTTATTGTTGAGTGTGAGGCTTAAGGATTCCAAGGTTAATTGAGAACTCTTAGCCAAAATATCATTACACTTGGAGATAGAGGAGAGAGAGAGAGGAGTTAGAAGACTGAGGGAAGCTTGGTTCAACCAAAGGTTGTAATATTCCTTCTTATATATTAATAGAACTATATCTGTTTTTTCCATTTGATGTTTCAACGTCACATTTATTGTTTATTTGTCTATAAAGCATGATATAAATGGCTCATATTTCCATAGTTTAATGTTGATTATATACTTGTTTAATTTCTAGTAAGTGATACAACTGTGAATATTACACGTGTGCTTTGTTTTTTTGCAAGATCTAGACTTGGAGGCAGTGAGGAAGGACTTCAACCACACCACTTAGTGTTCTCCAATGGATTCACTATCTAGAAAGAGGTAATCCTTGAATATCTCACTTCGTCAATTATGCATTAGTATAAAAATGTGTGCAATGTCTTTGTAACTACAAAAATCTATTAATATATAAGAAGGAAGATTACAATCGTTGGTTGAACCAAGCTTCCCTCAGTTTTCTAACCCCTCTCTCTCTCTCCTCTATCTCTGAGTGTAATGATACTTGGGATAAGATTTCTCAATTAACCTTGCCAATAATTATTCCTCACACTCAACAATAAAGATCTGCTCTACACACGATCAAACCTTCAACTCTTGACCAAGAGCCCAAGCCTCCAATTTATAGGAATTGGGGAGGACAAACCTTTCCAATCTTCTCAATCAGTTTGAATGGGGAAAAATCATGATGTTTCCTTTAATTTACTTGATTTTTACCTCTATAGATGCTAATTTGTATTTAGTAACGTCCAATAAGAGGCTTTCACCGCAAGTTTTTGCTTTTGGACTGACTCCTTTCGAGAAAAAGAAGGAAATGTCAGTGAGCTTCCATGGGATTTGTCCCTTTTCTTAATCAAAACACGGGTAACACTAACTGTTGGCTCGAGGGCTCATGACCCAGGTTTAGAGGTTAAGGTTTGGCAACAAACCTCTATACTACTAGCCCTTTCGGTAGTGACCTGCTTGCGTAGGCCAAAGTCTCACCCGAAGTAGTATGGGAGGGTGTTGGAACCAGGTTTCTGCACCCTTCACATCCACGTGCATATTACCAATTTATCAGCACAACAACTAGAATCGTAGAAACTAACAGACCATAGATTCATATAATAGAAACAAATATATCTTCGCAGCTATCAAACAGGTACTTTCGTAGCTTAATCATACAACCCAAGTTCGCATAAATCATAACAAAAAATATATATATTAATACCAAAATCTTCTTACAATCCCAAAATACCGTCTGCACACACAGCCAGCAGGGTCCGCACACATCAGGACTGAGGAGCTCCGCACACATAGCCAGTAGGAGTCCTTCCCCAAACAAACCAACAACAAATCTAACAATTCGTGCTTAACATCAATCCTAATTCTTTCCTACCTTAAGACTAAAAAAGGTTCATCTATTTATACTGATTTAGCCTACGCATCCAATGGTCGAAAAACTATGGTTTGTGGACTCTTGGTCTACCCTTGACCCATTACAATGGCTTTGGGGCTTTGACCCACACCAAAACCCCTGTGATAGACTAAATAATATAAGAAATATACAAAAATGGAAAAAATTCCCAGCTTTGGGAGACCCAGTTCCAACAGTCCCCCAACACAATCTTGTGAGAAGTCCTGAGTCACTGTGATGGTGGGGTCTCCACCTGCACTTGCATCAGTCTGATCGCTTTAGCCAATGGAGGCAATGCACCTTCACTCTGAGCTACAACAGTTTGTGCAATATCAACCAATTTCTTCGAAATCAGACATCCTATCACAGCAGTGACACTCTCCAGAGTTTGGTTTAGCTGCTTAACAGCAACATCAACATCTTCTGAGAGCTTGAGGGCTTCATCAGCTCAAGGCTTCAGGCAGTCACTGAGGACCTTATTTTTATGTGGAAGTTCATCCATATCATTTTGGAGGTTGTGGTTAGTTCGCAGCTGTGCCAAGTGCTGAGCAGGAACCAAAGTGGGTAGGGTGGCTTCTATCTTCTCGAATTCTTATTCCTTCTACTAGAGGTCCTGGTTTATTTCTCATAGGATCAGGTCACATTGGAACTTGGTCCATATCTGCATGGCTATTTCTAGTAATTGGACGCCTTGTGCAATCTACCCGATGATGGCATTCGTAGTCGTGGTAACCAACGCAACTCACTGGGCCCGTACTTATGGAGACGTTTCAGGCTACAACTTAGCCTACAGATCCATGATCTGTGCTCCATTTATTTCTTAACTAACTGAACTTTCATCCTGGAGGCTTTCTATGTTGCGACCAACCCTTCAACCTTAGCCTGGGGGGTGGCTATGGCCAAAATTTCTGTTGTAACATATGCGTAGAGTTGGTGAATCAAGTTTTCAAGCTCCACTTGCTTCGCGGTTGTGAGGCACACTTCAACATTATTTGCATCGATAGTCTGTTCAGCCACCTCAAGTCGTTGTTTCACTTATTGGCCCCGATGGTGAATTTCCTAAAATACGAAGGTGTGGAGGCCCTGCAATGCCTCATGTGGTAGTTTGGCTAAATTCAGTTGGACTTTTGTACTGGCCTAGACTTGCATTCCCAGGTCAGGTGGACTGATCACAAGGGCTACGCCTGGTACATAGTAGAGGCGACTTTATTTTGTAACTAGTGTTGCACTTCTGGTTGTTGAGGGCGTGCGTACTTGAATCAAACTGGTCTATAGTGTCTCTGTTTTCAATTGGAGGGCACGAAGCTCGGCCTGAAGAGTCTCAATCGCAACTTTATGCTATTCCTCTAAGGCTAGCCATCGATATTATGTGGCCAAAGTGACTACGTCAGCAATCTGTTCGAGGTCCTTGTCGGTCAGCGCGATGTTGAGATTCAACAAGATGATGAGCTTAGTGAAAATTAAGCACCTTCACTAAGTGTGGCCCACAGGATATTTTTAGGTGTATGTCTATTTTTAGACATGGTGAGGATATTCTATAAGTTGCAGGATGCTATTTATAGATGGTTGATCAAGTTGGAAAAAAATATGAAATTATACTTTTATAATATTGGTGAAGTCTATTTATAGATCATCAATCTAAAAATAGGTGCATGTCGATTATTATTAGCTCTTAATAATAATCTGATAATAAACATCATCTTATTCTCTTGGAGCACCTTATTTCAGTAAAAAGATTTGGAAAATCAGTGGGCTGAATGAATTACGCAATTCCCAGGGTTTATTGGTGGCTCATGCATGGAGGACTCAGTTAGAACTGAAGTGGAAAATTTATGATAGAGTTGGAAGAGTAGTTACAAGAGTTTTTATTTAGTTTAACTCAGTTAATTGAGTTAAACCCAGTTGAGCTAGTTGTATCTAGTCTAACTAAAAGATACACTAGTGAGAGTTAAGTGAATTAATTAGTTAATCAATTCACAACTAATAACTCACTAACAACTGAACAGAAACAACAGTTAACTACAATGCATGTCAGTTCTAGTGGAGACCCAGTGGAGAGATAGGTGAAAGGGTGAGATGGACTATCCGTTGTGACTATAGTGATTCATTCAATGCATATGACACACATTGGAGTTTCCAATGAGGATTTCGTATTCAAGGAAAGACCAATTCAAATTCATTCAGGGGTCTCCTCTAGTAGGGATGGCGCAGTGGAGGCAGGCTGTTAGGAGGCAAGAAGTTGGTGCATATATATGCAAATTTCTGCATGACAGTGTGTAATGAATCTATATTGTACTGAGAGCTTGATGTACTAAGATTTGTATGAGATTATTACATTATTCCATTGATATACATAATATATGATAGTTGAGGTTTTTAGCTTTAAGCTTTCCCATTAAACAATTGTGTTATGTGCAATTGAATTTATTCACATGTGTTTGCAATTGAGTTTTAAATTTCTGCAAGTTTAACAGTGGAAGGATTATGTATTTTGAAAGAAGATAAATATTGTGAGATCAGGAGGATACATTAATACATCAATATTAATAAATTTATACATGGTATCATAGCATTATTGATCACTGGATATTTTAATTGTGAATAATTGATGAGTTTTGTGCTGGTGGAAAATTAGAATTTGCTGTAGAAATTTCTTGGTGTGACAGTTGAGTATTCATTGAAATGTCTTTCAATGGGTTGTGATTGGAGTATTCCCTTGAGGGTAGCTCAAATTACATAGCCTATAAGGATAGGATGGAGGTGGTGCTTGAAGATAGTGGGTTGAATGAGTTCATCGATAGCGATGTTCTTAAGCCTGCTTCTAGTGATGCTGTAGGCCTTGACGCATGGCAAAAGAAGGTAGCAAAGACAAGAAGAATTATGTTGGAGGGTGTGAAGTACCATATTGTTTCAAGCCTTCATAGGAAATCCACTCCATTTTCAATTTGGAAGGCTTTGACAGATCTTTTCCAAAGCAGCAGCGAGCAGATGAAGTTGGTGCTGAAGGATAAGCTCAGAAAAATAAAAATGGAGAAGGGCGATAGTATTCCAAAATATCTCACAAAGTTTTTCCATTGTAGGGATGAACTAGGAAGTGTGGGGATTAATGTTGATGATGATGACTTGGTGAGTTTTTTTCTCCTTGGGCTTCTAAAGAGTTGGCATAGCTATGAAGACTTTGCCAATGGACGGAAGAAACTGTCGGGTTGGGAGCGACTTTGGTCGGATCTTGTGCAGGAGGAGATAAGGCGAAGTATTAGGGATGGCTCTTCATTGAAGAATGATGATGAAGAGAATTGAGCTTTGGATTCAAAAGCAAGGAAATTATAGGGGAATAAATCCCATCCAAAATCCGAGGATAAAGGCAAGAAGCTGTATTTGTCAAAAGTGAAGTGTTTTCACTATCACGAATGTTGTGGATCATCTGCATATCCTTTTCTGTTTTTATTTTGAATATCACAAAATAACAAAAAAATCCGAAATTTGCAAAAAGTATAGGTTATGGTATAATGTTTTATACTATAGCATAAAAAGAAGTATTTAACAAAAGTGCGTTACCAATTAAGTTTATTATTAAACTTTATTTGGTTTTGTATTATAGTTTGATGTTTAAGTATCGAGCAAGCTTTAAAGTGGAAGTGGCAGAGTGTTGAAGATTGTAATTGGGAGATCAAATATGGGGGCACAAATAAATCGTGCATTATTCAATCTGGCACCCCCGCTGTTGACTTGTTGACCGTGAGGTAAACTAAGATCGACGGTGTGGATGAATTTCGAGGGGGGGGGCAACCCAAAATTTGCCGCCATACTTTAGCAGCTCCCGCAATGATGTCATGTGAACAGTTGTACTCCAAGTCAGAAACATTACACGTCATTACAGGAATTTAATATGGCTTTGCGCAGTTGTTAAAAGGTTTTTTTTTCCATTTTCAAAGTACCTGCTGTCATTTTCCCCCTTTCGAGCTGTATCACCACCACCTTTCTGTTCGCTATCTGTTGTCTGTTAAGCCATGGAAAAATGAGTCTCACTATCTGGTTAAACAAGCCTCAATTTCCTCATGGAAAGTGAAAATACGTCCAGGATACCACGTCTTCTGTAAACCATTTCTTATTGCATCATCAAGTGACCCTAAACGCTGAGAAATCCCCATTTGTTTCCGCCATGAAGAATTCCGGTATACTGTCCGCCTGTATCCCAAAAGCCCATTTCTTTCCCAAGTTTATCTCATGGGTGGTCTCTTCAATGTATCCTGGTAAGTGCTTCATAATGAATTCGCAGGGAGAAAACGTTTTGCAGGTATCGACGCAGTTAATTCGCTAAGCATTATGCTTTCCTGAAAACGAGTCACCACTGCAATTCTCTGAAGATTCATTGGCTCGTTATTTTGAGGACCTTTCAAATGAAGAATTTGATCAATGTATGCCCTACTTGAGATCAAATTCAAAGGAAGCTCAACTAGAAGGAGAAGAATTTAGTTTGGAAGTGTTCGATGTTGAGTATAGTCCAATTCTAAGTTGCATTGGAGAGATTTTGGGCAAAGACAATGACCATACAATTGATAAATCAGTATTGGGAATGTAATCGCTGATGATGAAACCAGGGGTTGTTCTCGACATTCCATCTTTCTGGCAGGAGATTGTAAATTATCAGTTGATGACCTTTCCTCTTACAGGTTTCTTTAAATTCCCGTCATTGATTGTGTATTTATTTTTATATCAAAATGTCAAAGAATTTATGAGTTTGGGGTTGAATATAGTTGATGTTAACAAGAAAAAGAAATCAGTTTTATTTTGGACTTACATGACTAGAAAAGAAGGAAATGAAGCAGGTTTATTTGAGTTTTCTAGTCATTATATGTCTATTGCTTATAGAATTTTGAATGGAGTCCCTCCTTCATGTTTTCTACCAAAAGCTCGGGAGTTTCTACAGTTAGGACCTAGTTGTAGATTCAGAGATTGGTTTGTGTTTGAAGAATATTCAGAGATAAGACTGTATGGAGCTAGTATTGAGCCTTATAGGCTCCCGACTTTTGTACCTATGTAGCTTTTCGCCTTGAAATTCATAAGACAGAGCCTTAATGTGGATCAGGTTGTTACACTGAAAATTGTCACCTTGACATTCTGCTGACTGTATGAGCTCATTATTACTCATACTTCCTCCTTTTACAAGTCCAATATACCAGCTCCTCATATCAAGCTTCAAAATCAGAATAAAATCCCTAAAATCCCCTAAGAATTGGTATCGCACTTTCTCTATGCATTCTCTGCGGTCCTGCACCTAAATCTCAGCCTGCCTGCGGAACCATACCGCACGTTCTTTGTGTAATGGGTGCGGACCTCTGTAAAACATAAAAAGGCGAGAAAATGAAGATAAAAAGTGAATTTGCACTTGTGAAGATTCTAGATGGGAATTTTCGGGAATGGATACGTTTTGAGAAGGTTCATGCATCCCTCACTTGATGGAGCTAACCCCTTGATGTAAGGAGCTAATCCCTTTGAAGGAGGATTCTATCCCTTCATATTTGGAACAAGAAACCTCCTCTTTTCCACTATAAAAAGAGGCCTTGGGTAGCCTCAAAGGGAGTTCAAGCTTCTGAGATTTGAAGTTAAATGCTGTTGAGATTCAGACTTAGTTAACTAAGACTTTCTGTGAGGTTAAATCACTCATCCATCTCCATTTGTCTTAGTTTAAAGAGTGCAATGCTTGTCAAAGTAGAGGAGATTCCTGCTTCGGACCCCGGGAGGACCTGCACAACATCAAGGCACAGGTTGTAAAGGTTTTCTATCTTTGAAGTTAATACAAATATACTCATTTCTCTCATTAAACTGTCAATTCATGGTTTATTTCATAAATTCCTTGATCATTATGATAAGTATGATTTGTAATAATGTCTATACAGGTGTTGCTTAATCTTTTTGCTTGTTTCTGATTGCAGATATACAAGGAACGTTCTTTCAGTGCATGGGAAGGACTTCAACAAAATCAAGCAAGCGTTGGACATAAGGTAGGCCTTACACCCGTATAGTGTTTTTATAGATCTTATATGCTTAGAGAGAGATTAGTATAATTGGCTGTTTGTTGCTAGTTACCTTTTGTACTAGAGAGATCGGTCTTGTCCGCAAGACGGATTAATATACACAACAAAATGGCGACCATACTGGGGAAGAACTTGTTTGTTCTTGGTTCTCTTTGATTTTTGACTTGAGAAAACGTTTTTTCTGGTTTTTGATTAATTCACATCTGTCTGGGTACTTTAGACTTTTTCTGTTTTTGAAAATTTAGAAGTGTTTTGAGTTTTTCTATAATTTTTGCTAGGACCGCACTCTGCATAACTTTGACAGTGCGGGCAGTTTCGCACGTTCTTTACAGAACACAGTGCGGGACCGCACCTGTCAACACTGCTTACATGCGGACCCTGTAAAATTTTAGAAAATTTCTAGGTTTCTTTTTCTGGTTAATTTTTAGATCTTTGGTTTCTGCCCAGACTGGTTATTGTGTCTATCAAGAATTCATTGTGTATGAACTCCAACAGTGTTAGTGTTTTGAATGATTTTCTAGGAGATTTTTCCGATTGGATTATTTTTCCTGCTTGGTCTCTGTAGTGATTCGAACTTTTGACAATTTGCAGTATCTCAGATTACATTGATCTCTTTTTGTCTTTTGAATCCGACCTGATTTTGGAAACATCCTATGTTGAGAAATTAAGCCTTTTGATTTCTTTGCAAATCTTCGAAAGAAATTGCTTCAAAGTTTTGAATTTCATTCTTTGAGTGTTTTGAAAAAACATATTTTGAGTGTTTTTGATCTGTTTGTTATCTGAACGACTAGATTCTTAGTTTACTGAACAACTAAGGGAAACATTCATAAAAAACTCTAAAAAGCTTTTACTCAATTTAGATTAGTTCTCAAGATTAGTCTTTGTAGTTTTGAATAGTTTTAATTTTTGTAGATTTCTTTCGAAAGAGAATTGTTTTGTAGCTTCTTGTTTGGAAAAGAAAAGAGTTTTTCTTGTGAGCTTTGATAGTTTATTGAAAAGACAAAATAGTTTCTTTCAATTAGTTTTCATGTTTGAAGAAGGAATTTAAAGGTTGCATTCTCTAATTCTTCTTTAGATAGAAAGTTCATTGAAAGAAAAAAGAATTGAATATCATCATAGGTGCATTTTAGTGTTTTTGGAAGTCGAGTCTTCACATCATACAAAGTTTCATTTCCGCGCCCATTGACTTAAGAAACAACTCTTAAAAGTAACGCTTAAATAAAATTCATCTAGTAATCTTTTTATTTCTAGGGCTCTCATCACCAACATAGCTTAGGCTAGTATCTTGGAGTAGGGACTAGTTAACTCTCCAAGATAGATAAAACAAACAAGTAGATATATCTTGCGGTAGGAAGAATTCCAGTTGTTGCATATATGCTCTGGGAAGCTTTTCTTAAAGGAGTTAAGCACGAGATCATATCTGAACCAGTGGGGTAATCAATCCTTCCTCATTGGGAACGATAGAAGATATACACGTATTAAAAACGGTAAACCTCGGATAGAGCATTGTCAAGGAGCCAGGGGTCACTTGTCGGTAAACCTTGGATTTTGTTCAAGGAGCCTTCAAGGGGATTGAGCTTGTTACTCTGCCCTTGCGTGTGTGTCGGATCGTAGACTGTTCCCCCAGGTATATGTGTTTCAGTTGGTAACCTTAGAGGCCATAATCTTTAGGATTCTTTCCTAAGGTGACGGTGGAGGGAAGATCCCACTGTACCTGGAACAGACGTCGACTAGACTCACTTGGACTCTCTGGGGGTTCTCTTCACTCGAGATGGTTATGTGAAGAAACTTGTGCCAGTCTGTTTCATTAAGCAGGTTGTCGGGGTAACTGTTCCAACCGCCCTTTTCGTGTTAAAACTCTACTAAGTTGGATTTCATCACCAACTAGTGATTTTAGTACGGAAAATTACTTGTTTGTGTGTGGTTTGAACTCTTAGATTTTTTAAGCGAGTGATTCAATTGTTTGTTTCTTAGAGACTTTAGGTGTTTTCATTGAAATTTTTCTTTGTTTGCATGTGATTAGATAATTTTTCATCGTGGCGGAATTGCCGAGACAATCCTGGAGAATACAAGGGAAACCCCCTGAATTTACACTAGGTCATCTTGAAGGGCTTCGAGCTCTGGTACCACACAGTAGCCGTAGACTTAGATCAACAGAAGCTGAAAGATCTGCTATTGTGATACATCCTGATCATCAAATTCCTACAACAGAATATATTCAAGAACCAATTTCAGTTTCTGAAGTCACTGAAAATATTTCTCCTTCTGGTGAATTATCTGACGAACCTGAAATCTCTGAACCTGAAACTGAATCTTCTGTGTTAGAAACGTCCTCAGGATTTATCTCACCAACTTCTAGCAATCCAGGTTCACCTAGGGTAAGAAATATCATTACTGAAAATCTTCCCTCTGGACTAATTTCTATAGAAGAAATTACTAATCCAGACGAAGACATATCTCTTCCCAACTCCCCTCAATCGTTAAATCTTAGGGAGCGTGAATCTATTTTCTACAGCCCTATTCGAACTAATCCCTGGTATCTCTCTTTAACTGATTTTTTAGAGAATCCAGGTCTTGCTTTTTATCCACCTCGAGTTCCATTTCATCCTACACCCAGAGGTTATTATCCGTCATCTATTATGGCTGGAGAGTCATCCATGTTTTCGCAAACGCCTGAATCTTTTTTACATGGTGGTCCTTCTGTTCCTGCGGGATATCAGTCTTTGTCTGGTACTTTCTCTGGAGCAACTCCTCAACCTATCGAAAATGTGTTATCATCTGGTCTTGGTGGACTTAAAATTGAAACGTCGAACATAGAGCAAGTTTATATGATGTCTGGTAACATTCCTAATCCTCAAGCTCAAGGCAGTCAGTTTCCTTTTGGGGGTCAACCTCAGGGAACTCAGTTACCGCCTGGGGGGCAACCTCAGGGTAGTCAATTACCGCCTGGGGGGCAACCTCAAGGTAGTCAGTTACCACCCAGGACACAACCTCAAGGTAGCTTTTTCCCAGGACAAACTGTGGATCCATATTATTTTGGGGGACAACCCCAAGGACAGTACATACCTCAGGGTTATCAACCTCAAGGGACAGTACATTCCTCAAGGTCAACCCCAAACTCAATATGCTCCTCAGGGTCCTCAACAACCCCAACTTCAGTACGTGCCTCAAGGTTATCAACCTCAAGGGCAGTACCCAATGCAAGGTTACCAACAGCCTTCTGGTCAACCATCTGTTCAAGGAGCCGGAACTTTACCTTATTATCAACCCTACGTTCAACCAGGTTTTGGTTCTTACGTTCAACCTTCTACGGGACAATACCCCGGAATGATGGTGTGGGATCCGTCCCAATATCAACAGCCTTTGCAGCCTAATGTGCAGTTACCTTATCAACCTGGTCAGCCAATGGTTTCTGGTTCAATTCAGCAACCTGGTCAGCCAGCTATTCAAACTCTTGCACCTAGTTCAGTTCAGCAGGCTGGGCCTAGTACACCTCAGACTCCGCCCCAAACTGCTGCAACTGCTGCAACGTCTGTTCAACCTGTTACACCTATTTCTGGAGTGTCTGTAGCCCCGAGTTCGGCTATCCCTGTATCTGTGCAAATCCCTCAAGTCTCTGTACCTCAGTCAGGACCCTCAGTTCAGACTACAGTTCAGATGCCTGCAGGACAAGCTGGTACAAGTACAGTTGTTACAAGTCAACCTCAATTTACTTATCAACTGTACCAAGGACAGCCGCAATTCGGTCCCTATGTGCAGAATCCAAGCTATCAACCATACCCTGGTTATACTTATCAACAACCTCAGTATGGTCCGATTCATCCTGGTTATCCAGAAGGTTATACAATACCCAATGCTAATCCGATTCCTAGTTATCCTGGGTATCCGCCTCCTGGATCTGCTTTGGCTTCTCAAGGTTTTCGTGACCCTAACCGTCAGTTACCATTCATCGCAACTTTGGACTTACCAGATTTGACGCGCCTTACAAATGATCCTATTTTCTATTATCAGAACTGGCCGTCAATGCCTCATAAGTTGCCTAGTGATATACCAAAATTTGAAGGTAAGTCAAGAGAGGATCCATCAAATCATTTATGACTTATCACCTTTGGTGTGCATCTAATTCGATTATTGATGATTTGATTCGCTTACGTCTTTTTCAGAGGACACTCATAGGTCTTGCAGCCAAATGGTACATTGAGTTGCCACGAGGCTCGTTTCATAATTTCAGTCAGTTAGCAACGTCTTTCTTAACTCATTTCCAGTTGCCTGTCAGATACGACAATGTCACAGAATTATTAACTTCACTAAAACAATCTACGTCCACGTATATTTCTGATCACATTCATGAGTGGTGACGTAGACAACGTTTGGTGAAGGTTTATATTCCGGATCAAATTTTGGCAGAATGGTTTGTGAAATCATTACTGCCCAAGATCACTGAAGATGTAGCTAAGGCTGGTGTTGTTACTAAAGAGCAAGTAATTTCTCAGGCTCAGTACCTTGACCTCGTTTATACGCAGTCAGGTACTCTACATGAAAAAATTCCCGATTTACCCAAACAAGGTCAAATAGTTGCTGCTCCTTCAGGGTCTCATGCCGCTGATGGTATGATTGGTATAGTTAGTTCTAAAAGTAAGAAGAAATCCTCAAAGAATTCTTCTCCAATTATAACTCTACCTGATTCCCCGAAAGGAGAATCCTCTCAAGAAGTTTCTGCCGATATTCATGTCGTTGAAACATCTACGGCAAAATCAAAATCCGGTAGTAAAAAGAAGGGGAGGAACAAAAACAAGAAAAATTCGAAGGAAAAAACAGATAAAGAAGAATCCAATGACGAGAAACGTAAACCTCGCTATCCTTGCTTCATTTGTGAACAAGATCACTTCACAAAAGAATGTCCATATCGAGAGGAGGTTACGAAACTCGTTAAAGGATCGCAACAACCTGCTGTCTTGAAGGATCCTTTTCCAGTTCAAGATAGTAAGATGATTGGTTCTTCCTCGACTACTTTAAAAGAGCCTATTATGATGATGTCTCATGTAAGGATTGCGACGCGATCGCAAGATTACGGTTCTAAGAATCCCGTTGATGGCAAAGAAGGAGAGTCTTCTAATGCCAATGCATCAAATACAACTCCTCCTGTTTCCGGTCTGCTACAGATCGAGAAACAAAATCCAGACTTGATAATCAAACCGCCTGCTAAAGGTGTTCTTCGTAAATCAGCTTTCAATCCACATGCGAGAGCTGCTTAGAATTACAACATTGTTGAAGATTTAGCTATTTCTCCTTCAGCAATGTCGGCTTTGGAAGTGCTGCAGTCGTGTCCAGCACAGCGTAAATTGTTATTGTCTGCCATAGGAGCTGTTGATGTTAATGATTCTAACCTTATAATCTTCGATTTAGAAACTAGTACACCACATCTTCCTCATCAAATGGCTTTCCAGATTCCAGTGTTAGTCAAAAACAGACCTATTTTTCGGACTGTGATTGATGAGGGAGCTTCAACGTGTATTATGTCGCTTCGGTGTTGGAAATCTCTTGGTTCTCCTACACTTAACCAATCTCCGACGATTCTAAAAGCTTTTGATGGTCGAGGTTTTCAACCTTATGGTATTTTGCAGGATTTACCCATAGGGGTTGAAGGGAAAATTGTTAATCTAGATGTGGAAGTGGTTGATGCCCCTCTAGATTACAACCTTCTACTAGGTCGTAGTTGGTCTTATGCTATGACTGTTGTTGTCTCTTCGGTCTTTCGACTTATAAAATTTCCATATCAAGGAAGGATCGTGACAATAGATCAGTTAACTTATTTTTTTTCAGACCCAGCCTCTACAGAAACAATCCAGCATGTTGGTAAAACGGCTATCCCTTATAAGGATGTTGGAGTAGGTTTAGTTAAAGATTCTGGTTTACTAGGAACTTTTTCCTTTCCTCCTCCTAACGTATCGTCTTCTACTGCAAGTATTCATATGATTTCATCAAACACTGTTATGTTTGATGATCCTTGGATTCTTCCTTCTGAATCCGAGATAGATTCATTTGATGGCGCGATGCCTTTGAGTCCATTTGAAATTGCATACCAGGCTGTACAGTCTTTTTCCAACCCCTCTTCAACCGAAATCGATCCAATGAATGGGATCCAAGAGGAATCGCTTTCTATATCTAGTTCAGATGCAACAACATTTCCTGAAATTGTTCATACAGATGAGCAAATTCGTGAGTTTTTGTCTGTTGATGATTTACCATGGGAAGATCTTCATCACAGGTCTTCATTCTTACCTGAATTAGATCATTTTGAAAATGATTTCGCTTCAATTTTCACTGCTGAATATGCCAAGGAACCTCAGAATCCATTGCAAAATCCTGATTCTGAGTTAAATTTGGAAAATATATCTAAAACGGTTCCAATTGACATTTCAGTAAAACCAGGAATAATTGAAAACATTCATATAGGTGCTTGTTGTACGGACGAAGAAATTCAGACTTATAAAGCCCTATTTCAAGAATTCTGTGACGTGTTTGCCTGGTCTTATGAAGAAATGCCAGGAATTGATCCATCGATCGTGGTTCATGAGATTAAGACTTACCCGGATGCTAAACCTGTTCGTCAACGATTACGTCAAATTCATCCTAGAAAAGCTGCTGCTATAAAAACTGAAGTTGAAAAATTACTTCGAGCAGGATTCATTTATCCAATTCCCTTAACGAATTGGGTATCGAATATTGTTCCTGTCACTAAAAAACAAGGAACGATAAGAGTATGTATCGATTATAGGGATATTAATCGAGCGTGTCCAAAAGACAATTATCCAACTCCTTATATCGATCAAATAATTGACGATTGTGCTGGTAGTGAACTATTTTCCTTCATGGATGGTTTTTCCGGCTACAATCAAATAAACATACTCCCTGCAGATCAACCTAAAACAGCTTTCATTTGTCCGTGGGGAATGTTTTCCTATTGTAAACTACCTTTTGGACTAAAGAACGTTGGAGCAACTTTTCAACGGGCTATGTCTTATGCGTTTCATGACATTAAGCACATTGTTCAGCCATATCTTGATGATTTACCTGCTCATTCATTACGTAGGGCCGATCATCCCACTCATTTACGAGCAATTTTTATGAGATGTCGGCATTATCGGATAAGGTTGAATCCGCATAAATGTGTTTTCTGCATAGAATCGGGTCGTTTACTGGGATTTGTTGTTTCAAAATCAGGCATTCGCGTCGATCCTTCGAAGGTTGAAGCTATCGTTAAATTGCCTCCTCCTTCGACATTACGCCAACTCCAAAGTTTGCAGGGGAAAGCAAACTTTTTACGTAGATTTATTCCGAACTATGCTGAGCTTGCAAAGGGTTTTACCCGGTTGTTGAAACAGGACATTCCGTTCTTTTGGGACGAGGTCGTTGATCGATCTTTTGATGCACTTAAACACGCGTTGACCCATGCACCGTTATTGCATCCTCCCAACTACAACCAAGAATACATTTTGTATCTCGCTGCTTCTCATTCCACAATTGGAATGGTACTAGTTCAGGAAGATGAATCTCACAATGAACATGTGATTTATTATCTTAGTCGAAATTTGAATCCGAATGAAATCAAATACAGACATGTGGAGAAATTGGCCTTGGCAGCTGTTCAAGCTGTCCAACGTTTTAGACATTACATCTTGTTATGTAAAACCACAGTAATTTCTGATTGCAACCCTATGATGTATATTTTGACCAGACAATTGCTAGGGGGCAAGTATTCTAAATGGATAGTTATCCTGCAAGAATTTGACTTGGAATTTGAAAAATCCAAGGCAAAGAAATCTTTGGTTTTTGCGGAACTGATGTGTGATTTCCCCTCTACTGATATTGAAACAGTGGAAGAAGATTCCATTGTGGACGAATCTTTGTTTCTTATCAGTACGCTTGATCCATGGTATGGGGATATTATTGTGTATCTCCAAACCCAATCTTTTCGGCCTGAAATTTCACGAACTCAGCGACGGAAAATACGCTTCCAATCCCAACAATATAATATCATTGGTGATACTCTTTATCGAAGAGGAGCGGATTCTGTTTTCCGATGTTGTCTAACTCATGAAGAAGCTGAGAAGGTGTTAAATGACTGTCATTCTGGAGCATGTGGCGGTCATATTTCTGGGTATGCCACTGCCCAAAAGATATTGCGTGCAGGTTATTTCTGGACAACATTATTTAAAGATTGCATTTATGCGGTTCGGAAATGTCACAACTGTCAAGTTTTTGATCGGAAAATGCGCGCGCCACCCGCTCCTCTTCACCCTATAATTGCTGTTGGTCCTTTCGCAAAATGGGGTATCGATTTTATCACATGTAACCCTCACTCGGCCGGGGGGCATGCCTATATTATTCTCGCAGTAGATTATTTTACGAAATGGGCCGAGGCGATGCCTACATATTCAGCTGATGGCAAGACTGCTGCAACATTCGTATTTAATCATATAATTGCTAGGTTTGGTGTTCCTCAAGCTATTATTACGGATCATGGAAGTCATTTTCGGAATATCATGATGACTGAACTAATAGAACAACTTGGCCTACGCCATGATAGTTCCACTCCGTACTATCCACAAGCAAATGGTCTGGTTGAAGCCATTAATAAAGTTTTAGTCACCATGATTAAACGAATCATTGGTATTCACAAGACGAATTGGCATTCCATGTTATTTTCAGCACTTTGGGCATATCGAACCTCAGTCAAAACAACAACGGGTTTCACTCCTTTTCAACTGGTCTACGGTTTGGAAGTTGTGCTGCCGATTGAATGCAAAATACCGTCACTAAAATTAGCCGTAGAATTACTTCTAGCTACGTCTGAAGAGGAGAAACGTTTCTTGTACTTGGCCCAATTAGATGAGAATCGACGAAGTGCTGCAATAGCAAACGAGGCTCATGTTAAAAGGATAAAAGCTCAGCATGATAGAAATGTGACCCCTCGAAATTTTTCAGAAGGAGACCTAGTTTTACTTTATGATCAAGCTAATGAAAAGCTAGGAGCTGGAAAATTCGTGCCTATGTGGCATGGTCCTTATATTGTGAAACGAAAATTAGCAAAAGGGGCCTATGAGTTAATAGATTTTGACGGTGTCCCTTTGGATAAACCCAGAAATGGACTTTATCTAAAGCGATATTACGCTTAAGCGAGGTGTGGAGATTTTTGTTAGTTTAGATTTTCTTTACTGCTGGTGTGTTTTAGATCAGAAAAGTGTGCTTAGTTTAGAAGTGTGTTTTTGTTACTATGACTGCTTATCTGAGTTTTACTCTTGATATTGCAGATGTCGACATCTCTTCAAACCTACATTGGTTTTGCTGATGGTGCTTGTCGTAGTACACGGAACATTTCTTCCGCAGCTTGGGTTATCTATTCACCCTCTGACGAGTTAGTATCCATGCATGGGGTAAGCCTTGGTCAAACAACAAATAACATTTCCGAGTATAGTGCAGTGATTGAGTTATTATCTGAGTCCATATCTTTTGGAATTCGGAGTTTGATTGTAAGGTTGGATTCTGAACTTGTTGTATTACAGCTTAACAGGGTTTATACCATTAGAAATCCGGTGTTATTACGGTTGTTTTTGAGAGTTCGTCTCTTGGAACGTGAGTTTGATTACATTGAATATCAGCATATTCCAAGACATTTAAATACATTAGCAGATTCAATTGCTTCTAGTATGATAAATAGACATTTGCAATAATTAAAAGCAGTAAAACAATCAACATTCATATATGTATACAGATAGCCATCAAAATAGTGATATATATCATAGGAGTGTGTTCAAAAAATATACATCGTCTTCGATCATAGTTTAGAAACACCTTATGATCGGCAAAAATAATAATGCAAAAAGTACAAAAATGAGTCTACACGATCATCTCATCACTGATGATGATCTCGATAGGAAACAACTGCTCTGGCCACCCTGCATAGGAACCTCCTGAAAGGTCCTGGGACTCCAATCACATATCTTTGTAGCCTGAGAGGAATGTCATCTATGCTGGTCTCTGGTATATCTAGAGTCAGGCGCTCTAGATGATGCTCCAAATCAGTCAAAATCTCTACTGATTGGCCTGCTGGGGCTGGTGCGGGCGCAATTGGTTGTCTCCTCTCGAAAGGTTGGAGATGAGCTGGTCGTTGTGGACCTACGTCTATATTCAAAAAACTTTTGGTTATTAGTTTTCTAAGACGATAAAAAATTTAAAAAAAAATTAGAACTTAGCAAACGTTGAAAAATGTTTTACCTGAATCATCCCACTATTCCCCTGCAGGGAGAGACATCTCTCTGTCGCCGCGGAAATCCATCCCGGCATACGGAAAATCCTCTATCATGAAAACTTGGCGATCCAGCCAACGAAAATATGAAGCAGGGAATCGTACAATCTCAGTGCCCTCAATAGCATGACGGGCCATCTGCGTGGACCAGCGAACCATTCTCGGTTCTCGAGGTCGACCGGCATCAACTGAAATACTCTGTGGAGCTAATTGAGGAATCCTCTCCAAAGCAAAAGAAACGACAATGGATCCATATCCAAAGTTTTTTAGTTTCCCGGTTTTTGCTCTGGTAAGTTGGCCTTTTATATTGGCCAACACAGCTTCGCACCAGTTGAAGATGGTGCCGCGAAAATAGTCCACTGCAACACGCATTTGGGAACCAGTAGCTACATGAAGCGCGGCACTCCCACATAGTTTGGTAACAGTGAATGCTATAACCTTCAGTTCAGGACGGATGATATGTTTTATGTCAATCCGTTTGTCCCGAGGATTTTCCTGGTCATTGCAAAATTCGAGTTGAAGACTAGCGACAGTCTGGCCACCTGGCCTAGTCCCAAACAAGGATACATGTTCGCCCCTCTTGGACAAACCAGTCAAAAAATATATATCCTCCAGCTCAATTTCGAGCCGGTGGCCACCAATGAAGAAACACTGGTCCTCTACGTGCCATCTGTCTACCAACCATGTTAAGAGTTCCACTTGTGCCCTCATGCCAGAGATGGCCCAGAATTTGTATAAGCAGCATGCTTTTAATGCCCTTTGTGTGGGAAAATGAAGTATTTCAGCTTCATCCACTTCCTCATGCTCCCTTTCTCGCCAAATAAGCATCTTGTTAATCCTGCAACAAAAAATAAGGCAGATTAGAATGATTTCATTTAAAAAAATTTGGCAGAAATTTGAGAAAACCATGTTTTAAAAGTGACCGCACGGGTACCGCACCCGTTCTTTGTAAACAGAGCGTAGCTCCGCACGCGCGATGTGTGCTGGGTGCGGTACCCTCGATTTTTTCCCGTTCAGAAAAAATCGGGGTCCGCAAGTAACCTGTGTCCCACCTGCGGACCCCGCGGGCGCATTTTTAAACCAATTTTTGCCCTAAAAAATCAAACTAAAGCCTAAAAATGAATTTCAAACGGATGAAAAACAAGATAAGGAGGTCGTGGATTACCTGGGACTGACGATTTTCGATTCCAACGGTTGAATTTTCCAGAATCTTCACGAGAACTTTTTAACCAAAAGCTTTTTACTTTTCACTCTGCAACTGAACGGTAAAAATGAAATAGAAAAAGTCCTTTTTATAGGTTTTTTCGAATGAATGAGTTTTTAATTTATTTATTTTTCACTTTAAAAGGGATATTTTTGAAAGCATTTTTACTTATCTTAAACAGGTATGTGTAATGTTTTGAGTTTTTGTGCAGAAACAGGATTTTTCAGGTGAAATGATCATTTTTCAACAAAGAGCATACTTTTATCACTTTTTCGGACTCGTTCAAAAATTTTTACGAAAAAGCGAAACCTTGGAGTCCTCTTTAAGCCCTTTTCAGACTCTCTAAATATGAAAAGATTGCCGAGTACTTGACTATTCGAACTCGTTAAAGTAAATGAACAGTCGTCCCTTCAGTATAAGTTTACCCCTTTTACGGATTGAAATGGACTATTTACGAAAAAGGTATACGTTGACTAAATATGGTCAATAGAGTTCTCTCCCGCATTATTTTATCCTTTTTCGGGCTCGAGAGACTAAATTTACGAAAAAGAACACCCATGGAGTTTTCTTAAGTTTTTCTTCTGACTCCCTAAAACTGAAAAACACCGAGTTTCTCCTATATTGGACTCGTTAAAACTTAACAGTAAAGGACCTGTTTAATTTTCAACAGGAACGAACCACTCCTTCTTAGGGTTCGAATTTTAAACTAAGTTGGACTCATCAGAAGGATGAGCTTATAATCAAGCAAATGTTATCCTCCTCAAGCTTGTCAAAAATAAAGAGGTACTTGCCAGAAATGGTGGGGGAAAAAGAGAGAAAAATGGGCGTGTTTGTTGTATTTTAAATTTTTCGAAAACTCAGTCAACCACTCTTGGACACGACACTTTTTATTCACCTGGGTTGGGAAATCCTTTGCCTAACAGTTAATCAAACCACATTGAAAGTTTTCAGCCGGTTTCTGGGTATTAGCTTTGGGTCAATTGTTACCAAGCCATCTGTAGTGTCGTTATGTGTCCAAGAGAACAGTTCAAATAAACCATTCATCTACAAAATATCTGTCATCCATCTTTGACCATCCCTGAGTCAGTCCTTGCAAATATATTTTCAAAACTTGACCTATGATTTCGTGTTGTAGGCTTGCCTACGACAGATCACTTTCTATCGACATCAGCACATTATCTAGGAAGTTGATCCAGAAATCGTCAGTACCTTGAAATCTGCATACCTCAATGGCAGGTTTCTCGCCTTTGAGGATAGGTTGCATCATTGACCTTCGATCGAATGATTCCGTGACATGTTCGACTTCAGCTCATTCATTCACATTTCATGGATTGTACTGAGTACTTTAAAAGCCATTGACATTACTGGTGGTTTCTCTCACACTTGTTAACAGTTCACATCATTGACTGGTAATCAAGTGGTTTCTACCATGTTCGACTTCAACACATTTATTCACATGGATAGAATCGTACTAGTTCGAGATGCGGAAATCAAGACCCTGGATCTAGTTTCCACCATCCAGGCTGCGAGGAATTTTGTTATCATCTATACAGTAGACTATTGATAAACAGATGGTTGCGTCCATACTATGTCTACATATGATGTATTCAAAATCATTCCTGTATCAGAACGATTTCAGTTAGTTCATAGTTAGTTTTTATCTGAGTATGGGAATGCCTACCTCAGTGATGACATATACATGTATATATTTTGCATTGAATGTTTTTACAGGTACCGACTGGGGTGTCCACGGGATGATCTTTGAAATGATAAAGTACTGCACTCTTCATATATGACAGACTACAGCTTCATCTATTACAGACTTTGCACTTTAGGGGGCAATTTGTTACACTGAAAACTGTCACCTTGACATTCTGCTGACTGTATGAGCTCATTATCACTCATACTTCCTCCTTTTGCAAGTCCAATATACTAGCTCCTCATATCAAGCTTCAAAATCAGAAGAAAATCCCTAAAATCCCCTAAGAATTGGTATCGCACTTTCTCTATGCATTCCCTGCGGTCCCGCACCTAAATCTCAGCCTGCATGCGGAACCATACCGCACGTTCTTTGTATAATGGGTGCGGACCTCTGTAAAACATAAAAAGGCGAGAAAATGAAGATAAAAAGTGAATTCCAGGTGAATTCTAGAAGATTCTAGACGGGAATTTTCGGGAATGGATACGCTTTGAAGAGGTTCATGCATCCCTCACTTAATGGAGCTAACCCCTTGATGTAAGGAGCTTATCCCTTTGAAGGAGGAATCTATCCCTTCATATTTGGAACTAGAAACCTCCTCTCTTTCACTATAAAAAGAGGCCTTGGGTAGCCTCAAAGGGAGTTGAAGCTTATGAGATTTGAAGTTAAATGTTGTTGAGATTTAGACTTAGTTAACTAAGACTTTCTGTGAGGTTAAATCACTCATCTCCATTTGTCTTAGTTCAAAGAGTGCAATGCTTGTCAAAGTAGAGGAGATTCCTACTTCGGACCCCGGGAGGACCTGCACAACATCAAGGCACAGGTTGTAAAGGTTTTCTATCTTTGAAGTTAATACAAATATACTCATTTCTCTCATTAAATTGTCAATTCATGGTTTATTTCATAAATTCCTTGATCATTATGATAAGTATGATTTGTAATAATGTCTATACAGGTGCTGCTTAATCTTTTTGCTTGTTTGTGATTGCAGATATACGAGGAACGTTCTTTCAGTGCACGGGAAGGACTTCAACAAAATCAAGCAAGCGTTGGACATAAGGTAGGCCTTACACCCGTATAGTGTTTTTATAGATCTTATATGCTTAGAGAGAGATTAGTATAATTGGCTGTTTGTTGCTAGTTACCTTTTGTACTAGAGAGATCGGTCTTGTCCGCAAGACGGATTAATCTACACAACACACCTGTAATTAATTCAATGGAAAATTTGGTTCTCTTTTGGGTGGTAATCCTGAAAATTCTTCTAGGAATATGTCAATAATTTTTTTTAACACATGTTTACCTTCAAATTGATCCATGTTTCCTTCCAATTCCTCAGTCACATGGACAACATACAATGCACAATACTTTACATCACATCACTTCACTTGAAGTGCAGTTATTTTCCTTGGCCTAATTAGTCTTTTTGTCCCTTATAGCGTTATCTTCTCACCAATGTCATTGGGGCATTCTAGCACTTTGTTGTAGTATTCAATCTTATTTATGTGGGCTTCCAACTAGTCCATGCCAATTAAAGCATCATATGATGCCAATAGTAAGAAATTGAGAGTATATGTGGTGGTCATACTACTAATATATATAGGGCATGACTCCACTACATTTGCTACCCAACTTTCTGCTCCCATCACCAATTGAACGATCCATGATTATTCGTGAGTTTTATTTGGAAATTTACATGCCTATAAAATATTCGTGCTAGTATAGCTAAAATTAGAACCTAGGTCAATTAAAGTTGAAAATGGTTGGTTGATGACCATACCTTCCATTTGGATTACTGCAGCTTGCTAGTATACTTGTCTATTTTCCAATGAAACATAAATTCAGGATATGTTTAAGCCACATAATTCACTTTTGTTGCTTATTATACATTATACAACCTTGTTCCATCCCGATTTTCTTAACAGAATTTCCTCCACAGATGGTTCTCTATACAATTCCAACAATGTAAAAGCCTCTTCTTGGAACCTTCAGCCTCTTCTTTTGGTATTTTTTTGGGGCTTGTTTTGTTTTTGTTGTTTTGGGATTTTGTTGATATTAATTCTTGGCATAATTAGTGAAATTCCCATTCTTCCCTCCGTTTTTATATCATAAATACTTCATACCTTTTCCTTTGAATTTTTCCTTATATTTCTTCTTTCTATATGTTTAGACTTCAGTCTTGTGTTTGGAATATTCACAGTAGTACCTCATCTTTTAGATGGTGTCCTCTAGGGTTTTTGGCTCATCAAAATCTATTTTGTACTAGTAAGCTTGTGGTATCCACTGAGATACCTTTATATATTTTTATTGTCATTATTGATGTAAGGAACATACTTCAACAGCTCCAAGGATCTACTTGTGCACTCATCAGCTATAAATTTCCCCAATTTGTTCTCGTAGAATTTTTTTTCTTATTGTCATAAGACTTTTCCGATAGGTACTTCTTCCAAAATCAATTCTCAATATTTCTCCATGACAACTCTTTCTCCCTGATGTCTTTAACATTCTTCAAATATTCCCACCATATATCACCTTTTTCCTTTCAAACTGAAAATAGCTACTTTTTCCTTCATGTTCTTAGAGTATTCACGCACCCTAAAGTATTTATTCATCCCCTACATCCAAGTCTCTACCTCTTTATCCTTCTTTACCTCTCCATATAAGGTAGGGGGTTTTCTTTCTTAAACTCCTCTGGAATTGAACTATTGTTTATTCTCTTATGATAATGGTGTTTCTTGACTACATTATCTAATGATCAGTTAAGGCTTCTTGAGTCTCTTTTTGGAGTGCTAAGTAGAAATGTGTCTTCATCTCTATGGCTATGTCTTTTCCTTGATTTTCTTTCTCCTACACTGATGGTATCCTTCCTTTTCCTTTGGATCTCTGACGGGCTAGGTTTGGAATTGTGGCACCAAGCTCCTATTATTTCTACCTTCTTAAGTTTGATAGGATGTGTAATATCACGTCATTTACCTCTACTTTCCTTTATTATGCTCTAACAACATTTTTGTTGTCTTCTTTGCAGGTTCTTAGTTCAACTCTTAGGCTTCTAAATGTGTCCATCCAATCAAGAGAGTATTCTTCATTCCTTTTCCCAACTAATTCGTATTCTTGATCATGTTGGGATCTGTTTGTGCCATAATTTTCCATCCCACTACTCATCCTTTTTATCTATTGATATTCCTTAATGTTTTGTTATGTATTGTTACACACACATGGTTCTTATCCAACCAAAAATGAAAATAAACAGAATCACCCATCACCTTGGCTTACTTGCAATAAGCATGTTGGTGTGAAACCATATGAAACATCAAATCTCAGTTAGTATGTTGATTTAAATATAAAATAACCAAACAATAATTCTATCAAATTGAACCTTGTATTATCTATGATTTAAAATCAACACACGTTTGTTTACATAGAATAAATCGAAAATCATATATTCATCCTCGATTTGTACATGTGAGCCTCTTCAGGTCCAATGATGAACCGTGCTTTGATACCACTTTATAACACACCCTCCCAGCCCCTTGGGCTATTATTGGGTAGTGGAAGGTGTTACATTAAAATTTAACCCAACCTTCAAGATATATTATGAAGATGGGGTCACAAAAATTCCTCATTTTTCAACTTCCTTGAAACACAAAACAAATGCCACCATCATGTTTTCTGGGGATATAAATTCTATCTCAATTTGGTTCCTAGATTGAGATTTATCCCCATTTATTTTTTTTCCTCTTTAAACCTTGCCACATCAATGTGCCCCACTATGTGACATTTCCAAGTGGCCTACATGATTTTGCTACATTTCTCACAAACTAGTGTGGCTCCCGTCATGTCAATGTGCCTAACATTGATGCACCATCACACCAATGCAAGAAGCAAAGATGCTTCCAAATTGGACTATGTGACTATAATTTTTCATGTAAATTGTTTAAGAAATCGTCATTTAGTGCTCTTTATTAGCTACACCTACTGCCAATGTACCATCAAACCGAGTGTTGGATGGATAAATCGTTCTTGCGGACAAGACATATCTCCCTAGTATCTTACAATAACTAGCAACAAACAGACAGATGTAAACTACTTTCTCTAGATTATATTTGATCTAGAATTATCTATAATGAAGGATTTAGGACTTACCTTTAGTCCAGCGCTGATCTGAATATGAAGGATTATCTCTTTGAATATGTCTCCTTTCGGGATCTGCAATAAAAAACATGAAAGAATCAGAAGCACCTACATAATATAGATTAATTCACAAACCATAAATCTATCTTGATGATCAAGGAGTTCAAGAAATAAGCCATTTAAATAAACAACTCATTGAGAAAACAAGATCCATTTGTATTACCTTTGATGAAAGAAGGAACCTTACAACCGTGTTTTCCTTGATGTTATACAGGTCCTTCCGGGGTCCGAAATAAGCGTTTCCTCTACTTTTACAAGCCTTTGCACTCTCTTGACTAACATACACATGAGTGTGTAATCATTCCCATATGATAATCAGTTAAGAGAGTCTGAGTTTCTCCAGTAATTCTCCTCAAAAAATCTCAAAGACTAACTCCCTTTGAGGCTGAACTATGGCCTCAATTTATAGCAAAAGAGAAGAGGTTGCAGCTCCAAATAAGAGGGGATAGAATCCTCTTTCTAAGGGATTAAGTTCCACATACCAAGGGGTAGGCTCATTTAATGGAGGGATGAATGTACATGAAAGGAGAGAACTTTCCACTAAACAATTGCTTCCAGAAGCTTCCAAATTAAACCAGCTAGGCTTCCAAATTTTACTTCCGCCTTCATTTTACCTTTTACAGGGAACCACACCTTAAATGAAGAAAAAGTGCGGCTGGTTCTGCATGTTATAAAAGCAACAGATTGGGCACCGTAGGTAATACTAAGAGAAAGTGCGGTACAACTATTTTATGACTTTTATGAGATTTTCTCTCAATTTCAAGACTTGGTTTTAGGAACTTGATGTTTGTAGACTTCTAAGGGAGTATTGTATGAGTAATGATGAACCCATACAAACAGTAAAATGTCATGGTGACAATTTTAGTGTAACAAATTACCCCCTAAAGTGCGAATTCTGAGACCATTCGAAGAGTGATGTGCTTTATCATTTCAAGGATTAGCTTGTGGACACCCCAGTCAGAATCATGTAAAAACATTCAATGCAAAACATATATATAAATATCATGGCTGAGGTAGGCATTCCCATACTCAGATCAAATACTAACTAAAACTTGTTCTGATGTAGAAATGATTTTACTATCACATCAATAGTGTATACATAGTATGGACGCAACCATATTTTTATGAATATTCTACTGCATAAAGAATAATAAAATTCCTCGCGGCCTGGATGGTGGAAACTAGATCCAGGGTATTGATTTCCGCTACCCGAACTAGTACGATTCTATCCATGCGATTGATTGTGTCGAAGTAGAACATGGTAGAAACCACTTGATTACTAGTCAATGATGTGAACTGTTAACAAATGTGAGAGAAACCACCAAAAATTAAAATGGCCCTCGAAGTAATCAGTACAATACATGAAATGTGAATAAATGATCTGAAGTCGAACACTTCACGGAATCATTCGATCAAAGGTCAATGATGCAACCTGTCGTCGAAGGCGAGAAACCTACCATTAAGGCATGCAGATTCCAAGATATTGAAGGATTCTAGATCAAATTCCTAGATTATGAGCTATCGTCGATAGAAATTGATCTTTCGTATGAAAACCCACGACGCAAAACCATTAGATCAAGTTTTGTAGAAACTTTTTGCAAGGAATGTCTCAGGGATGGTCAACGCGAATGGAGACAAATGTTTGCAAATGAATGGTTTATAAGAACTATCCTCTTGAACACATAATGACACTGCAGATGATTTGGTAACAATTGACCTAAGCTAATACCTAGAAACAGGTTGAATACTTTCAATATGGTTTGATTAACTAATAGGCAAAGTATTTTCCCAACCCAGGTAGAAGTGTGACAAAAGTGTCATGTTCAAGAGTGGTAAACTGCTTTTTAAACAAAGTGTGATAAATGGATTCATTTTCTCTCTTTTTCCCCCACCTTTTCTGGAAAGTACCTCTTTATTTTTGATAAGCTTGTGGAGGATAACATTTTCTTGTCATATAAGCTCATCCTTCAGATGAGTCCAACATTGTCTAAAATCGAACCCTAAGAAGGAGTGGTTCATTCCTGTTTGTAATCGACAGGTCCTTTACTATTAATTTTTTAATGAGTCCAGTATAGGAGAAACTCGGTGTTTTCCAATTTTAAGGAGTTAGAAGAAAAAACTTAAGAAAACTCTGTGGGTGTACTTTTTCGTAATTTTAGTCTCTCAAGCCTGAAAAAGGATAAAATAATACAGGAGAGAACTCTATTGACCATGATTATTCAACGTATACCTTTTTCGTAAATAGTCCATTTTAGTCTGGAAAAGGGGTAAACTTATACTGAAGGGATGACTGTTCATTTCCTTTAACGAGTTCTAATAGTCAAGTACCCGACAATATTTTCATCTTTAGAGAGTGTGAAAGGGCTTAAAAGAGAACTCCAGGGTTTCTCTTTTTTGTAATTTTTAAGAGTCTGAAAAAGTGATAAAAGTATACTCAGTAGTTTCTCTTTTTCTGTAAGTTTTAACGAGTTTGAAAAAGTGATAAAAATGTACTCATTCATTTTTTCATAACTTTTACTGAGTTCAAAAAAGTGATAAAAAGTACACTCCTTTGTCAAAATGACTATTTCACCCAAAAATCCTGTATTCTGCACAAAAACTCAAAAATTAAACATACATGGTTATGATTAATAAAAATAATTTGGAAAACCACTTTTCAAAGTGAAAAATAAACAAAATAATATTTTATTTATTCAAAAAATATTATAAAAAGGATTTTTTATAAATCATTTTTACCATTTTTATTTCAGAGTGACAAGTGAGAGCCTTTGGTAAAAAACGTTCCGGAGAAGATTGCGAAAAATTCGCCCGTTAGAATCGAAAACTATCAGTTCTATTAGCCACCTATAATAATTTGACAAAGAAAAAAGGTCACTAAATTGGTGACCAAGCCTTCAAGTGAATCTTTTCTTTAAAAATATATCATCCTTGAAGTCTCAGGTATCTTTTATCCTTCAGAAATCTTCACTGTTGTTTCCCTCAAAAGTGTTCAAACCTGCTATTTTACTATGATGGGAACTGTTTTAAAGGGGCCTCCATCTTCACCATTTCACCCTCTAATTCACCCTCCATATTCCTCATTATCCTTTATGATTTACCCTTCAAAGCCCATTTTATCCAAAATTCCCCTTTAAACCTTGCATCTCCCTCATATTTGGTTTAAAAGTCCCCTTTTTCTCACCTATCAAAACCTTCATTTAGCCTTACAATCTCTATTCTAGGGCCTAAAGTAGCCTTTTTACATTATGGAGGTATTAGCCCCTGAGGGCTTAAATCCCCTAGCCCCCTCTTCCACTTTTGACCCACGCTACGACTAAGCGCTTAAAGTCTCATCGCAATCGTAGACTCCTTCCTTCCCGAACTTCCCTTCATCCCTTTTTCTCGATGCGACAAGCGTTTTTCCTCCCAAGTCCTGGTTTCGTTCACTCCCACAGGACCATGCCCCGGCGCTTGTTCTGGCCCCATATCCATCGCATCGGAAAATTCTAATCCATTATTCCCTTTCCTTTCCTTCCGCGAAGTGCGATCCCCCGATTGCATCCTCCGCTGTTTATTTCCCATCATCCAACGGCTCACGCTTAACCCGATCGCTTGACCCCGCTACTGCACAGTCCGCTCCATGACAAAAGCATTACGTCACTTCCCTGGCCCACTGCTCATCCCACCACGCAGCTTTCAATCTGTCGCTCTCACTCCGCACCATCCGATCTGAGACCCCAAATCCGACGATCCATGATCCATATAGCATTATTTTGGCCCCCTCCCCGCATCACGCAAATATTTTGCGAAATGGGTGGTATTGGAAAATACACATGTCCAACAATGAATGGAATCACATTCCATTCAGCCCAAACTGCTTACTGCCTTTTTTCTATGCGAAAACTGCCAGTGGTTTTCTAAAAACCATTTTTCTTCATTTCACGCCCTTTTTCAAATTTAAACCTGGTTAGCTGCTCTGCCAGGGTTTCGTTCCTCCTCCGCTACATTCCACCACTCTCCCTGCTACTCTTCCATGCCCCCGAGCCTCTGTCGCAGTTATCCAAGCTCCCGCAGGTTTTTATAACATGTTTATCATGTTTTGCAGGTTTTAAAGAGCGGTTAATTCATACATTTTCCGCAGTCACAGTCATGTGACATAGGTCATAGGGTGACGATCCTGTAGCCACATATTGCAAATAAAGGAAAAAGAAAATGTTTAATTTCATGTTATTCAACATTTCATTATCTCCGATCTTCGGCAAACCCTCCAGATTAGCAAAAAATCCTGGACACCTGTGCAGAAGAAACAACAAAGAGTATCAGAAAGGACTAAGAGGATTAATGTATAATTTTTTAAGATTTGATACCTAATCCATAGATAAAGACAATGATGCAGTTTGATGACCATAAGGATGACCAAGAAAGGATTAATGAAGCCTAAATCATACTTCGAGTCATATCAGTAGTCTAAGATCAGCAGAGCGTTCTTTTCCTAAGGCAGGAAAAACTCCCACATCCTACTCCATTCTTCACCGAGCCCCATAACAGTTATTACTCTAACAGAAATTCCTAAGAGTGTCAGCACAATGATTGAAAAGTGAAAAACCAAAAAGACGAAATCTTCACCTTACTTGTCTCAGAGGATTAGACAGAGTACTACAGCCAAAAAGGTACTTCAAGAAACATACCCTAGAAGTTATTGTCAACCTGACAAAGACTTCTAATTCTTCTAAAGGTACCAACAGTTAATGAAAAACCATTAAGTAGAGTGGGCATTCGAATACTTCTTCGCCTCTGTCTTAATGAACCATTTAAGTCCCATCTACCACTACTATCACTCATTCACCTATAAGAACTCATTTAAAATATGTTGTTGGGGGTTGGAAATCAACCGATTGTAAGCTGTTTATTGAGTTAGAAGTTATTTGAGTACTGTGCTATAGGGTAAAATTCTTGGGTTGTTGGTTATCGTATACCCCTCTGAGGGCTTTCCGGTGCCCGAGGCAGACAGTAAGATTAGTTGTATGGTTCACAAAGATAGCATATACATGTTCATATTAGCTTAAAAATATTTGATAGAATAAGATAGAAGATTACTTCTTTAATGATCTTGGAGTCACTTGGATGGCACTAGGCAGCGAAGCAGAGGTTCTCCTTCACCAGCTCCAAATCTTGGTCCTCCAATCAATTAAAGCACCCATGTAATTTCTAACATAACATACATTTCTTATCAATTAAGCCAATATATAACAGACATTTAAACTATGCACATCTAATCCATTCATCTCATGCCATATAAGTGATTAAATAATAATGACAATATCAATGCATAGAATGGAAAAAACAGATACAGTTCTATTGATTTGTAAAAAGGAGGATTACAACCATCAGTTTTACCAAGCGCTCCTCAGCCTTCCAATCTCTCTATCTCTCAAAGTGGTGATGTCTTGATCAACAAGTTCTCAATGAAACTCTTTGACCTTTGACATTCACACTAGAACAATGATCTCTACTTCACAAGAATTCAAAACTTTGACAATCCTTTGACCTTGAAATAAGAGCCTTCAACTCCATTTTATAGGAGATGGAGAGAGCAATCATTGCCCTTCTCTTTCCACCAGTTCTAAATAGAAAAAACCAAGATGTTTCTTTAACCTCCATGCTTTTTCCTTCTTTGAGAGTTCAGTTGTTTATGGCAAGGTCCAATAAGAGTTATTTCTTTTCAGTTTCCTTTTTGTACTGACTCTCTTGTGAGAAAAAGCTGGAGATTCAAATCATTCTCCGTGGGTTTTTCCCGTTTTAAACTTAAATAGGCTGGGAGATGATTCCTGGACTATATCAAGCTATTGGACAAGAATGTATGTGACTAGTTTTTCTCTACTAATATGACAAGCATGTTCATCGGATCCTAATCTAAGTAATTGGTGATGTGTCTCTTCTCTGTTATTGTTTTCCCTCTGTGTTACATTATGTTTCATTTTCCCTGATAAGAAACAGTAATTTTAGCTTAGTATATACTGCTTCAAGTACCATAATGCTTCCTACACATTCTTATCTTTATGTTTTCTTCTATTAGTGTAACTCAGAAGAAAATTCAATATAATTTAACCAGTTGAAGAGTTGGTTTTCCCATGCTTGCTGATGTATGAATTTAGAGTTGGTTTATTAGATGATCTTGTCTCGTTGAGCTGAAAGAATCTAGAAATAGGGAGATTTAGTGTTATCCATGTCCCCTAAGTTTCCTTTCCAACATTTAGCCTTTCGAAGATCCCTTGAGTTGAATGTCAAAAGCAGAGAAGGTTAGAAGTATTTCTCCGATCTTAGGCTTCACTCTGTTTTTGAACTTAAGTGTTTTCTACTGTCTGAAAGTAGTCAGGAGGACTATTGGATTGTTGTCTTTGAAGTTAACCTCATCAAGAGTGTTGATCATAGAGGTATAAGGTGTGCCCTGTCAGTTGACTTACTCCGAAGTTGTCACCTTGGAAGGCTTTCCTTTTTATTCCCATCCATTTCCTTATTTTTTCATGCCATACAATCATCTTAAGAGATCCTTTGATTTAGATGGCAAGCCCTTTGAAAGCCTTGGATATTTGGATTGCAAGTAAACCCTTTTATGACCCCATTTCCCAATGAACTTTTATTCTCCTTGAATTATCTTCCCATTGCTAAAAATTCTTCACTGCTCATTCCTTTACCTTACACTAAACCCTTCTCTCAATGTTTCCCAACCAAACAAACAAAACACAAACCATTGTGCTTTATAACTAGCCTAATACCTTAAATCAAACTCTAAAGATATATTATTATTTACCTTTATGGAGAGATCCCTCTCGGGATCCAAGAGGGCTACATCTTGAGATCCCAAAGTGGTTCTGATGTTGCCTAGTCATTTGGTATGCCAGTATGCCAAATCACTAGGACCCAAACATAATGGCAACTCTACTGGGGACTATATTCTGAGTAGATTGTTATCTTATACATCCTTAAGAACTCAGAAAACCCAAAATCCTTATACTGGTAGTTAATTACTGTGGTGGACAATAAACCTTCTCAAACATTTGAAATCATCCACTTGGCGACTCTACAACTCCTAAAAGATCAAAATACTCCACTAGTGATCAGTAGGCCTGCTGATTATTCCTGGTTTCACAAAGACTCCACTAGGGCAGCCCACACTACCATAAGAACATTGTTCACACCCAGTATTAGGAAACTCTGAGGATTAAATTCCTTTGTTAAAGACTAATTTGCCTCTTAAATATTGTTATATCTACCTAACTTTCTTCTTTTCCGGATCTAAAACTTAACATACTGGTTTCAAGAAGGATCCATACCAGAGCTTATCCTGATCCAAGTCCTCCTGAAATATTGGATAATCTAGAAATAATTCTTAGGAATTCTCCTGTATCTAGGGATCCAACTATTGTCAGGCCCATTCACAAAGCTAGCTCAGTGCCCGAAAACCTTACAGCTCTATCAGATACTCAAGTTGACTTAGATTTACCAAGTAATTTACCAAGAACTAAGTCATTTAGTGGTATAGATCAGCAAGACTTTGAGCCTCCAAGTTCACCACCACATAGTGGTCAACATATTAGCAATGGAGAAACCCCTCCATCCACACCTCCTGATCTCCATCTCATTCATAACTTGGGTATCTCTCACCCTAGATCAGCTCAACTGTCTCTTGTTGGTCCAAGCATTTCTTCCATCCGTATACCTGCTGCTCAAGCTACCCATTTACTCCCACAAAACACTATCATGGCAACATGGTATGCTCTGCTGGTGTTACCACAGCCTCTGGTTCCTTTACCCAATGAATATCAGTCTAAAATTCCCCATTTCACTGGAAGCAAATCCACTACTACCCAACAGCATGTGGACAAGATGAATGATGCCTTCAATTATATGGAAATAGAAGATTAGACCATTAAGATGAGAATCTTTGCCCAAAGCTTAGGAGGAGAGGCCAAAAAATGGTTTAAGAGTTTAGCTCCTCACAGTATCAATGATCTCCCTTCTTTACATCAAACATTCACAAACAAATGGGAGATTAGGAAGAATCCACTCCAAATACTTTCATATTACAACAACCTAAAGAGAAGCCCTGGGGAGAGTGTCCAAAATTATTGCACCAGATTCAATAGTGTGTATAATGCCCTTCCCCCAGACTTGAAACCTCCACAAGGATCAGCCTTGGCCAAATTTTCCGAAGGATTTGATCCTGAAATGGCCTATCAGCTTAGATAAAGATATCCCTTAACATTAGAATAAATACATAAGGGAGCACTTAGTGTGGAGGCTAATCTGATTGAAAAAAGAGCCAAGATGAGGGCTGAAAAGAAAGTGACATATAGATATGACACTACACCTTCTACATCTGACTCAAAATTAGACCATCTAGCCAAGAACATGGATAGATTAGAAAAAATAATGGATAGGTTAGTTGTCCAAACAAGTGTCCCAAACAGGAACCAGACTCAAAATCAGAACCAGAACTTTAGGATAAACCCCCCTCAAATGAAACAAAGAGATTCATATCAACAAGTCAGACCTCCATTTCAAGAAAATTATGTTGATGAAGAGGAGGGAATGATATAAGAGTCAGAGGGAACTATTATAAACATGTTGGGAGTGGGTAACGAAGGTCATACCTTTTTCACAGAAGACAACTAGACCTCATACACACATGGTGAAGATGAAGGGTTAGAATCTGAAGACTATAGGTTAGGATTCAAGAATGCCATCATGCAGGTCCGTGAGTAATATGATTGCAGAAGAAAAAAGAACCCAGAAACCCCCAAAAAAAAAACCTCTAAAATTTCTATTAAGAAAAGGCCTAAAAAGACTCCAAAAGAGACTGCTGAAAACAAAAAAACAGCAGCTGAAAGTTCTGACAAAATCAAGGGTAAGAACACCCAAACCATTGATAAACCAAGTCAAGAAGCCAGTAGCACTAGCATTACAGCTAATTCTTCTGGTGAAACAGTCTCAACCAATGTACATAGTGAAAATCAGCAAGCTGATTTTTCCAATAAAACAGTATCCAAAAAAACGGAATTGAACCTTTCAAAGAACTAGTTTCCTTTCAATTTGGAAAGTGAAATTGCCAAAATCAAAATTTTTGTCCCTCTCACTGAGTTGGTTACACAAGATGTATATAAATTTAAAATATTGAAAGCTTTAAAATTAGGAGAAAACAATGACTCTATCAACTTAAATGATGATCAACCACCCCTCTTGTTTGGCCCAAATTTGAAGGGAAATTCCAGGAAGGAGTAGTTCCTCCCTTCTATGTCAGTTTAAATATCCACGAAAAAATCCTACACAATGCTATGCATGACTCAGGGGCTTCGCACAATCTCATGCCAAAAGTGATCATGGAGAGGTTAGGCCTAGAGATTACCAAACCCTATAAATATTTATACTCTTTTGACTCTAGCAGAGTAAAATGTTTGGGCCTGATCAAAGACCTTTCTATAAATTTGACCCAAATCCCAGCCAAGTGCATAGTGATGGATGTTGTAGTGGCTAATGTGCCTCCCAAATACAGCATGTTGCTGTCAAGATCTTGGGGTGCCAAGCTACAAGGTACAATGCAAATGGACATGACATATGCCAATATCCCTGTTTTTAGCCAACTTAGAAGACTCTACAGGGAATCACACATGAAATTCATGGTGAGCAGCCCAGAGAAACTAGAGAATGCCCCTATTTACTCCTTCCATATAGACCTAGACTCTTTTATCCTTATAATGATGAATTAACTAATGAGCAAGAACTGGAGGATAAAAATTAAACCAGTGAAGTAGGGGTCACAAACCCAAACATAACAGCAACTCCGGAAATAGAGGAAAACAAGGGAGAAATACTTGAATATTTTGTTGAATTAGAAGACATGAGTGAACAGAACCAAGACTGTAAACAACAGATTACTCATCAACTTGAACTCCAAGAAAATCCTGAGGAACGAAACATAACACAACATAGTGTTGACCCCAGGAAACAACACAATGATGAACGTGACATTAAGGATGAAACTGATAACAAATCTGCAAACAACCCCCTGTGGAGCATGAGTTTTGATGGGTCTTGCACTAAAAAGAGTGTAGGAGTAGGAGTATGGTTGCACAACACTAAAAACAATTATGCTGAAAGCCATGCTTTCAAGTTAAATTTCAAATGCACAAACAATGTCGCAGAGTATGAATCTCTCCTCTTAGGATTAAATCTATTGAAGAAACTAGGAGCCAAGAGGATAGTGGTCCATGGAAACTCAGAACGGGTCATCAAACAAGTGAATGGAGAGTAAATTGCCAAAGATCATAGATTAAGGGCATATATAAATGATTCCATGGATCTCTTGAAAACATTTGTAGAATATGAGCTTGTGTTTGTCCCTAGAAGTCAAAACATACTTACTAATGGTTTGGCTTGTGCTGCTAGTTCATACCAAAGGCTACATAGTGACGAACAGTTCACTATTCAAAAAAAATACATACCAACAGTACCAGATAATGAAAAATATTGGCAGGTCTTTGAGGGTGATAAACATATAGAGGATTTCCTGCTTTCCAGGAATGAGTTTGAATTTCCAAATTCAAACTCTAGGTCTGATGAAGACTATTTGGATGAAAAGCCCTTTGAGGAAGAAAAACCATTCCCTATTACAGAAATAAACATGTTGACTAGAAAATTTGAAAATCAAACAGAGTATATAAACTCAGATAAGGAAGCAATAGAGGTACTGCAATACAAAGACAAGGGTATACCCCGAGCGTTGGGCCCTCTAGAAGACCTCTTCAATTTTAATGATGTAGCAAAGAAGCCAGCAATAGAACCCACTGAATCTAATATTGAAGAGTGTAATATAGGCAGCAAGGACAAGCCTAAGATGATCAAGTTGTCAAAAACATTGCTAGCTCATATAAAACTGAAATACATCGATTTATTTAAAGAGTTTGCTGATGTTTTTGCTTGGAGCTATGAATATTTAAAGGCCTATGACCCAGAGACCATCTAGCATAAGATACCATTGAAAGAAAACCAGAAACCTTTTAGGCAAAAGCTACGCAGAATAAACCCTATACAGTTACCTCTGGTAGAAAAATAAATTAAGAAAATGTATGAGGCTGGAATCATAGTCCTTGTGAGGTTTTCAGACTGGGTATCTAACCTTGTGGCGGTAAGGAAAAAGACAGGATAAATAAGGTTGTGTATCGATTTCAGAAACTTAAACAGAGCCTCATTAAAAGACAATTACCCCTTGCCCAAAATGGAACACATCCTACAAAGGGTAGTTGGTTCTAAGAGGATTTCCCTGCTAGATGGATTTTCAGGATATAACCAGGTATTGGTACTCCCAGAGGATTGACTCAAAACAACCTTCACAACTCCTTGGGGAACTTTCTTGTATGTGAAAATGCCTTTTGGATTAATGAATGTTGGTGCCACCTTCCAGAGAGCCATGGAAATTGCATTCTCATAAGAAATAGGGTACTTCGTTGTATTTTACCTCGATGACATTACATTTTATTCCAAAACTGATGAAGAACACCTTAAACATTTGAGAAAAGTCTTTGAGAAATGCAGAAGGTATGGGCTATATTTAAATCCCAAAAATACATTTTTTGGTCTCCAAGAAGGTAAACTTCTTGGTCATATCATCTCTGAAAAGGGGATTAAAATAGACCCAAAAAGGGTTGAGGGCATATTGCGAATTAGTCACCCTAGAAACATCAAGGAATTGTAATCTTTCATTGGGAAGATTAATTTTTGACGAGGTTCATACCCAACCTTGTATAACTCCTTAGAAACATGACAAATATGCTAAAAAACGAGGTAGGAGTTAAATGGACTCTAGAAGCCAAGAAATCCTTTGAGCTGGTAAAACATGCAATCACCCGAGCACTAGTTCTCATCAGCCCTGATTTTACTAAGGATTTCCTCATATTCTCATTTGCATCAGAGCATACTGTGGCTACTGTCCTATTACAGAAAAATCCAGAAGGACAAGAGCAGCAAATTGCATTTTTTAGCAAGGCATTAAGAGATGCACCTCTAAAATATAATATCATGGAAAAACAAGCCTATGCCTTGGTAAAGGCCTTGAAGGATTTTAGAGTTTATATTTTACATTCTCATATTATTTCCTTTGTGCCTAATATAGTGGTGAAAGACATTTTGTCACAGGATCTAGATGGAAAAAGAGGCAAGTGGATTGCTATGATACTAGAATATGATTTGGAAATCAAACCCACTAAACTCATCAAGGAACAAGGCTTAGCACAATTGATGGCTGAATCTAACTTACAAGCCCTTGAAATAAACATGGTGGATTCATTGGATGAAAATGAAGGGTTGCCAACTCCCATTGTTGAAGATCATTTCCAAAACTCACCTTGGTATGCTGATATTTTGTATGTGCTTACCAATATTAATGCTCCTCCTAATTTATCTAAGACAAAGGCAAGGTTTTAAAGTTGAACGCTAGAAATTATTGCATTTTAGATGAATTTTTATATTGGAAAAATGCCAATGGTTTATTGCTTAAATGTTTGCATGAAGTTGATGCAGATAGGATCAAGCATGAGTTTCATGAAGGAGAGTGTGGAGGCCATCTCTATTGGAAAACCACTGCCAATAAAATCCTTAGAGCTTGATATTACTGGCCCACCCCCTTCCAATATGCCACAAATTTCAAATATTTGAAGGCAAACGAAAACTCCTTCCTTTACCTTTACAACCAGTCACTGTTGAAGTGCCTTTTCAACAATGGGGCCTAGACTTCATTGGGGAAATCCACCCTGCTTCATTTTCCCAACATAGATGGATAATCACAGCCACTGATTATTTCACTAAATGGATAGAGGCCATCCCTTCTAGGAATGCCATAGACTCAGTTATCATAAAATTCCTTGAAGACCATATCCTATCCAGATTTGGCTGCCCTAGGAAAATTATCACTAACAATGCTGCTGCATTTGGTTCCAAAAAGATGATTGATTTTTGTCACATGTATCAGATTGTACTTGGTCATTCCACTGCTTATTATCCTCAAGGTAATGGGCTGGTAGAATCATCAAATAAAATTTTGGTGAACATCATTAAGAAGCTGCTGGAAGAAAATAAAAAGTGATGGCATAATAAGCTAGTGCATGCTTTACGGGCAGACAAATTGACAACAAATAAATCCATTGGAATTTCTCCCTATCAGCTATTTTATGGAGCAGATGCAGAATTCCCTACCATTTTAGGAGTACCAGTGATAAAATTGGTCCAAGAAATATAGTCAGAAAAAGACAGCATGGTGAGAAGGATCATTCAGACTATACATCTCCAGCAAACAAGGGAAGAATTCTACAACAGAGCTCAAAAATTACAAGAGAATATCAAAAAGTTGTTTGATAAAAGGACAAAGGCTTGTGATTTCAAAATTGGAGACAAGGTACTCAAATGGGATTCTAGGAGAGAAGATAAGGGTAAGCATGGCAAGTTTGACTATTTATGGCAAGGCCCTTACATCATTCAATTTGACATTGGTCCCAATGCATTTTTTCTGCAAGCAATTGATGGTACAGACTTGTGTGGGGGTCCTATAAATGGCAGGATGCTCAAGCATTATTTCTGCTGAAACCAGTTTAAATTTTTCACTCCCATTGTAAATATTATTTCTTTGTTTTGTTTTGAAAAGAAAATAAAAAATACACAAAAATAGAAAGAGAAAGGTTCAGACAAGCTCAAATCTTGAACCTATGGAGTTCTAAAAAGTATGGCTCAAATTAGATCAAAACCTGAGCCAGAGAAAAGGAAGAGGACTGGTTCTAACATTCTCAAAACTTGAACCAGCAAAGAAGAAGAAAACAACTCTAACAGGATCAAAACCAGATCTGAAATGAAAAAAGAAAGGTGACTCTAAGAAGCTCAAAATCTGAGTCAAAATAAGAAGGAAGAATGTTTTGGAATTTCATATCTTTAGCCTTCAAAATTTTGGTTTTTTGAAGATTCGGCAAGTTTCAGTTCATGTGCAGCTTGTCTTTATGCCATGGACCCATAGCAAATCGGACAGTCTAATCCTGTTTTGGTTTTTTTTTTCAATTTCTATTTTAGAATATAGAGAATGAAAATATGTTACACAGTTTAATCTTCGCAGATATTAGTTTAGGTAGAGAAGCTATGAGTCCAACTGTTTAATCTGGTCTCATGGAGGAATAAGGTTAGACTTACATTAGTTTCCTGCTTTCAATAAAAAATTATGATTAGAAAGGTCTGCAAATCTAAGTGCACCTTGAAGAAAAAATGTTAGAACACTAGGATGGGTAGGTAGTTGTTTGGGAAAGTATTGTTGTTGATATAATACACATCATGTCTGTAACAGCTAAAACAGAGAAAGAAAAAGATGGTCAAGAACAAGGCATTAGCCTACTTTCAAATATTTTATCTGAGATTCTTGACACCTTCAAGAAGATGCCATCCCCATGTGGAGCCACTGTTAGCCACCTATAATAATTTGACAAAGAAAAATGTGGCTAAATTGGTGACCGAGCCTTCAAGTGAATCTTTTCTTTAAAAATATATCATCCTTGAAGTCTCAGGTATCTTTTATCCTTCATAAATCTTCACTGTTGTTTCCCTCAAAAGTGTTCAAACCTGCTATTTTACTATGTTGGGAATTGTTTTAAAGGGGCCTATTGAAGATTGCAGCACGTGTGACTATCAGTTGTGACTATAGTGTTGCATTGTTTGCACCATACATTCATTGGAGATGCCAATGAGGATTGCACAGTCAATATAGGGTGGATTTGATTTCATTCAGAGCCATTATTTAGCAGGGATTTTGCAGTAGAGGCAGGCTAGCATGTGGCAGAGATTGGTGCATGGATTTGCAAGATTAGGCCTAATTAGTGTGTAGCGATTGGATTTTATTGAGAGATTGTGAGAAGCTTTTTATGAGGATTGTTACATGATCTCTATGACATATATTATATACATATAGTTGGGGTTTTCAGCTTCAGGCTTTCTCCTTAAAACAATTGTGTTAATGTGTGAATTTTTATGGTTTCATGTGTGCATTGCAATTGATTTAATTTCCACATGTGATGATCAATTGTGGAATAGATTCTGTATTGTGCATGAAGTTAAAATACTGTGTCATCAGGATAATCTTGGACATATTCATGCGTAGTGCATATAATTTCTACATGGTATTAGAGTAGTTGATCATTGGAGCAGATTGAAATTATTGAAGCGGTTGAGTTTTGTGCCGGTGGAATTCGAATTTGTTGTAGTGTTTTCTTGGTGTCGAAGTTGAGCATTCATTAAAATGTCTTTCAACGGATTGCGATTGGAGTATTCCCCTGAGGAAGCTTGAATTATATTGCATTGAAGGATATGATGGAGGCGGTGCTGGAGGATAATGGGCTGAAGGATTTCATAGATGCTGATATTCCTAAACCGGGTTCTAGCGATGCAGCCGCACTTGACGCATGGAAAAAGAAGGTAACAAGGTGTCTAAGGATTCTGTTGGAAGGTGTGAAGGATCACATTGTTTCCAACCTTCATGGTAAAGCCACACCATTCTTGATGTGGAAGGCTTTGACAAAAATTTTCCAAAGCAGAAGTGACCAGAGGAAGTTGGCACTTAAAGACAAGCTCAGGAAAATAAAAATGGAGAAGAATGACACTATTCCACTATACTTGACAAAGTTTGTCCACTGCAGGGATGAGCTTGGGAGTGTAGGAGTTAGTGTGGATGAAGAATACTTGGTGAGCTTGGCTCTCCTTGGGCTTCTGAAGAGTTGGCATAGCTACGAGGACTTTGTCAATGGTCGGGAGAAACTGCCAGGATGGGAGCGACTTTGGTCAGATCTTGTGCAGGAGGAGATAAGGAGGAGTACCAGGGATGGCTCTTCATCAAATAATGAAGATGAAGAGGATTGAACTTTGGCTACCAAAGAAAGGAAAGGGAAGGGAAAGAAAAATCCTTCTCAATCCGGTGCAGATGGAAAAGAGCGTGACATGTCCAAAGTGAAGTGTTTTCACTATCACGAACATGGGCATTTCGCCACACATTGTCCACAAAAGAAGAAGAAAAATAAGGTTGCTGGAGATGCAGCTGGTGAGGCTCTTGCCTCATAATTTGAGCTGGACTTCTCATTGATCGGATGCATGGTGTCTAGTGCATTGGGATCGGGGTGGTACTTTGATAGTGGTGCTTCCTTTCACATGACGGGAGATGTGAACCTTTTCAGTGACTTGGTGGAGAAAGATCTCCAGTTGCATGTTGAGTTGGGCAACAATGGACGATACAATGCGACCAACATTGGTACCATTACCTTTCATAGGGAGTCAGGTAAACTCATTCTTTTACAAGATGTAGTGCATGTTCTAGGTTTAAATAAGAATTTAATCTCAGTCGCAATGTTAGAGGATAAAGGGTATGATGTTGTCTTTAGTGAAGGAAAAGTTTTCCTTCAGTACAAAGCAATAGGAAAAGTCAAGAAGGTTGGGATTCGAGCCAATAATATCTACAGACTTGAAGTAGATGAATTTCTACGGAGCTTCCTACTGTTGGGAAGTGCAAGAAAGACATGCAATTGAAGATTGAGAGGGAGCAGGATTTGCATGCAAGTAAGAGTGAAGTTTGGAATGTGGAGCAGCTACAAGATGAGGATCATGGAGTGGGAGAAACCACTCATGCAAATAAATTTCATGCTAGATGGGCAGAGGGAGTACATGAAGCTATACCACCAGGTGAGAGGTGGGGCGACATGCATGATTAATCCCAAGAGGAGATTTCTAGGCAGGATTCATTGAGATGGTGTGGATCTCATGAATTGAACATGGCTACAAGGTGCCCATAAAGTAGCAATATCATGATCAGTTGGATTGATGCAGGAAGATCAAAGTGACAGTGTCGGAGACTGGAGCGCGGTTCAGAGTTGACAGCAAGTGCAGAGTGCATGGGTGCAGAGGTCAACAGTGCAGTGGTTCCTGAAGACATGTGCAGTTTATACCAGCAGAAGTCGAAGAATTTAATGATAGATGCATCAGATTGATTGAGTTTTTTGGAGCCTTTTCAGTTTCAGAAGAGTTGCAGAGCAGATGAATGGAGTTGCAGGGCACTTGCAAAGGTTGCAGGGCGAATGCATGGAGTTGCATGTCGCATGCAAAGATATTCCTTTCTTGTTGAGAGGGAGTGTTGAAGATTGCAACAATAAATAGTGAAGGAGGCATCCTGAAACATCATTCCTGATCCTAGTTGGAAAATAATCACCTAAACTAGGTGGGGCCCACACAGGTGATTTTTGGCGCAAAGTCTATTTTTAGACTGTCTATTTTTAGACATGTTGATAATATTTTATGAGGTGGAGGATGCTATTTGCGGATGGTTGGTCAAGTTGTAAAAATAGATGGACTTCTATTTTTAGACATATTGGGCGGAGTCTATTTTTAGACTGCCAGTCTAAAAAATAGATATGTTGAATATTATTAGCTCTTAATAATATTTGGACTCTAAACATTATCTTATTCTCTTGGAGCACTTTAATTAAGTGCATAGATGTGGCATAGCAGCTGACAGAAGGAATTATGCTATTCCTGAGGTTTTACTGGAGCTATTGCATGGAGGACTTCAGTTAGAACTCATGTGACAGAGTTTGGTGGAGTTATAGAAGTAGTTGGTGGAGTTGTATTCAGTTTAAATCAGTTAGTCTCAGTTGAGCTAGTTGTATCTAGTCTAACTTATTGATACACTAGTGAGAGTGGTGTGAATTAATTAGTTAATTAATTTACTAAATATTAACTCATTAATCAACTTAATAATACATCAGTTAACTACAGTGCATGGACAGTTTCAGTGGAGACCAATGGAGAGGTAGGTGAAAGAGCACGTGTGACTATGAGTTGTGACTATAGTGTTGCATTGTTTGCACCATACATTCATTAGAGATGCCAATGAGGATTGCACAGTCAATATAGGGTGGATTAGAGTTCATTCAGAGCCATTCTTCATCAGGGATTGTGCAATAGAGGCAGGCTAGTAGGTGGCAGAGATCGGTGCATGGATTTGCAAAATCAGGCCTGATTAGTGTGTAACGATTGGATTGTACTGAGAGTTTGTGATAAGCTTTGTATGAGGATTGTTATATGATCTCTATTACATATATTATATACAGATATTTGGGGTTTTCAGCTTCAGGATTTCCCGTTAAAACAACTGTGTTAATGTGTGTGAATTTTTATGGTTTCATGTGTGCATTGAAATTGATTTAATTTCCGCATGTGATGATCAATGGTGGAATAGATTATGTATTGTGCATGAAGTTAAAATAGTGTGTGATCAGGAGAATCTTAGAAATATGCATGCATAGTGCATATAATTTCTACAAGGCCTCTATCTTCACCATTTCACCCTCTAATTCACCCTCCATATTCCTCATTCTCCTTTATGATTTACCCTTCAAAGCCCATTTTATCCAAAATTTCCCCTTAAACCTTGCATCTCCCTCATATTTGGTTTAAAATTCCCCTTTTTCTCACCTATCAGAACCGTCATTTATCCTTACAATCCCTATTCTAGGGCCTAAAGTATCCTTTTTACATTATGGAGGTATTAGCCCCAAAGGGCTTAAATCCCCTATCCCCCTCTTCCACTTGTGACCCGCGCTACGACCAAGCGCTTAAAGTCTCATCGCAATCATAGACTCCTTCCTTCCTGAACTTCCCTTCATCCCTTTTCCCCGATGCGACAAGCATTTTTCCTCTAGAGTCCTAGTTCCGTTCACTCCCATATGACCATGCCCTCGCGCTTGTTCCAGCCCCATATCCATCGCATCGAAAAATTCTAATCCATTGGTCCCTTTCCTTTCCTTTCGCAAAGAGCGATCCCCCGATTGCATCCTCCGCCATCGATTTCCCATCATCCAAAGGCTCACGCTTAACCTGATCGCTTGACCCCACTACTCCACAGTCCGCTCCGCAACAAAAGGATTACGTTACTTACCTGGCCCACTGCTCATCCCACCGCGCAGCTTTCGGCCCGTCGCACTTGTTAGCCACCTATAAGTTTTTGACATAGAAAATAGGTGGCTAAAAATTTTCTGAGCCTCCAAGAGAAGCATTTCCCTTGAAAATATTTCATCCTTGAAGCCTCCATGTGTCCTTTTCCCTTTGAAGAATCTTCACTGTTGTTTCCTTTTAAAAAACCTCACTCTTTGTGAAGAAAACTGTTGTAAAAAAAGGCCTCCAGTTGCCCTATTTCATCTCCTCCAAATCCCTCATTTCACATCCTCTTTCCCTCATAAATTCCCTCCAATGTCCCCATTTTACTTTCTAACCCCCTCAAAACCGAGTTTAAACCTTATGGCTCTCTTCATTTGGTTTAAAAAATCCCCTTTTCTGCCTACCGGAACCCCTCATTTGGCCTAAAAAACCCCTTTTTACATTATAACAAGCTTAAGCCCTTGAGGGCTTATTCTCCCTAACCCCTCCTCCATGGAACCTTAATCCTATGATCAAGCACTGAAAAGGCAGAAAATCCCTTTAAAAAGGCTTAAAAATGAATTATCTGCTCTATTGGAAAGTTAAGCCCCTGAGGCCTTATGTGGCTTAGCCCCATTCTGCGTGACCTGAAGTTCTAATATTCGAGCGCTAAAAGCCTTTATAAACCCTTCTCCGAGCCTTTTTTCCTTTTATTCTATCAACCCCCGATGTGTTGATTTAAGTCAATAAGAATCGTCGATCTCAACAGATCGACGGTTATCGTGCGTCCATTCCTTTCATACCCCTCCAATCTTTCCAAAACCCTTCACCTCTTCCACAGATCCTAGCCATCCATTATACAGATCCGAAGGTTGCGATTACACCTGATGGAACCCAATAGATCAACACACCTCTGCACTGACAGAAGATCGTGGTCGTCCATCCGCATAGATCTAACAGCTGTTATTAAACCCGATGGTTCACCCCGCCCCGCGCATTTTCCCTCATCGCGCTTGCACTCCCACCATCAAATCTAGCCGCCCATCATCCAACGGTTGATATTTGTGTCACGTTTCTTGGGCGTCTAGACTTTAATGATTTGAAAGTGTGTGATACAGGCGATATTGTTTTTCCACATGGCACGCGATGTATGGAATCGCGTAAATTTTTCTAAAACCGATTACCGCTAATATCCCAGCGCGAAAACCATCCTGGTTTTCCGCTTTACCACATTTTCCCCTCTGCGTTGAGTTTTCATATTTAATCCCCACTGTTGGATGTTCCAATCCAACGGCTCTGGTTGGATCTCACCCCGGTCGTCCTCCATCCACCCAGTCTCCCCTATGACTCCGATTAAATTATTTTAGCCGTCCACTACTAAAATCTAACGGCCACCATATAATCTCATCTCTCGTTGACCTATGCCTCCAAGTGATTCCCTCCACCAATTTTAGCCATCCATTATTGAAATCCAACGGTCACGACATGATCCCATCTCCCAGCTCATTCGCCCCTCCAAACACTTTCATCAATGAATCTGGACTATAGATTGCCACTATTAGATCTAATCTAACGGTCCAGAATCCTCCTCACCACAGACCTTCATCAGACTTTCTTTCCTCCATTTTTTGCACGCATCCACCATTTTCCTCACATTGCACCACCATCTCCATGGTCCTCCATAGCTTTCCACCCACTCCCATAGGTTTTTTTCTTAATTGGTTTACTGTATTTTTCAGGGTTTGCAGACGGTAAATTCACTTTGTCTCACTACCTCAGACAGGGAAATCTAGAGCGCGGCAACTCCATTTTCCGGGCCAAAGATTGCAGGGAAATGCCTTAGAAAGGTTTAAAACATGATTTTTATTAAAACTCAGGTTATTAATTCTTATTTAAACCCTCTTGCACCATTAAACCTGCACAGGCACCAGAAAAAGTTAGCAGAAAGCAAAAAAGAGCATCAATGAATGAAATTAAAGGATTAAGAGCCTTTATTGAATAATTAATGATTATAATCCAACATGTTTAAAGGACAAAAAGACGCAGTGAAGACCATAAAGAAGAATAAGCCTAATCAAACCTAAAACATAGAGCTAAAGTAAATTAAAGGTGTGTTAGGTAAAGACAAAGAAATATATCAATCCAAGAATGCGTCCACTGCCACATCAGAAGCCAATTGAACCCTCTCCAGCTACCAAAAGCCACCTCAAGCCTCACAGAAATCAGCTGAGTTATTTTAAAGATAAAAACAACCCTAAAGTCAATTTTCCCGTCCTTTAGGCTCCAAGAAGTAGAAACAACAGTTATGGAAGTATGGGAAACCTGCAGACTTTCTATCCCCTTTACTTATTTCAAAGGTAAAAAACAGATAGCCAAAGTACAAATACAAGCAAAGGACCATTTAATGAAGCATGGAGCCTGTCATTTCTTATCCATCAAGCCTCCCAGGGGCCAAGAAACATTAAGTTCTTCATTTAATTGGGCCAACTATCTCTCTTACTCTTCCACTTCCTCATTCACCTATAAGTATTCATCGAAAATCCATTATAAAAGGGGTTGGTGGTTTGGATTCTATTAGTTGTTAGAACTGTTATTGAGGGGAATTAGTTGAGTAGTCTGTAACATAGTAGGCTGGGAAGAGAAGTCTGTATTGTAAAAGGCCACTAAGCTCAAAGTATGTGACTAGTTTTGCACATCAATTAATCAAGCAGATTCACAGGATCCTGGTCTATATTATTGGTGATGTTACTCTCACTGTAATTGTTTCCTTTCATGTTTTATCACACTGTCCATTATTTCTCTGAAAAATAACAACAAGCATAGATTACGATATAATGTTAAAGTACCATAAATCTCACTGTAAATATTTAGCTTGATGTTTTCTTCTAAGTTGTATATCTAAGAGATAATTCATCATAGTTCAACCAGTATAGTAGTTGGTTGGACCATGCTTACTGATTTCTGAATTTGGGGTTAGCTTCTTAGATGTTCTTGATTGGATTAAGCTGAAAGAATTTGGAAACTAGGAGATCAGAGCTAGCCCTGTCTCAGTAGGTGCCTCTTCCAATAGTTTTCCTTTCTAAGTTCCCTTTGAGTTAGTGTCAAAAGCATTGAAGGTTAAAATTCCTTCTCTGATCTTAGGCATTACTCTCTGTTTCATCTTGAATGTTTTCTACTATTCTAAAAGTGGTTATGAGGACTACTGGATTGTCATTCTTAAGAGTATGTTGAAAGCAGGTCGGGAGTTAAATGACCTCTGATATGATCTTAAGTTACCCTTTGTGTATTTTATGAGAGTTTCCTCTGAAGTATTTCAAAGTTAGGTCTGGAGTTAAATGACCTCTGACTTGATCTTAGACTACACTTTGGTTTCTTTCTTTCACCCACTCTTAATGTTCCATTCCACCATATATCTAAAAATATCCTTTATATAGATGACTTGCCCTACAAAAACCCTTGGATAGTTGATATGCAAGTAATCTCCTTTCATGACTCCATAGCCCAATGGATTGATACTTTTTGACCTACCTTCCCATGCTGAAACATCCTTCTATTTAGCTCCTTCTTTACTTCCATGACCTTCTCAGTTAATGATCTCCAACCAATCAAACAAAAAAATCAAAAACCCCTGTGCTTCATACCTAGCATAATACCTCAATTTGAGCTTTCAAAGATATATCATTCTTTGCATTTATAGAAAGATCCCTCTCTGGATCCAGGAGGGCTAGATCCTAGGATCCCAAAGTGGTTTGATGGTGTCTTGTATTTTGGTCTTGCCAATTTGGCCAAAACACAGGTGTTGAGCCTCAAATTTGTGCTTTCCTTCACCTCATTTTACCTCATTTTACCTTGTCCATTTCTATTTTAAACCCAATTGATCAATAAAAATAGTTAAAATTACTTCTAGAATGGTTTACATGACTGACTTGTTGAATTTTGTGATTGTTGCCATTGTTAAGCATTTTGACCGGAACTAGCTGCAGAATGCAGGCATTCTGTAGCTAACCGGCGATTCTGCAGCTACCTTTATGTTTGAGCATGTTCCAGGTGGCCTCTTGAGGGAAAACGCATATGGGCATGATCCACGTCGTGCCTACATGGTGTGTTGCTCGTCATGGAAGAGGAAATGAATTCTGGGTACGGTTATGCACGTGGGAACACATTTGTGAAGGAAGACTCCTACTAGGACTGTCTCAGTCCAGGTGTCTTTTCTCCTTCACGCAGCTACCTCAAAGACTCCTAAGATGATTTGGATAAGGAAAGACATCATTCCTAAATTATTGTAATTATTGTTACTTGCATTTACTTTATAAACTCTTGAGTAGGCCGAGAGCTTAGTTAGAGAAATTTTGTATTAGATTTGCTGCTAGATTTTGTGAAAACTCTGTGTTACGTCTTTGAAGACACAGAGCATTATGTTCAAACTATTGCATCGTTAATGGAGCAGACAAAATTATCTTGAAGGCGTGATTTAATTTGGAGTTTAATGCCGTCAAGTGGTAGAGGGCCCCTGCCCCTTGCACGGATTTCTTTTGCGTAAACTAGATAAGTTTTTCCTAGTTGTCTTTACGTTCTGCATTTGAATTGGTAGTTGTTTTGTTTTATCTACTGTGGTCGTACTCATTCTAGTTCTTCCATAAGAAGACACTCTTCCAACAGACTAAAATGATGAATGTTTAATGACTATGGTATTGTAGGATAGGAGTTAAATTTGTATTTGTTTTTAACTAGTTACTATAGTCATATTCGTTCCAGCTCTTCCACAAGAAGACACTCTTCCAATAGACTAAAATGATGAATGTTTAATGACTATGGTACTATAGGATAGGAGTTGAATTTGTATTTTTTTTAACTAGATACTGTAGTTATATTCATTCCAGTTCTTCCACAAGAATACATTCTTCCAACATATTATAATGATGAATGATGAATAGCTATAGTGCTGTAGGAATTAGTTGTAGTTTTTGCTCTTCACTATCACAGTTGCACTTGTTCTAATCACTCTTCCACAAGAAGAAATTCTTCCAAGACATCCTTAAGAAGTTCAAGATATGACCGTGATGTGATACTAAGTTTTTCATTTGCTTTCAGTTCATCTGCTTTCAATTGCATACAAGTCCACAGTCAGAACTGTTCTACCTCTTCCACAAGAAGGAACTCTTCCAAAACATCACTAATGATGAACAAACAGATTGTGTAACTTCATAGAATAATGCATGTTAGTTAGAACGCTCCGGAGTTTCATTTTGCATTTAATTCATGTCCAGCTACTTCGTTTCAAGTTTGATGATGACTTATAGTTTAACATTGTTCTAGTTTAGAAGCATCTTAAGCTCATGTTTAAATTAATTCATTGCACTTGCATCTCATAGTCACACTGTCACCCTTTGCACAGTAGATCACTTTAGTTGATAGGATTCACAAGACAACCTTCATTATTTACAAATATCTTTTTGTTCTGAAAACCACCAGTGATCCATAACCTTAGGAACAGAAGATAACATCATTACAAGGTCTGAAATATCACTGCAAATTCCTCACCATAAACAGAGCTCTTCCTCAACAGAACTACGTTGAAAAGAAACCAATAACTCTTTGAGTATAAGCTCTGTGACCTTCAATTGAAATTGCATAATAGAACTAGGAATTAGTCATGGAATAGATGAGCTTAGAATAGAATGTTACGTCATGATTAGTGTCTAACTGTCTAGTTAGAAAACTTGCATATTTAGTGATCATTTCTCAAAGTCTAGTTTGTGTCATTTGTTTAAGAAGTCATCATCAAGCTCTTGTTTCTATTCAGTCATATTTTAGATGTTACTTCAGTGTTTTTGATTACATTTTCCATTCCATACATTAGGCTCAACTGTGTTTTTGACCACCAATTTCTTTTCATTAGTTTCCTAGGCACTTTCATTGTAAACACAAAACTTCAAAAGACCAAAAACATCATAAATCAACATAAAAAAAAACCAAAACATCACAAAACACTACACACAACGCACTAGGAAACAAGCACCTAGGTACATATGGTACATTTCACTTCAGCAGTTTACAAATCCTGGTTGACAATTAAATGAACTCAGTTTAGGAGACTAGATTGAGACTCAACATTTTGGCGCCATTGCCGGGGAAGTGAAAACTAGGTAACCTTTGTTTCTTAGCATCCAAAAACAATTTTATGCATAGGGAGAGAGATTCAAGGGGAAGATTTATAAGCAGCAGAGGCAGAAGTTTGACATCTAGAACACCACTTGTTTCATCTAGATCCAGAGCTAGCACACCTTCAACTCAAACCCATCTTCCATCCTTTACTGATCCTAGACTTCTAGAAGATCTAAGGTCACCTATTCCATTAGAGAAACCTTCCACTTCATCCACTAAACCTGCCATAGAAGAGGATCCAAAAAATTTTGTTGAGGATACAAACTTTTCTACTTCCACAGGAGAGTCAACCATGGCAGAAGAAGGAGGAGGAGGAGTTGTTAATGGAGAACACACATTAATTGGAGGAGGTAGAGGTAGAGGAGAAGGAGGAAGAGGAGGTAGAGGTGCAGATGGAGGAAGAGGTAGAATAGGAAGCTCTTTTGGGTTCCCTATACTTGATGAAGAAACCAATACAACCATGAAAAACATTTCACCCTCTGTCCTTCCAAACTTCTATGGACTTAAAACTGAAGATCCTGAAAATTTCTTATTCGAATTTGAAGTGCTGTGTAGGACTTATGACTACTTACAAGATGCTCAAAAACTGAAATTATTTCCTTCAACTTTGAAGGGAGCAGCATTGAAGTGGTTTATGAGTCTAATCAGTAGCTCTATTAGAACATGGGAAGACATGAAACAAGCATTTCTAGAGAGATACTTTGATTATTGTATGCCGGTTAATCATAAGGAAGAAGTGTTCAAGATGTTACAAAAAGAAGATGAAAACTTAGAAGATTTGTTGGAAAGATTTAAATACAACATAAAAAGGGCACAAATGGAAAACCTAGATCAAGACACTTTAAAAGCTCTTTTGTTGAAAACTATTAGGGATGAATGGTTGGATATCCTTAACATGATGGGAAAAGGGGATATATCACAACTCACATTACCTGAAATATCTGAGTTATGCATCAACCTTTCCAGAGGGAAATCCAAAACTGTCAAAGGTCCAAGAGATCCTGCTCTTGCAAGAGCAAGTAAATCTGCTTCTGGGACAGTAAGTAGATCAGAAATAGGACACATGCTTGATGATTTTAAATCCGACATCTTAGGGAGTCTTAGTGAACAAATAGACACCCTTAAGATACAAAACAAGAAAAAGGCTGAATCTGATGCCTTGGCAATCTTTTGTCCCAAATGTAGGAAGAAACATGCCTTGAGAGAGTGTCCTCTAGATGTAAAAGTTGTAGAAACCTGTGTTATTTGTTCTGAGAAGCATGAGACCAAGAATTTTCCTTCTCTTCCTGGTCTCAAGGCTGTTTTTCAGGAAGAAATTCCTACATATTCCACAGAGTCTCTTAATTTTGTATCTAGAAGACCTTGGCAGGGATCTCAGACACAAGGATTCCATGATCAAATGTATAATCAACCTCCACCTTGGAATTCTTGGCAGCAACCTTGGCCCCAATTTCAAAATCAATCTCAAGCTTGGGCACAAGGATCACAAGGTCCCTACGGAAGATACTCTCCATATTATCAGTATCCACCATCCTATCCACCATATCCACAATTTTATCCTCAAAATCCTCAACAAAATTTTCATCAAAATCTTCAACAAAATTTTCAACAAAATTCACAACAACATCATTTGAACCAACCTCATCAAAATCAACCACTTCCATTACCATTCCCTCAAAAATCCAATCAATTACCAGCTCAGCCCATACCAAACCCCAATAATAAGAATCCTCAGAATACATACATGATAGAAGGACAACAATTTCCAACTTATTTAATTACTCCTCTAGACCTTAGTGATGTTCAACTTAGGTCTCGAAGGATACTTGAGAAGAGGAAACCTTCTGTGATCATACAAGAACAAGATAATTCTGAGGAAGACTCCCTATGGGTTAATAAAAGTCTTGAGGAAGAAACATCCTTTCAAGGCCAAAACATTGAAAAACTGAAACAAAAAGATCCAATAAGCCCAACTCCAGTATTAGAGCAACCATCCACATCTATTTCTATACCTCCCTTTCCGGAAAGATTACAAATTGACAAAGGTGTAGAAAAACAAATAATGGTGCCTAATTATGATTTCTTGGATGAATTGAGAAATGTTTGCATTAAAATTCCATTATTGCAAGCCACCAAGGAAATCCCAATTTTAGCCAAAACAATAAAGGAGTTGAGTATGAAGACAACAAAGAAAAGAATAAGAGAAACCAAGAAAATTCAACTGGTAGGACAAATAGCATACATTATGATGGGTAAGATTACTATTCCAAAGTACCTTGACCCAGGAAATCCAGTTGTCAAAATTCACATCAATGGAATTGAAATTCAAAACACACTCATTGACTTAGGAGCAGCAATAAATATCATGAGTAGACAAATCATGGACAAACCGAAACTTCCTAATCTTCTCTTTACACCCACACTATTACAACTAGCAGATAGATCTGTGATCAGACCAGATGGGGTAATAGAAGACATTCCAGTGTCCCTAGACTCTTGGGAGTACCCTGTGGATTTCATGATCCTGACACCCAAGAATAATCTAGGAGGCCATCCCGTCATACTAGGAAGACCTTGGTTGGCTACAGCTGATGCTTTTATTAGTTGTAGGTCCGGTGATATGTATATTTCTGATGGAAGTTCAACAAAGAAATTCACTTTATATCCTCCAGCTAGGACAATTACAGATCTAGTTGACACTCAATGGATAGAGGATGAAGAATATTTACAACCACTCTTCACAATTTCAGAAATTAGTGAAGATAATCAAATTCTGAATACTCTAGAAAATTTTGAATCTTCTTCAGAGCACAAACAAGAATCATTTCAAGAGAGATCCAATATTGAGTTCTTGTCATCTAGACAGACGTCTCTTCATTCTATGGACAAATTTGGCAGTTCTACAAGTGAAATTTTTCCAGGCAAAACCTTGAATATAAACAAAAACCTGGAAAAATCTCAACAAGAAGAGCTAGTCAAAGTATTACAGAGACATTCTTCTGCATATGCATGGGAATACACTCACATGAAAGGGATAAGTCCCAAGACTTGTACTCATCACATCTATATAGAGGCAAATTGCAAACCAATTAGACAGCCTCAAAGACGGATGAATCCAAATCTTAGGGAAATTGTCAAGGAAGAATTACAAAAATTGTTGAATGTTAACTTCATTTATCCTATTTCAAATAGTCAGTGGGTTTCCCCTTTAGTAATTGTACCTAAGAAGAATGGAAAATGGAGGGTGTGTGTTGACTATCGAGAACTGAATAAAGCTACTCTTAAAGACCATTTTCCCTTACCTTTCATAGATCAAGTATTAGATACATTAGCAGGTAAAAAGTACTTTTCATTCCTAGATGGGTTTAGTGGTTACAATCAAATCCAAGTAGCACTTGAAGACCAAGATAAAACCACATTTACTTGTCCTTGGGTACCTATGCCTACCGAGTATTGCCATTTGGGTTATGCAATGCACCTGCAACATTCCAAAGGGCAGTATTAGGAATTTTTTCTGATCTGATACATGACTGTGTAGAGGTGTACATGGATGATTTTACAGTTTATGGGGATACATTTGAAGAGGCTTTAGAAAACTTGGAAAAGGTCTTAAAAAGATGTCAAGAAGCAAACCTTTCTCTTAGTCATGAAAAATGTTTTATGATGTTCACCGAAGGTATTGTTTTAGGGCACCACATTTCAGGGGATGGGATTAGAGTTGATGAGGCGAAAGTTGAAGTTATTTCTAACCTATCCATTCCAAGTTGTCAAAGAGATGTAAGAAGTTTTCTAGGATTTACGGGGTACTATCGGAGATTTATAGAAAACTTCACCAAAATAGCATCTCCTCTCTTCAAATTACTCACCAAAGATTGTGAATTTAAGTGGACTTCGGATTGCCAGTTAGCTTTTGAAACCCTGAAAACCAAAATTTCTGAAGCACCTATATTAAGGGGACCTAACTGGAAGTTACCTTTTCATATCTCGACAGATGCTTCCGATACAGCTCTGGGAGCAGTATTGGGACAGAAAGATTTAATTCCCTATGCCATCTATTATATCAGTAGAAATTTGACTCCTGCAGAGTTAAACTATACTGTAACTGAAAAAGAGTTTTTAGCTGTTTTTCATGCCATTAACAAATTTAGACACTATATAACCGGCTATGAAACTTTTATTCACACTGATCATTCTGCCATTAGATATTTAATGAATAAATCAATCACTAATGGTAGAGTTATAAGATGGTTGTTATTATTGCAAGAATTCAACATTACTATTCTCGATAGGCCTGGAAAACAAAACACTGTGGCTGACTTCCTGTCTAGAATTCAAAATATCAAAGATGACACTCCGGTTGAAGATCAATTTCCTGATGAATATCTTTTTGCAGTTTCTACTCAAACTCCATGGTTTGCCGATATTGCTAATTATTTAGTTTCAGGAAAATTTCCTTCAATTATGAATGCAAGGGATAAAAGAAAAATCATTAATGATAGTGCAAGATATTCATGGGTCGCTAATGAGTTGTACAAGACAGGTTCAGATTTGATCATTAGAAGGTGTGTTCATGAAGATGAGATGCCTGAAATTCTCAAGGCATGTCATGATGAACCTTGTGGCGGACACTTTGCAGATAAGAGGACAGCCTATAAGATCCTTAACTTAGGATATTATTGGCCATCTTTGTTTAAAGATGCAAGGGGATATGTCAAAAGGTGTGACAGTTGCCAAAGGGTAGGGAAACCTTCTCCTTCAGGTGAGATGCCATTACAACCTCAGGTACACATTGAACCTTTTGAAAAATGGGCCTTGGATTTTGTAGGACCTATTAGTCCTCCATCAAGACAAAAGAAATACATATTAGTTTGCACTGATTATGTTACTAAGTGGGTAGAAGCTAAACCATTACTTGTTGCTAATGAATCATCTGTAGTTACTTTTCTTTTTGAGGATATTTTTACTCGTTTTGGTGTCCCAAGGGAAATTGTTACAGATCAAGGAGCTCAATTTACATAAAGGCTAGTGGAGCAAATGATGGAGAAGTACAAAATCAGACATAGAACATCTACTCCTTATCATCCACAAGCAAATGGCCAAGTGGAATCCACTAATAAAGTCATTGAAGGAATCCTAACAAAGACTGTTCATCTACATAGAAGAGATTGGGTAGATAGGCTTCCTGAAGCCTTGTGGGCCTATAGAACTACATGGAGAAACACAACAGGCCATACTCCTTATGAGTTTGTTTATGGGAAGCAAGTTTTGTTTCCTATAGAGTTCCAAATTCAAACATTCAAGATGGCAGTTCAGCTAGGACTTGATCTAACGGAGGCACAAAAGCATAGACTGGAGCAAATTAATGAATTGGATGAGATCAGACAAGATGCAGTTCAGAAAACAAGTCTAGTCCAACAACAAAGGGCTAGATGGCATGACAAGTACATCAAAGAGAAGAAATTTAAAGAGGGTGATTGGGCTCTCTTGTTTGATTCAAAATTCAAGGATTTTCAAGGGAAATTTCAGATACATTGGCTTGGGCCATATGAAATTGTTCGAATTTTTGATAATGGGGCAGTAAAAATCAGAACTATAGATGAAGAGGAGGTCACTTTTCTTGTGAATGGCCATAGACCGAAGCTATACCACAAGCCACTCTCAAGAGAAGAGTTTGTCAAGAAGTTCCAAGGAGACAATGATGTGAAGTTAATGAAGAAGAGTCTCTCTTCTTCATCAACTTGATTAAATTTTCTGAAGCATTTCTCTTTTGAAAAAAAATAAAAAAAAATATAAAAAAAAATAAAAATAAAAAATAAAGGTATAAACATGAAAACCAATCACTGATTGGCATGTTTATACAGAAAAGATAGGGTGAAAATCAGAGTCTCTCTGACACTCTAACTTTTCCCATTTTTTGTTTCTAAGCAGCTGTTATAAAAATCATAAGTTCAGTGCCATAGTACTTATGATTCATTTCATCTCACTCCATTCACTTATCCATCCATACTTTATCTCATCCATCATTCACATTTCACTCCATTCCACATCTCATTCATTTCACTCCATCTTCCATTCACTTCATTTTCATGTCAAAACATAGAATTTGATATCTTGCTGCAAATGAATAAAATATGTCATGAATTGCAGTACAGCCTTTATGTTCCTTCATTCCATGAACTGAATCCATTTTATTCCATTATCCACTTCATACATATCATAATCCATCATCCATTTTCATCCATTTTCATAACATTTCACCCATCCTCCAGAAACACTTCATTTTCATGATTAAAGTGTTCTACAAGAACATTCTGCAGCTCAGTGAACATTCTGCAGCTGATCAGCCTTTCTGCAGCCCGACAGTCCTTTCGCAGCTATGAACCCTGAAGGCATCAACCAGCAGACATCAGAATTACAACAAAGTGATCCAGTGAATTCATGAATCAAAAATATCAAGAAAATTGTGAAAGATTCCTCCAAAGATGAGCAGAGAAGACAAAGGCTACAAAAACATCAAATAAAGGGCAGAGGTAACAAATTTAATTACGATGGCAATTCATAAAAGTTTATCATAGTTTAGTTGTGGATTATTCGAAAGGTTGTTTTAATTGTTTTATTGATCAAACACCAAACAAACCCTCTACAGACCTTGTATTAAAATCCTCCAATTCAAATTTTATATCCGATAGCATTTAAGCGGTGAAACGGCCAAAGCATTTGAATTTCCCCCGACTCTTAACCAAGTTATTTAATGATGAATATTTTTCCTGCCGTCGTAAATCCTCCGCCGTCTCCTCAATCATTAATACAATCCTCCACCTCACTCCACCACTCTATGCCGTGACCATTTGCCATAATGTCATTCCGTAGCCAGTATTCCATTCCGAAGGCAGAAGCATTAATATCATCAGGAGCATAACAGAAGAGGTAAATTTGGAAGTATAACAGTGTGAGAACTCAAAACCACTTGATCCCGTGAACAGATAGCATATCACTGTGAACGAAGTTTGGAGCATTTTCACTGTCAACACAGAATTGTGGCCGTGTAGAGTTTAAAGCCTGTTGCTACCAGAAGACAGAGGTGCTAAAATTGAAGACTTTTGCTACCAAAGACAGAGGTGTGGTAGTAATTGAGTTTAAAGTCTGTTATTACCAAAGACAGAGGTGTGGTAGTGATTGAGTTTGAAGTCTGTTGTTACCCGAGACAGAGATGCTGTAGTGTTGAATTTGAAGCATACCATTTGCTATTAGAGACAGAGATTGAGTTTGAAGTCTTTCTGTTACCAAAGACGGGGGTATTGCACAAAAAGAAACTTGAAGCCATCTCTCATTGCCTATCAGAGACATATTAGCTTGAAAATTTAAATTGTTTTCATATCACTCCAAAGTTCAACAGAAGCACATCAGTCCGAGGGTTCGAAGGCATTTTTCATTATCAAACAGAGGCATACCAGCCAGAGGTTTTGAAGCTGTTGCTATTATAAATCAAAGGTATGTCATTCCAAAATTGAAGCCATTTTCATTTAGAGCTTGAAGCTATTTTAATCCGAAAGTAAAAGTCATTGTTTTGTGGGTAGAGAAGAGTGTTAATTTGATATTGAAAAAAATCACGGGTTTCATCGTAAGGACTGAGCCTGTGGGATCAAAATATTTAGAAGGTTACCCACAATGCAAGGAAATGTTACAACAAGTAGGATGGCTCCAATTCTTGGAAAAATTTAATGGCTTCCATAAGGAAGTCACCAAAACATTTGCCAGATCATTCCAAGGTACTGAAGTTGAAATAGGGGATGTCAAGTTTACTGTTACTGAAGTTTTTATAGCAGAGGCTACAGGATTGTCCAAAACTGGAGAAAGATGGTTTAAAAATAGGGAATTCCACAATGACTCCTGGAAACAAATTTTAAAATCACCAAATATGGATGTTAGTGTGTTCAAGAAAGGAATTCCCAGTACTGCATTGAAAAGCAAATGGAGAAATATACTACTTCTTTTACAAAAATTTGTTACATGTGAGGGTAGATATGGGACATTTTATGTCTACCACATTAGACTAATGTTTCATTTTCTGGGAGAAGATTTGAATCTACCATATTTCTTGTATCAAAGTCTGAAGAAAATGGCTTCTTGTGTTCAGAGAAGAGTTCAGTTTTTAGAGACAACCCTGTATCATCATGGGTTGGTCAAAATTTTAATTGAGCATCATCTATCTAAAACAAATGATACATGGGATGATTTCTTAATAAGAAATCATTTTGAAGAAGCAAAAGAACTATCACCTGAACCACAGCCCACAAAGAGAAGTAGGAAATGGAAGACTTCAAAAGGTAAAATTGACAAACCAGTTCAAGAAAGCAGTGAGGAAGTCATTTTGGAGAAGTTGACTCGAATCAAGAGCCAACTAAAGGAAAAGAAGATAATCAAGGAATCTGTTATAGAGAAAGGAGAGGGGTCCTCTCAGCTTAGGAGAAGCCACAGATTAAAAGGAAAACTGAAGAAAACATCAATCAAACAAACAGGGGTAATCAATATTGAAGATGAAGAAACATCCATGGAAGAGTATGAAGATGAAGATTTTTATGAAGGCACCCCTGAGATTGATCCTGCTCAACAGGAAATCTATGATTATGTGGAAACTTTAGAAAGGACAGCTTCAGAAAGAGAAGAGAGAACCCCCAGTCCTCCACTGACTGAAATTGATATATTAAGGAGGGATAGGTATGAGTTGGAATTATTGAATAGACACATCAAAAATGAGAATGAAATTCTCAAAGATCAAATCAAGCTCAAGACTGACATGAACTCAACCTTATCCCTGCATATAAACAAAGTGGAGAGGACCAATGAGAAGATGAAGACAAGGAACAAAAAGTTGATCAGGGCACTCACAAACCTCAGGTTCAAACTTGTGATCAGGAAACCCAGAAGGCCTCTAGCTTTCAGACAAATGAGAAGAAGGGTATTAGATGTCCTTGCAGAAGCCTCAGAATTCATAGGATAATTTGCATGAGGACATGCAAAGAGACAGCAGTGGGGGTATGTTGAGCCTCAAATTTGTGCTTTCCTTCACCTCATTTTACCTCATTTTCCCTTGTCCATTTCTATTTTAAACCCAATTGATCAATAAAAATAGTTAAAATTACTTCTAGAATGGTTTACATGACTGACTTGTTGAATTTTGTGATTGTTGCCATTGTTAAGCATTTTGATCGGAACTAGCTGCAGAATGCAGGCATTCCGTAGCTAACCGGCGATTCTGCAGCTACCTTTATGTTTGAGTATGTTCCAGGTGGCCTCTGGAGGAAAAACACATATGGGCATGATCCACGTCGTGCCTACATGGTGTGTTGCTCGTCATGGAAGAGGAAATGAATTCTGGGTACGGTTATGCACGTGGGAACACATTTGTGAAGGAAGACTCCTACTAGGACTGTCTCAGTCCAGGTGTCTTTTCTCCTTCACGCAGCCACCTCAAAGACTCCTAAGATGACTTGGATAAGGAAAGACATCATTCCTAAATTATTGTAATTATTGTTACTTGCATTTACTTTATAAACTCTTGAGTAGGCCGAGAGCTTAGTTAGAGAAAATTTGTGTTAGATTTGCTGCTAGATTTTGTGTAAACTCTGTGTTACGTCTTTGAAGACACAGAGCATTATGTTCAAACTATTGCATCGTTAATGGAACAGACAAAATTATCTTGAAGGCGTGATTTAATTTGGAGTTGAATGCCGTCAAGTGGTAGAGGGCCCCTGCCCCTTGAACGGATTTCTTTTGCGTAAACTAGATAAGTTTTTCCTAGCTGTCTTTACGTTCTGCATTTGAATTAGTAGTTGTTTTGTTTTATCTAATGTAGTCGTACTCATTCTAGTTCTTCCATAAGAAGACACTCTTCCAACAGACTAAAATGATGAATGTTTAATGACTATGGTATTGTAGGATAGGAGTTAAATTTGTATTTGTTTTTAACTAGCTACTGTAGTCATATTCGTTCCAGCTCTTCCACAAGAAGACACTCTTCCAATAGACTAAAATGATGAATGTTTAATGACTATGGTACTGTAGGATAGGAGTTGAATTTGTATTTGTTTTAATTAGATACTGTAGTTATATTCATTCCAGTTCTTCCACAAGAAGACATTCTTCCAACATATTATAATGATGAATGATGAATAGCTATAGTGCTGTAGGAATTAGTTGTATTTTTTGCTCTTCACTATCACAGTTGCACTTGTTCTAATCACTCTTCCACAAGAAGAAATTCTTCCAAGACATCCTTAAGAAGTTCAAGATATGACCGTGATGTGATAATTTAGTTTTTCATTTGCTTTCAGTTCATTTGCTTTCAATTGCATACAATTACACAGTCAGAACTGTTCTACCTCTTCCACAAGAAGGAACTCTTCCAAAATATCACTCATGATGAACAAACAGATTGTGTAACTTCATAGAATAATGCATGTTAGTTATAACGCTCCGGAGTTTCATTTTTCATTTAATTCATGTCCAGCTACTTCGTTTCAAGTGTGATGATGGCTTATAGTTTAACATTGTTCTAGTTCAGAAGCATCTTAAGCTCATATTTAAATTAATTCATTGCACTTACATCTCATAGTCACATTGTCACCCTTTGCACAGTAGATCACTTTAGTTGATAGGATTCATAAGACAGCCTTCATTATTTACAAATATCTTTTTGTTCTGAAAACCATCAGTGATCCATAACCTTAGGAACAGAAGATAACATCATTACAAGGTCTGAAATATCTCTGCAAATTCCTCACCATAAACAGAGCTCTTCCTCAACAGAACCACCTTGAAAAGAAACCAATAACTCTTTGAGTATAGGCTCTATGACATTCAATTGAAATTGCAGAATAGAACTAGGAATTAGTCATGGAATAGATGAGCTTAGAATAGAATGTTGCATCATGATTAATGTCTAACTGTCTAGTTAGAAAACTTGCATATTTAGTGATCATTTCTCAAAGTCTAGTTTGTGTCATTTGTTTAAGAATTCATCATCAAGCTCTTGTTTCTATTCAGTCATAGTTCAGATGTTGCTTCAGTGTTTTTGATTACATTTGCCATTCCATACATTAGGCTCAACTGTGGTTTTGACCACCAATTTCTTTTCATTAGTTTTCTAGGCATTTTCATTGTAAACACAAAACTTCAAAAGACCAAAAACATCATAAATCAACATAAAAGACCAAAACACCACAAAACACTACACACAACGCACTAGGAAACAAGCACCTAGGTACATATGGTACACTTCACTTCAGCAGTTTACAAATCCTGGTTGACAATTAAATGAACTCAGTTTAGGAGACTAGATTGAGACCCAACAACAGGAACCACAACATAATGGCGACTTTGCTGGGGACTTTGAGTAAGTTATACCTGATACACTCTTGAGCCCTCAGAATATCTGGTTAAATTGGTATTCAAGTGCTGATGGTCGACAAAAACCTGCTTCAAACTTTCAAATTCATCCACCTGGTGACACCACACTCTATAACTTCTAAAAAACCAAATGACTCCACTGGTAGAGGACCCGGAACTGGTTGAGAAGATACAGTGACCCCTTTTTACAAACATGGATCCAAGTATGGAGAGAGAAGCAAAGCTAAATGCTTTGTCAGATAGATTTACAAGATTGGTAAACATGTTTGGTGAAGTAATGGTGAAGATGTATGAGGCGAATTTAAATACAAATGTTGATTATCTAGAGTAGCCCATGCTTCTTCCAGAACAAGAGCAAGCTCATCCTATACAAGACCTATACAATGAGCAAGACATGTATGATGCTTAAGAATCCATAGAAGATAAAGAGGAAGGTGATCAAGAACTGCCTAATTGCCTGCCTATGTCTTCTACTATGATGATAAGAGAATATCATGACCTAATGGCAAAGGCTAATAGGGAATGCTGCTTTGAGGAAACAAGTAACCACTTAGAAAACACAGAATCTGATGTGGAAGAAGAACCAGCACATCTAGGGACTCCCCCTCTAGATGATAATTCATCTCAGACTTCACAAGAAGAATGGAATCATGATCATATAAAAGGAACAACTCACGAGCCTTGTATTTTAACTGAATATCATCATGATCATGAGGAGTTGTTTGGAACAAAAATATATTAGGAAACATCAAAAAATCCTCAAGGTTTCCCTACAAGCACAAATGAAGATTCCACAGAAGAGGCTCAAGAATACATCCTGCCTCCAAATAAGCCAATACAAGAAACAGAGAGATGCTACACTCCTACTCAAAGAAACACAAGAAAATATCCCCCTTTGATAGAAGTAGAAATAGATCAGATCATCAATAGATAGCCAGCCTCTAAAATTTGTTGTAGAACAGACACTCTTGTCCATCCATCTACTGAGTTTTGTTTTGAAAGCTCCCATGTAGATCAGAATGAAGAAAGACTTGTTGATAATCCAGTATGTCTGTTACACCATTTTTTGGTCATCTAACCTATTACCATTAGATGGACCCAAGTACACCATGTAAGACAAATTTTACCCTAAGTGAAATTGCTTTCACTATGTTAAAACAGGAAACCCCAAAAGGAAATATTAAACAAACCTATATTTGTTTGATTTTCCTCATGGAATAATTAATTAAACCATAATTTAATTATTATTCCCAGTCATGTTTAACCCAAAATCAAAGAAATTAATTAGATAAACCTTTGTTTATCTTATTATTTTATAGGAATAATTATTTAAACCTTATTTAGATAATATTCCTTGTTAAATATGACCAAATCATCCCCAAATAATTAAATAAATCACTATTTATTTAATTATCTTTCAACCACTTCCTTAAATAATTAAATAAATCATTATTTATTTGATTATCTTCTAACCGCTTCCTTAAAAAGATAAATAAATCATTTATTTATTTATTTTTGACAAATCAAGGGATTTAACCCAAGTCAAATACCTTTTCCCTCCAACAAATATAATAAAATATTCCATAAAAAATGGATCTAGATCTGGTTAACCCATGCACCAAGATCTAGAATGACCCAATATTTTGTTATAAATAGGAGGGTTTTTCCTACCATTCTTCACCTTTTGTTGCCTATTAGATCACTTTGGATCTATACACTTGGTCCCATTTTTCTACCATTTGTTGTGTGAGCTCCCTTTGAGTTCCATTCTTTGTGTGGGTTTTCTACACCAACAAGAGAGAGAAATATTAGATCTGAAGTGCTGAGGACTTCCAAGAACCCATCCCAGTGAGGAGAATTGGATACGCCTTCTTGTTTTCCTCCCAGGTGCCCAATTAATATAAAAATTCTTTCAAAAATTGTTCTTGTCTTGTCTATTGGTATATGGAGCAAACCCTTATTTTTTATGCTTAATGTCTTTCCATGCATAGATCTGGTTTTTGCAGCTCTTTTATGTTCAACTAACCACAGATCTGAAGATATTGGCAGCCACTTTTGTTGTTAGGGCTATTAGTTATGCGTAGCTAAAGTGGTCCTTTTTCGTACACTTCGACAAAGGATTCATCCTAACAAATGGCGACTCCACACGGGTTTTAAATTACGACCGCTATCGTTTTTCATATTCCTGCATATCCAGCTACTTCAGACCCTAGGGTTTCTTTTCAGCTGTTTATTTTTCCTATTTTTATGTTGTTTTTCTCACATAAAACCCTAAAACATTAAAATTTCTAACTTCCGTGTGTTTCTGGCCCTATTGCGCAGGTAAGCGACACCAGCCGCAACTGAGACGGCAACTTTTCGGAAAATCTGCCGCCGAGACAACCAGAACGGGGGGTCGCACTTTTTGGCCGATAAACTGCGACCTGGACCTCCAGGTCACACTTTTCTGCCCCTTTTTTGCGACCCGCACTGAAAACAGGTCAGAAACTGCGACCTGCCAGTTTTTCAGTGATTTTTCTGCAATTTTTCTGGGTTCTGCTGCAGCTTCTGTCAGGGTCTTCCAGCCTCTGTCTCAGCCCGCTTTGACCAAGTTCTGATCTATTTTTACTCATCTAAGTGGGAACCTAGCCCCCTAGGGCTTTAGTACCCTCCACTTTTTGTGGAAGAGTTTTAGCTGTTTCAAACGTCTGTTTTTCAGAGCTTCAGCCTCCTTTTTTCCAGATCTGTTACCTCCCTTTCAGATCCATTGAAATCAGCTCTTCTACCTCTCAAATCACCTCCTGAAGATTTGCTTGGACCTTCTTTTAGGGCCACCACCTTGCCCCCTCCTCTTTTTGCTAATTTCCTTCCTTTTTCTAGCCACCTTGCCTCTGTCTTTTGGCTGTGATCTACACCTCTTTTCAGCAGCTTTATCCTTTAGATCCCTGTCCCTTTTGACCTTAGATCTATTGGCCTCTTTTCCATGTGTTTTGCCTAGATTTTTCCCTTTATTTTCAGATTAGTTTTGAGAGACCCGCCTTCTTGGGTTAGATAGATGCACAAGTAGCTGTTATTTTTCTATTATTTCAGCATTATATACTGTTCTCTGTAGGTTTATTTTCAGCTACGCAGCACACTTTTTTCTTACTCTCAAAATGGAAAGGGTTTAAAAATTAAAATTAACGCACGCCACACACTGACCCTAAGCGAAGAAGCGCCTGGTTAACACCACCTGGCAAAGACTCTAAAATCAATTGTCACTGCACCTTGTCTGCCCTTGACTTCTCTTGATTCTGTCCCTTTCTGCCCCTGTCAGTTTCCTTCTTCCTGTCATCATTGCGCCCCATAGGCGCCTTTCCTGGAGAATTCTTGGCCTTCACCCTCAATTTCCGGTTGATCGACCTGCTCCGCCCCACCGTCGTCGAGCCAGTCCTCCTTTGAGTCTGCACTCCGACTCCTCTCCTGATTCATCGGGTTCTCCTTCTCCTCTTGGTTCTCCCCCTGCCACCTTCACTATGTCTGGTCCAGGGCCTAACGCTAGCGGTTCTCCCGGCCCTAATGCCGGCCCGACTACTAGCGGAACCGCCACATGAACTACCCCGGCCACCCCCTTGCTGCCGTACATTGCAAGCCTCAGCCTCCCCGATTTCAATCAGTTGATCAATGACCCTATCCGCCATGATGTTGGTTGGCCTGCCATGCCAACCAAGCTCCCTTCCGGCATCCCTAAGTTCGAAGGCCAAGCTAGAGAAGATCCAACCAATCATGTCCAATCTTTCCACATGTGGTGTTCCTCCAATTCCATTACCGATGACTCCATCCGTCTTCATTTGTTCCAACGCACGCTTACCGGCGAAGCTTCTAAATGGTATGTTGAACAAGTCACCTCTTCCCATACCACCTTTGCAACCCTTTCCGAAGCCTTTTTGTCTTATTTCCAGCTCCCTCTCTGATACGACACTGGCACGGAGCTCTTGACTTCCTTCAAGAAATCCTCTTCAACCCGCCTTTCCGCCCATGTTCAGGAATGGCGAAGAAGACAGAGCTTATGTCGAGCCCCTCCCTTCGAAGATCGCGTTTATATGGACTGGTTCCTTTGCATCCTTCCAGCTCCCATCGGCAAAGATGTTGCCTCCCATTTTCCTCAAACTGAAGAAGCCACCCTCCAAATAGCCTTGAAATATGACCTGATCTACGCTCAATCTGGTTATGTTTATACCGTTCTTCCTGACCTCCCCAGGCCCGGCGGCGCTAATGCCTCGGGGGCATCTCATTCCACCGACGGTATCGTTGGAGCCCTTTCCCATCCGTACGCTCAACCTCCTATGGGCTATGGTCTCCCTCAGGGAGGGGCCAGCACCTCTAGCACTCTTCCCCCTCCCGGTAGCATGTATCCAGGATACGGCATGCCTCCTCCTTTTGCCCAACCTCTTGCTTACCTCGTGTTGCACTTTTTGACCATTACCTTTGCTCCAAGCGGCACAGTGTGCCGGCTCCTCCGCTGCTGCAACTTCCCATCTCCCTAACCTCCTCCAAGCCATAGCAGCACTTACGGACCCCTCCCCGGGAGGCAAGTATTTTCACGACGGCGCGACCATCCCCCTTCTTCCCCGAAGAAGGCGGAGGAAGCAATCAAAACCCATACGCTTGTTACCCATGGACCCGATCACGGTGTGGACCCTAACGCCAGCCAGCAACGAGGCCCCACTCGGCCAAGCAAATAGTAAACCGCACAAATAAGCCTTGTTCGTGTTACGGTGTTTATGGTCATTACACCCACGATTTTCCCCTCTTACCCCAGATGCGGCAGATGTGGGAGTCTCAAGCCACATTGCACGGACAACACGCCTCCCCTCATGCTCCTCCTAATGTGGCCACTACCCAACCGGCTGTGTTTACTGATCCCTTCCCTCAGCAAGGTTTCGTGGCTACCCAATCGCCTGACAGCCAGGTCGCCACCCCCCCTTCCCTTTCTGGTTCCTCCGATTACCAGATCCTTATGATGCACTCCGATCCTAACCCGCCCGTCGATCTTCACCTTCAAACTCGGTCTCGCCAGTACCCCAAGCCTCCTGCTCAGTATGCCCCCGAGCCTCCTTCTTCAGGTTCTACAGAGCCTCTTTCGACATCCAGTGGCCCCTTACATATCCCTCAACCCAAGTTTGAGGTCCATACCAAGATTCCTAAGGGACCCTTACGTCGAATCGCTGCTTCCGGTCGAGCTGCTCATTCGTATAGTATAGTAGATGATTTGGCGCAATATCCTGCTGTCATTTCCACACTGGAACTCCTCCAGTCGTGCCCTTCCCAAAAGAAGGCTCTACTATCTACCGTGGGCGCTGTATATCCTGCTGACGACCAAATGATTGTTTTCGACGCCACTCAATCGGACCATCCGCCTCTCCCTCCTTCCGTCGCCTTCCAAATCCCAGTCAAAATCCAGAACGCCAACGTTTCCTGGTGCATAATTGATGAGGGGGCATCCACTTGCGTGATGTCCGCTTCGGTTTGGAAGCAACTCGGATCCCCTGAGTTGGCCCCGTCCACGATCACCCTTCGAGCGTGGGATGGCCATGCCTCCCAGCCCATTGGCCTGTTTCGTAATTGTCCTATCACCCTCGCCGGTAAGACTATTTGCGTTGACGTCGAAGTCATCGACGCCCCGCTAGACTACAACATTCTATTAGGGTGAAGCTACACCTATGCTATGTCTACTGTCCCATCCGCGGTTTTCCGCAAGATGTCTTTCCCCCATAATGGAAAGATAGTCACCATTGACCAGTTGACATATCATGAGCAAAAATCTCAGACCTCACCTGAGATGACCATATCTTCTGTAGCCAACAAACAAACCGTTGATTCCTTGACCAGTGTCTCCCCCGGCGTTTACAAAGATTCCTCCCTACTTGGAACTTTCCCTAACCTTCCCCCTCCTCCTATCACTGATCCCAGCTTATCGAATGTTTGCATGATGCAATCGTCCCAGGCTTCCCGTAAGCGGCCTGCCTCGACTAGTCAGCAACCTCCCCCTCGCCCTCCGCAACCCACTCCTAGCCATTCATCTCAGCCAGCCGGACCTCCTCCTTCTGGCCCTCCCCCTACAGCTAGTATCCCTGAACCCCTTTATCCTCCTGGATCGGTTCCTCCTGGCCTTAACCATCTCGAAGCCGTCCCTCCTGGTCATTACCCTGCTGGGCAGATCCCTTTCCTAGCTCCCCCTCCCGGAGTATATTCTGTCCCCGTCATGGCCACCCTCTCTCTCCCTAACTTGGCCTTGGGCATACCGGTCTGGTACCTTGATCCCCCAGCCGCCAACCCTCCTGGTCACCCCAAACCCTACATGGCTTTGACACCGGTTCAATCGGTCCCCCTCACTTCCTCTGTTGCCACTATGCCCCCAGCACCTCCACAGGACCCTTCTCCTGTCGTGACGGCTCCTGGGAAGAAAGGAAAAGCCCGCAAGGGGGCACCTAAAGACAAGACCACCACGACTGACCCGGCCCCTTCTCCGCCCGCAAAACCTTGTGCCTTACGTGATGTCACCGGTCATGCCACCCATGCTTGTCCCGAGTTGCCCCGTATTCAGCCCATGGTTAAAGTCGCGTTCCCCGAGTCTATGATCCCTGAAGCCTCCATTCCTTCTTCATCCGTAACCAAGAATCCCAAGACTCTTCGCACCAACAAACCCTGTGCTTTGTGCTGCATTCATGGCCATTACTCCCACCATTGTCCTCACCTGACGCATTACCGCGCCTCTTTAGAGGTGATCCGAGAGTATGAGGTTGAACAAAATCAATCTGCCTCTCCCATCCTCGCGCAGTACGCTTCAGGTCAGCCTGAGGATCCCCCCGCTCCCATCGACATTCCCCCCCCTGATGTTCAGATGACGGAGTCTACTGTAACCATTCTTTACCTATCCTCCTCTGCGAGACACTTGGAGCCTAGCCCCCCTGCATCCTCCCCTGTTGTGTCCCTTGACCACCCCTTTCCTAACCATACACGAGATCACTCCACCCGTGTCTCTGTTGACCTCCGCAGCCCGAGTCCTCACCATACTTCTGATAGCCCTCATATACCACCCTCTGATTTGTATATGAGTCATAGTCATCCTGCTCCTTGCACTCCCTCCCGCAGTTGCTGCCCGATGACTTCTGTGCACTCACGCTGCCGTCATTGCCTCTCCTCCCCTCATTTGTTGTCTTGTCACACCATTTCGCAAGACCCCCCGTCCACACCTTTTATCGGTTACGCCAATGGTGCAAGTCGTTACTCCCGGAATCTAGCCTCGGCAGGTTGGGCAATCTTCACCCCCTTGCATGCCCTTGTTCTTTCTAATGGGTTCTGCATTGGGTTTGCCACCAACAATCAGGCCGAATATGATGCAGTGCGTGGTCTCTTAGCTGATGCCCTCTTTCATCGCATCCTCCATCTACACGTTGGTTTGGATTCCCTACTTCTTGTAATGCAACTAAATGGTGTTTATCGTGTGCATAACCCTATGTTGTTTAGATGCTATTTACGAGTGAAACTCTTGATACGTGCATTTTAAACCATAACTTTCAACCATGTACCTCGAGAACAGAATCACTATGTAAATAGTATTGCAAACCATGTTCTAGATTGGCATTTATCACACACATTTCATACAAGACAATAACATTCATAACCATCAAAAAACGATGCATATCCATAATATGTGTCACAAAACATGTGTTTAGAGTCCATCTACTCTGATACATATGACATGCCCATAGCATGTTACAAAAAACCCAAAACTGGGGGCACCACCTGCCCCTACATATATAATAGGGGGCACCACATGCCCCACCCCTAATCACTATCTGGAGGATCCCGGGCCAATGGCTCTGCCCCTGCAGCATGTAGATCACGCATCGCCTGACCGGCCATCGCCATGCGCCGCATGACACCTCGCCATTCCGAGGGTAGACCAACACATGGCTCTATGTACTGGTCGTCTAAGTCCTGCCACCCGCGCTCTGATACTCCGGTCAACAACCTTTCGCATCTACGACGGATGTCCTCCAGCAGGGCGGCTGCATCCTCATTATGCGCCGCTCTCGACCCACTCGGACCTGTAGCTCCAGATGCTGCCGGTCGTCCCATATATCCGGCCGGTTTTACCGGTGCTATATCTGCATACCAAAAGTCCATGAATCAGTACCCTAAATTACTATTCAAAAAAATTTAACATGCCCACACAAGAATAGCAATCTTTCACTTACCATCGGGCCCCCAGACTCGACCAGGCGGAAGCGGCAGGTCCGGATCTCCACAGTAGCTCATCCCACTATAGGGATAGTCGTCTATGTACAATGGCATCTGATCCCAATGGGCAAAAAACTCAGGTCGAAACACTCGCCCGACCGCCCCTCCTCCTCCTCTGCACAGTAGCCGTCCCCAACGGCGCATCTTGGGCTCTCTCGGGCCCCCATCTGGAAGCTGTACACGAGGCCTCAAGGTCGGGATCTTCTCAAAGAAGAAGGCGCAAAATAAAGTCCCATATGAGCAATCATGGTTCACCTGCCGCCTGCATAGTGACAACTGTCGCTTTAGCAACGCCAACATCATTTGGGCCCACCCATAGTAGGTCCCACCCAGCACACTCTCCACTATCATCATCTGCCCCCCAGTGATGTGATGGAGCGCCTGGTTGCCCAGGATACGCAGCACAGCTGCGGCCACTACACGGGTTTCTATCTTCTCTAGATCCCCGATCGGTATTCGAGTCCCCTTGACTTGGAGACCCGGTCGACAATGACGCTCCACAAACTCCATGATATGCCGCCCCCGCGGCAGTACTGGCTGTGTGTTTCCCACCATCCCTAGTGGCGGGAGACCAATCAGGAAATACACGTCCTGGACCATCAGTTCGATCCTGTGCCCCTGCACTACAAAAACCTCCTGATCTGGATCCCAGTAACTGATAATCCGGGCCAATAATGGTTCTCCTGCCCTCATCAAAGGGTTCTCCAAAAACTTGAGAACCCCAAACCTGGCCAATACACGACGGACGCCCTGATCCACCTAGATCTCTGCCCGTAGTGTCCCTAGGTCTCTTTCTCTCCAGTTAACCTGTAAATCTGCCATACCTGCAGAAACACATCATTTTTTTCAGCTTACAGATCTGGAAAACCATAACCAAACACCAAAACCCAACTTCCAGCCATAAAACAGCACCAAAACCCCCTCATCTCCCAGGTCACAGTTTTCTACCCATTTCTGGGACAGGTCGCAGTTTTTTGCCTGAAACCTACTTCCCAGGTCGCACTTCTTGGCCCAAAAAGTGCTACCCGGCCGTAGAGATGAAGGAGGGGCTGTTTCTGGGATTCTTGGCCCTAAACTGAAAATTTAATCCATCAAAATGCAAGAGAAAGGTTAGGCCTCTTACCTGCAACTGACGGATTGTGATTCCAATGGTCGGTTTTTCCGCTACGTTCGCCACAACATTTAGGGCCTTCTCTCCTCTCTACATTCACCATAGCAACAATAGCAAATGAGTGATTTTGGAGGGAAAACTGCCTTATTAAAAGAGAACCCCTGTTTCTTCTTTCGACTGCTGTGACCACACCGTAGCCCCGTTTGACGAACCGTCTGCACCGTTGGAAAGATCTCACCGAGCCCTCAAATGGGTATCTATTAGTTCTTTATGATCTGATACTTCACCAGGTCACATTTTGTCCAAGAAGTGTCACTTCACCTCTCCTTAAAATCGAATTTCCTCACTTACGACACTTGTACTTGGGGCACCATCTTGCCTCCTTACCTGTCTTTGTTCGTGTCGATTTTCGTCATGAGTTCCCACCTTGTACTCATGTTTCCACGGTCCCCCATTGGGGCCTTTACTGTGTGGCAGCACCATCGAGTCGCCCTTGTTTAGAGCATCCAAGTTGAGTCATCATTCCTTCCATGGAGTCTATACCGAGTCCCTTTGTACCACACTATAGCCCTCCATCCTTCATTGATTGGTCTCTCTCTTGTGTCGCATATTATGGCCTTCATTTCCACTATCCCCTATCCCTTATGGTATCGTGTCAGTTGCTGCCATGTCATTCATGCCCTTTATGCTCTAACAAGGGAAGTCGTCCATTCGCTACTCAGTCCTTCCCATTTTCACTATCGTCATTAGTGTCAGTCTGTTCGTCGCTCTACTCTTTTCTCTCGTGCCTTAGTTGAGGGTCTCTCATTGCCTCACCTATGGCGGACCTCCTTCTATCGACATCAGCTCATTCATTCCAGAAGCCAGGTCTAGAGGGCGGTGTACCTTGGTTCCAGCTTCCACTCTTGTTCGGTGCCTCGGATCAGGCAAAGGGATATCTCCTTTCCCTTTGGCTTGATTGTTTCTCCAGCTCCTTTCAGCATGATCGAGATTCGTATACTTGATGGTCTAGTGATCCAGGCAGCAGCTCTTGATGATTCCCGGGTGTGTGTGAGATGTCTCAACCCTCATGAGGGAGTGGCCCTGCAGGTAGCCCCCCACATGCCCGGATGACCTCTTCTTTGCAGCCTTCGATGCAGCTCCAGATATTTGATGATGTTGGCCTTAGCCACTTGCAGCGCCTCTTTGATTTGCATGTATCAGTCAGATTTTGTGAGCCCTTCCCCATTTACGGGGGGCATTTGGGTTGTATTTGTATCTCATGTACTCAGATATTATTGTACAAGTCCTGGCTGTTATCCCAGGCACAACATGTATATGGGATTCCTCATTGTATTTTTATCTGGCTCATGATTATGCCAGTTGTACTTTATGGTTCGGTCCCTTGTTTACTGGACACACTATTCTTTTGTACTTTGTCTCGGCGGGCATAGGTATGCCTCCCCCGCCGCCTTCAGCACAGGTACCCTCTCATAAAAGAGACTTGTTGCACCTGCGAGTCTCGTCTCCTCAGGGTCTAGTCCTTCAGCACACTATCTACCTCACATTTCTCTCTCTGACACCCCTTTTGTTGTCTAGTGATTGTGTTCTTACAACGTACTTCGATCATACGATTTGCTCCTGACACTCGCACGCTGGGGGGCAATCTGTTACACCATTTTTTGGTCATCTAACCTATTATCATTAGATGGACCCAAGTACACCATGTAAGACCAATTTTTCCCTAAGTAAAATTGCTTTCACTATGTTAAAACAGGAAACCCCAAAAGGAAATATTAAACAAACCTATATTTGTTTGATTTTCCTCATGGAATAATTAATTAAACCATAATTTAATTATTATTCCTAGTCATGTTTAACCCAAAACAAAGAAATTAATTAGATAAACCTTTATTTATCTTATTATTTTCTAGGAATAGTTATTTAAATCTTATTTAGATAATATTCCTTGTTAAATATGACCAAATCACCCACAAATAATTAAATAAATCATTATTTATTTAATTATCTTTCAACCACTTCCTTAAATAATTAAATAAATCATTGTTTATTTGATTATCTTCTAACCGCTTCCTTAAAAAGATAAATAAATCATTTATTTATTTATTTTTGACAAATTAAGGGATTTGACCCAAGTCAAATACCTTTTCCCTCTAACAAATATAATAAAATATTCCATAAAAGTGGATCTAGATCTGGTTAACCCATGCACCAAGATCTAGAATGACCCAATATTTTGTTATAAATAGGAGGGTTTTTCCTACCATTCTTCACCTTTTGTTGCCTATTAGATCACTTTGGATCTATACACTTGGTCCCATTTTTCTACCATTTGCTGTGTGAGCTCCCTTTGAGTTCCATTCTTTGTGTGGGTTTTCTACACCAACAAGAGAGAGAAATCTTAGATCTGAAGTGCTGAGGACTTCCAAGAACCCATACCACCGAGGAGAATTGGATACGCCTTCTTGTTTTCCTCCCAGGTGCCCCATTAATATAAAAATTCTTTCAAAAATTGTTCTTGTCTTGTCTATTGGTATATGGAGCAAACCCTTATTTTTTCTGCTTAATGTCTTTCCATGCATAGATCTGGTTTTTGCAGCTCTTTTATGTTCAACTAACCATAGATCTGAAGATATTGGCAACCACTTTTGTTGTTAGGGATATTAGTTATGCGTAGCTAAAGTGGTCCTTTTTCGTACACTTCGACAAAGGATTCATACTAACAATGTCTTATTGGTAGCACTACTTACATTCATGATTTTTCTGTTTTTGATCTATCTAATGATGATTTTATCCAAACAGAAGATGATCTTGCAGCGTCATCATTAGTAGATTCATGGGAGGAAGATCAGTTCCATCAACTCCAAGAAATTAATGGGCCAAGTCAGCCTATCTATGATACTGACGAAGAAAGTTATGAAAGTATAGTAATAGATGAATATTCATTGAATTTTCACTCTGTTACACCTCAGATCATCAGTAATAGTTTCCATGTGATTGGAGATCAACAGTCTTTCATCTCACAGGGTGAAGAGGAAAATAAGGAAGAAATTTTTGAGCAGGTTGAAAACAAGGAGCCTTCTCTTGAAAAAGAGGAAACAATGAAACAAACCCCTGCTCAAGAATACATTGATCTTTTCATTGAGCTCAGCCCACCAGATCAAAAGGTCACAGATTTACAAGAGGGAAGCACTGCCATATATGTTGATTCCTCCATTTCAGATGATGAAGATGAGGAATATTTTCTTTCTCAAAAGAGTCTTTCCCTTCATCCAGTGGAGGAGGAAGCAGTCTTGGTTGAAAACTACTTGTCAAATACTCACAACCAGGTACCATTTCAAGATCCTTATGCTCATTTCCTGCAATCATCTGAAGAAGGATCAATGTCATCAAGAGCAGCTTGTTGCAGGTAAAAATAAGTATTTTAAAAGCTGCTGTTAAAAAGCAAAGAGAATGGGAGTGGCCCTGCCTATCCAGCATGCTCAAATAATTGAGCAGAAAATACCAGTCATGGGATCATTTGATTGACTAGATGTATTGGAAAAGAGATTTTGTAAGCTAGACATGTAAATATTTCAAGTTAGAGTAGGGTAGGTAGGAAATCTCAATAAAGCTCAGTATGTGAGCATTTATTTAGTTGTTGAGTTTTGCTTTGAAAGGAAAGGTTCCAATATGTTCAAAACTTGAACCAGCAGAGAAAAGAAGAAGCATCTCTTACAAGATCAAAATTAGAGCTAAAATGAAGAAGAAAAGTGACTCTAACAAGCTCAAAATCTTAGTCACAAAAAGAATGAAGGATGCTGGTGATTTTCAGATCTGAAGCCCACCAATTTTGTTTTTAATTTCTGCAAATTTCAATCCATATGCAGCTTGTCTTTATGCTATGGATTCATAGCAGACCAGATAGTCTAATCCTGGTTTGTATGTGTTTAAATTTATGTTTTAGAATGTAGAGAAAGAAGTCTGCCAGACAGTTTAATCCTGGCAGATATTAGTCTAGGTAGAGAAGCTATGAGTCCAACTATTTAATCTGGTCTCATGGAGAAATAAGGGTAGCAGTAGAATAGGTTTATTTTTCTGTTTTCAAGATATTGATGATGTAAAAGGTCTACAAGTCTAAATGCACCTTGAAGAGAAAATGTTAGGACATTAGGATGGGTAGGTAGATTGTTTGGGAGAATATTGCTGCTGATATGATGTCTTCATGATTGTGGCAGCTGATTAAAGAAGGAAAAGGATGGTCAAGTACCAGGCATTTGGCCTACTTCCAAAGATTATTTTCTGAAGTTCTTGACATCTTCAAGAAGATGCCATCCCCAAGTGGAGCCACTGTTAGCCACCTATAAATATTTGACATAGCAAACAGATGGCTAAAATTTTTTTGAGCCTCCAAGAGAAACATTTACCTTGAAAATCTTTCATCCTTGAAGCCTCCATGTGTCCTTTTCCCTTTGAATAATATTCACTATTGTTTCCATTTAAAAAACCTCATTGTTTTTGAAGAAAACTGCTGTAAAAAAAAGCCTCCATTTGCCCTATTTCGCCTCCTCCAAATTCCTCATTTCACATCCTCTTTCCCTCATAAATTCCCTCCAATGTCCCCATTTGACTTTCCAACCCCCTCAAAACCTTGTTTAAACCTTATGGCTCCCTTCATTTGGTTTAAAAATCCCCATTGCTGCCTACTGAAACCCCTGATTTGGCCTAAAAAAGCACTGAAATTGGCCTAAAACCCCATTTTTACATTATAACAGGCTTAAGCCCCTGAGGGCTTATTCTCCCTAACCATTCCTCCATGGAACCTTAATCCTATGATCAAGTGCTAAAAAGGCCAAAATCCCTTTAAAAAGGCTTAAAAACGAATTATCCGCTCTATTGGAAAGTTAAGCCCCTGAGGGCTTATGTGGCTTAGCCCTGTTCTGCGTGACCTGAAGTTCTAATATTTGGGTGCTAAAAGCCTTTATAAACCCTTCTCCGAGCCTTTTTTTCCTTTTATTATATCATCCCCCGACGCATTGATTTAATTCAATAAGAACTGTCAATCTCCACAGATCAACGGTTATCGTGCATCCATTCCTTTCATACCCCTCCAATCTCTCCAAAGCCCTCCGCCTCTTCCACAGATCCTGGCCATCCATTATGCAGATCTGAAGGTTGCAATTACACCCTATGGAACCCAACAGATCAACACACCTTAGCGCTGATAGAAGATCATGGTCGTCCATCCACATAGATCTAACGGCTGCTATTAAAGCCGATGGTTCACCCCGCCCCGCATATTTTCCCTCATCGCGCTTGCACTCCCAAGCAGGTGGTATTGTTTTTCCATGTGGCACGCGATGTATGGAATCGCGAAAATTTTTTGAAAACTGGTTATCGCTCATAGCCCAGTGCAAAAACCATCCTGGTTTACCACCTTTTCCCCTTTGCATTGAGTTTCATATTTAATCTATGCCGTTGGATGTTCTGATGCAACGACTCTGGTTGCATCTCACCCTGATCGTCCTCCATCCACCCAGTCTCCCCTATGACTCCCATTAAATGATCTCAGTTGTCCACTACTGAAATCTGACAGCCACGATATAATCTCATCTCTCGTTCACCTATGCCTCCAAGCGATTCCCTCCACCAATCTTAGCCGTCCATTATTGAAATCTGACGGTCCCGACATGATCCCATCTCCCAGTTCGTTCGGCCCTCCAAACACTTTCATCAATGAAATTGGACCGTAGATTGCCACTGTTAGATCTAATCTAACGATCCAGAATCCTCCTCACCACAGACCTTCATCAGACTGTATTTACTCCATTCCACATGGTTTTCCTCCGTTTTTGGCTCGCATCCACCATTTTCCTCGCATTGCACCACCATATCCACGGTCCTCCATAGCTTTCCGCCCACTCCCACAGGTTTTTTTCTTAACTGGTTTACTGTATTTTGCAGGGTTTTCAGACGGTAAATTCACTCTGTCTCACTGTCTTAGACAGGGAAATCCAGAGCGCAGCAACTCCATTTTATGGGCCAAATAATGCAGGGAAATTCCTTAGAAAGGTTTAAAACATGATTTTTATTAAAACTCAGGTTATTAATTCTTATGTAAACCCTCCTGCACCATTAAACCTGCACAGGCACCAGAAAAAGTCAGCAGAAAGAAAAAAAGTGTATCAATGAAGGAAATTAAAGGATTAAGAGCCTTTATTGAATAATTAATGATTATAATCCAATGTGTTTAAAGGATGAAAAGACGTAGTGAAGACCATAAAGAAGATTAAGCCTAATCAGACCTAAAACACAGAGCTAAAGTAAATTAAAGGTGTTTTAGGTAAAGACAAAGAAATCTATCAGTCTGAGAATGCCTCCACCACCACACCAGAGGCCAATTGAATCCTCTCCAGCTACCAAAAGCCACTTGTAGCCTCATAGAAATAAAATAAGGCCTAGTTATTGCAAGAACATGGGATATTTGCCTAAAGATAGCTGAACAGTTATTTCAACCTATCAGCAGAGTTATTTTAAAGATAAAAACAGCCCTAAAGTCAATTTTCCCATCCATTAAGCTCCAAGAAGAAGAAACAACAGTTATGGAAGTATGGGAAACCTGCAGACTTTCTATCCCCTTTACTTATTTCAAAGGTCAAAAATAGACAGCCAGAGTACAAATACAAGCAAAGTACCATTTAATGAAGCATGGAGCCTATCATTTCTTATCCATAAAGCCTCCCAAAGGCCAAGAAACATTAAGTTCTTCATTTAATTGGGCCAACTATCTCTCTTACTCTTCCACTTCCTCATTCACCTATAAGTATTCATCGAAAATACATTGTAAAATGGGTTGGTGGTTGGGATTCTATTAGTTGTTAGAACTGTTATTGAGGGGAAGTAGTTGAGTAGTCTATAACATAGTAGGCTGGGAAGAGAAGTCTGTATTGTAAAAGGCACCAAGCTCAAAGTATGTGACTGGTTTTGCACATCAATTAATCAAGAAGATTCACAGGATCCTGGTCTATATTATTGGTGATGTTACTCTAACTGTAATTGTTTCCTTTCATGTTTTATCATACTGTCCATTATTTCTTTGATAAATAGCAACAAGCATAGATTAGGATATACTGTTAAAGTACCCTAAATATCACTGTAAATATTTATCTTGATGTTTTCTTCTAAGTTGTATATCTAAGAGCTAATTCATCATAGTTTAACCAGTATAGTAGTTGGCTGGACCATGCTTACTGATGTCTGAATTTTGGGCTAGATTCTTAGATGTTCTTGATTGGATTAAGCTGAAAGAATTTGGAACTGGGAGATCATATCTAGCCCTGTCTCACTAGGTGCCTCTTCCAACATTTTATCTTTCTAAGTTCCCTTTGAGTTAGTTTCAAAAGCATTGAAGGTTAAAAGTCCTTCTCTGAACTTAGGAATTACTCTCTGTTTCATCTTGAATGTTTGCTACTATTCTAAAAGTGGTTATGAGGACTGCTAGATTGTCTTTCTTAAGAGTATTTTTAAAGAAGGTCTGGAGTTAAATGGCCTCTAATTTGATATTAAGTTACCCTTTGTGTCTTTTATGAGATTTTCCTCTGAAGTATGTCAAAACTAGGTTTGGAATTAAATGACCTCTGACCTGATCTTAGACTGCACTTTGGTTTCTTTCTTTCACCCACTCTTAATGTTCCATTCCACCATCTATCTAAAAAGATCCTTTAGTATAGATGACTTGCCCTATGAAAACCCTTGGATAGTTGATATGAAAGTAATCCCCTTTCATGACTCCATAGCCCAATGGATTAATACTTTTTGACCTACCTTCCCATGCTGAAAAATCCTTCTATTTAGCTCCTTCTTTACTTCCATGACCTTCTCAGTTAATGATCTCCAACCAATCAAACAAACAAATCAAAAACCCCTGTGCTTCATATCTAGCCTAATACCTCAATTTGAGCTTTCAAAGATATATCATTCTTTGCATTTATAGAGAGATCCCTCTCTGGATCCTGGAGGGCTAGATCCTAGGATCCCAAAGTGGTTTGATGTTGTCTTGTCTTTTGGTCTTTCCAATTTGGCCAAAACATAGGAAAAACAATAGAGCTCACTCCGCACTGTCCGATCTGAGACCCCAGATTCAACGATCCACGATCCATATCACATTATTTTTCCCCCCTCCCCACATCGCGCAACTCTTTTGCGAAATGGGAAGTATTACAAAATACACGTGTTCAACGATGAATGGAATCGCATTCCATTCGGCCCAAACCGCTTACTTCCTTTTTTCTATGCGATAACTGCCAGTGGTTTTCTAAAAACCATTTTTCTTCATTCCGCGCCCTATTTTAAATTTAGACCTGGTTAGCTGCTCTGCTAGGGTTTCGTTCCTCCACCACTGCATTCCACCACTCGCACTACTCCTCCGCCATGCCCCCGAGCCTCTGTAGTAGTTATACAAGCTCCCGCAGGTTTTTATAACATGTTTATTGTGTTTTGCAGGTTTTAAAGAGCAATTAATTCATACATTTTCCACAGTCACAGTCAAGTGACATAGGTCACAGGGTAACGATCATGTAGCCACAAATTGTAAATAAATGAAAAATAAAGGGTTTAATTTCATGTTATTCAACGTTTCATTATCTCCGATCTTCGTCAAACCCTCCAGATCAGCAAAAAAGCCCGGACACCTGTGCAGAAGAAACAACAAAGAGTATCAAAAAGGACTAAGAGGATTAATGCATAAATGTTGAATATTTGATACCTAATCCATAGTTAAAGATAATGATGCAGTTCGGAGACCATAAGGATGACCAAGAAAGGCTTAATGAAGCCTAAAGCATACTTCGAGTCATATCAGTAGTATAAAATTAGCAGAGCGTTCTTTTCCTAAGGGAGAACAAACTCCCACAGCCTACTCCATTCTTCATCGAGCCCCATAACAGTTATTATTCTGTCAAAAATTACTAAGAGTGTCAACACATTTATTGCAAAGTGAAAAACTAGAAAGATGAAATCTTCACTTTACTTGTCTCAGAGGATTAGACAAAGTACTACAGCCAAAAAGGTACTTCAAGAAACATACCCTAGAAGTTATTGTCAACCTGACAAAGACTTCTAATTCTTCCAAAGGTACTAGCAGTTAATGAAAAACCATTAAGTAGAGTGGGCATTCAAATACTTCTTCCCCTCTATCTTAATGAACCATTTAAGTCCCATCTACCACTACTATCACTCATTCACCTATAAGAACTCATCAAAAATACATTGTTGGGGGTTGGAAATCAACTCATTGTAAGTTTTTTATTGAGTTAGAAGTTCTTTGAGTAGTGTTGTAAATAGGTTGGGAGATGATTCCTGGATTGTATCAATCTATTGGACAAGAATGTATGTGACTGGTTTTTCTCTACTAATATGACAAGCATGTTCGTCGGATCCTGATCTAAGTCATTGGTGATGTGTCTCTTCTCTGTTATTGTTTTCCCTCTGTGTTACATTATGTTTCATTTTCTCTAATAAGAAACAGTAATTTTAGCTTAGGATATACTGCTGCAAGTACCCTAATGCTTCCTACACATTCTTATCTTTATGTTTTCTGCTATGAGTGTATCTCAGAAGAAAATTCAATATAATTTAACCAGTTGAAGAATTGGTTTGCCCATACTTGCTGATGTATGAATTTAGAGTTGGTTTCTTAGATGATCTTGTCTGGTTCAGCTGAAAGAATTTGGAAGTAGGGAGATTTAGTATTATCCATGTCCCCTAAGTTCCCTTACCAAAATTTAGCCTTTCGAAGATCCCTTGAGTTGAATGTCAAAAGAAGAGAAGGTTAGAAGTCTTTCTCCAATCTTAGGCTTCACTCTATTTTTGAACTTAAGTGTTTTCTAATGTCTGAAAGTAGTTAGGAGGACTATTGGATTGTTGTATTTGAAGTTAAACTCATCAAGAGTGTTGATCATAGAGGTATACGGTGTGCCCTGTCCCTTGACTTAATCCAAAGTTGTCACCTTGGAAGGCTTTCCTTGTTATTCCCATCCATTTCCTTATTGTTTCATGCCATACAATCATCTTAAGATATCCTTTAATTCAGATGAAAATCCCTTTGAAAGCCTTGGATATTTGGATTGCAAGTAAACCCTTTGATGACCCCATTGCCCAACGAACTTTTATTCTCCTTGAATTATCTTCCCATTGCTAAAAATTCTTCACTGCTCATTCCTTTACCTTACACTAAACCCTTCTCTCAATGTTTCCCAACCAAACAAACAAAACAAAAACCATTGTGCTTTATAACTAGCCTAATACCTTAAATCGAACTCTAAATATATATTATTGTTTACCTTTATGGAGAGATCCATCTCTGGATCCAAGAGGGCTAGATCCTGAGATTCCAAAGTGGTTCTGATGTTTCCTGGTCATTTGGTATGCCAATATGCCAAATCACTAGGACCCAAACATAATGGCAACTCTACTGGGGAATATATTATGAGTAGATTGTTATCTTATACATCCTTAAGAACTCAGAAAACCCAAAAGCCTTATACTGGTAGTTAATTACTGTGGTGGACAATAAACCATCTCAAACATTTGAAATCATCCACTTGGCGACTCCACAACTCCTAAAAGATCAAAATACTCCACAAGTGATTAGTATGCCTGCTGATTATTCCTCTTTTCACAAAGACTCCACTAGGGTAGCCCACACTACCATAAGAACATTGTTCACACCCAGGATTAGGAAACTCTGAGGATTAAATTCCTTTGTTAAAGACTAGTTTGCCTCTTAAAGATTGTTATATCTGGCTAACTTTCTTCTTTTCCGGATCTGAAACTTAACATACTGGCTTCAAGAAGGATCCATACCAGAGCTTATCCTGATCCAAGTCCTCCTGAAATAGTGGATAATCCAGAAATAATTCTTAGGAATTTCATTCCTTTACCTTACACTAAACCCTTCTCTCAATGTTTCCCAACCAAACAAACAAAACAAAAACCCTTGTGCTTTATAACTACCCAAATACCTTAAATCAAACTCTAAAGATATATTAGTCTTTACCTTTATGGAGAGATCCCTCTCTAGATCTAGGAGGGCTATATCTTGAGATCCCAAAGTGGTTCTGATGTTGCCTGGTCATTTGGTATGCCAGTATGCCAAATCACTAGGACCCCAACAAGTTCTAGGTAATCCACATCATTCTTACCTTCATTTATGTCTATTAACTTTCTTAATTTAGGGTTTAGATTGATTTTTAAGGAGGAAAATAGGTTGAAAAATTCACTCATGGGGGTCCGCAGGTAAGACACATGAAACCTGCGGACCCTGAAAATTTTACAAAGGGAAAATTGTCGTGGTCCCACACCTTAAACATAAGATACATGAGGATACACGCACTATTTTCATGTGAAAAGTGTGGAGGCGTCGTAAGGAAAGATAAAATGAACAAATCTCCCAATTTAAACCAAATTTTCCCACTCAACTTGTTTTTGACCTTTCAATTTGTCTATTGTAGGATATTTACAATGCTTGAGTGGAGAGAACATGAGCATGAAGAAGTTGATGAGGCTGCTATGTTACATCCGCCTACATTACACATTTTGAGAGAATTTGGGTTGTACAAATTTTGGGCCATTCAAGGTATGAGGACTCAAATGGATTTGCTTAGCTAGCTAGTCAAAAAATGGGACATACAGGAACAATGCTTTATGATTGGAGGTCACTGGCTCGAAATTGAGCCGAAAGATATATACTTGCTCACTGGTTTATCAAAGAGGGGCGAGCCACCCTCTTTTTTTGGGGCTAGGGCAGGTGGCCAGTCTGTCGCTAGCCTTCAGGAAGAATTTTTCAATGAAGAAGCAGACCCCAAGGATAAACGTATTGACATAAAAACCATTATTCATCCTGAGCTTAAAATGATTGCATTTATAGTAACCAGGTTGTGTGGGAGCGCAACTCCACATGTCGCTACAATATTCCAAATGAAAACTGTCATTGACTGCTTTAGAGGAACCATTTTCAACTGGTGTGAGGCAGTGTTGGCCAATGTCAAAGGCCAACTAACTAGAGAAAAAAATGGGAAGTTGAAAAACTTTGGATATGGAGCAATTGTGGTTACATTTTCTCTAGAGAGGATTCATTTACTAGCTCCACAACTTATTGTAGTTGATCATGGTAGAGTCAAAGAGCCTCGAATGGTTCAATGGGTTGCATTGATAGCCCATCACAGTGAAGGCGGTGAGGTTGTTCGTTTTACCCAAGCATATTTCAATTGGTTGGAGAATCAAGTCTTCATGATAGAATATTTCCCTTATGCTGGGATAGATTTCTGGGGCAACCTAGAGATGTCTCTTCCTCTAGGGACACAGTGGGATGAGTCATGTAAAAATATTTTTGACATGTTCTAAATTCTAATTTTTTTTTTTTTTGAATCATCCAAAACTGATGACAAAAATTTCAAATGCAGATGTGGGTCCATGTAGACCAGCCACTCTCTATCCTTTTGACAGGAATCCAACTGCACCACCACCACCACCACAAGATTAGACAACAGAGGTCCTTACCGACTTGTAAAGCCATCTGGAGTGGTTGACTTTAGATATTCCAAAGACTACCGTAGATGACATTCCGCTCCGCTTACAGAGATATGTTATCGACTAGCCACTCTCTGTTATTTTGACAGGAAGCCAACTACAACACCACCACCACTACAGGATCAGACATCAGAGGTCCTTACCAACTTGGAAATCCATCTGGAGCAGTTGAATTTAGATATTTGAGAGACTACCATAGATGGCATTCTTCTTTGCTTACAGAGATATGTTAGCGGGGTTCCGAGACCGTTCAGGAGATTTCTGAGCAAGGTGGCATGGGTTGTAGTGTTTTATCATGATCATCACCATGGATATTGGATGATTGATATTGTAGACTTATATTATTTTTTTGTATCACTTTTTTCCAATCATAAGGCGTTTTGAACCTATGATCGAGGATGATGTAATATTTTTTGAAAACACTACTCTTTATGCTATGATATTAGTACTATTTCCAGTTATCTGTCTTAACATGTTATCAAATGTTCTTTTGATCTACTGCTTTAATTATTTCAAATGTCTTTTTATAACAATAGAAGCTACTGCATCAACTAATGTGTTTAAATTTCTTAGAATATGTTGATACTAAATATAATCAAATTCTCATTCCAAGATACGAACTTTCAAAAATAATCTTAACAACACTAGGTTTTTAATTGCTTATACTCTATTCAATTGAAATACAACGAGTTCAAAATCTAACCTAATGATCAAACTTCGAATTCCAAATGAAATGGATTCAGGCAATAGCTCAATAACTACGCTATACTCTACAATATTTTTCGTCGTTTGATCAAGGCTTACCCCATGCATAGATATTAACTCATCAATGGGTGAATAAATAACCCAAGTTATGGAAGAAATTTTCTGTGTACTACGACAAGCACCATCAAAAAAACCAATGTATTTTTTAAGGGATGTCGACATCTGCAAAATCAAGAGTGATCTAGATAAGCAGGGATAGTAGTAAAAGCACACTTAAACTAGGCACACTCTTTTAATCTACAACATGCCAGCTTATGAAAATAACTAATATACAGGAAAGATATCCACACAAGAATCAAGCATAATATCTCTTCAGATAAAGCCCATTTCTGGGTTTGCCTAAAGAGACCCCGTCAAAGTCAATCAGTTCATAGGCCCCTTTTGCAAGCTATCGCTTGACAATATAAGGACCATGCCACATGGGTTCAAATTTCCCAACACCTAGCTTTTCGTTAGCTTGATAATAAACAAATACTAGGTCTCCTTCTGAGAAAATATGAGGTGTAAGACTTCTATCATACTCAGCTTTCATTCGTTTCGCATGAGTTTCGGTAGCTAATGCAGCAGTGTGTCGATTCTCATCTAATTGAGATAAGTACAAAAAGTGTTTCTCCTCTTCAGAAGTGGCTGGTAGTAACTCTATGGCTATTTTGAGTGACAGTATCTCACATTCAATCGGTAATACCGCTTCTAAACAGTAAACCAGTTGAAAAGGGGTAAAACCTGTTGATGTTTTTGCTGAGGTTTGATATGCCAAAAGTGCTGAAAAAAGCATGGTATGCCAATTATATTTATGAATTCCAATGATTCGTTTGATCATGATGACTAAAAAATTATTGATCGCTTCAACCAGACCATTGGTCTACAGGTAATATGGTGTAGAACTGTCATAGCATAGGCCAAGTTGATCAATCATTTCGGTCATCATGATGTTTCAAAAATGACTCCCATGGTCAATAATTATCGCTCAAGGTACACCGAAATGAGAAATCACATGATTGAACACGAAAGTAGCTACAGTTTTTCTGTCTGCTACAAATGTAGGCATCGCCTCGGCCCATTTGGAAAAATAATCTACTGCGAGAATAATATACCCATACCCCCCGACTGAGTGAGGGTTACATGCAATGAATTCAATGCCCCATTTTCCAAAAGGATCGACAACAATTATAGGGTGAAGAGGAGCGGGTGGTGCACGCATCTTTCGATCAAAGATTTGATAGTTGTGGCATTTTCAGATAGCAGAAATACAATCTTTAAATAAGGACGGCCAAAAATAGCTAGCGCACAATATATTTTGGGTTGTGGCATACCTAGACATATGACCGCCACATGCTCTAGAGTGACAGTAATTTAAAACCTTTTCAGCTTCATCAAGAGTGAGACAACGTTGAAAAATAGAGTCTACACCATGACGGTATAGTGTGTCACCAACAATATGATATTGCTGAGACTAGAAACAGTTTTTTCGTCACTGTGACCATGAAAGTTCAGGCAGAAAAGTTTGGGTTTGGAGATAAATGATGATATCTCCATACCAAGGATCGATGGTACTGGTAAGAAACAAAGATTCCTCTGCGATCAAATGTTCTGCCACAGTTTCCATGTCAGTACTTGGGAAGTCACACATAATTTCAGCGAATACCAATGATTTCTTTGATTTGGATTTTTCAAATTCCAAATCAAAATCCTGTAGGATAACAATCCATTTGGAGTATTTTCCCCCTAGCAGTTTTTTGGTCAAAATATACATCATAGGGTTACAATCAGAAATCATTGTTGTTTTGCGTAACAGTATGTAATGATGGAATCGTTGGACAGCTTGAACGGCTGCAAAGGCCAATTTATCCACATGTGAGTACTTGTTTTCAGTCAAATGCAGATTAATACTGAGACAATAAATCACATGTTCTTTGTGGAATTCATCTTTCTAAACTAATACCATGCCAATCGTAGAATTGGAGGCTGCTAAGTATAAAAAATAATCCTGGTTGTAATTGGGAGGATGCAATAACAGTGCATGGGTCAACGCGTGTTTAAGAGCATCAAAAGATCGATCAATGATCTCGTCCCAAAAGAAAGGAATATTTTGCTTTAACAACCTAGTAAAACCTTTGGTTAACTCAGCATAGTTAGGAATGAATCGACGTAAAAAGTTCGCTTTCCCTTGCAAAATTTGGATTTAGCGAAGAGTAGAAGGAGGAGGTAATTTCATGATAGCCTCAACCTTTGATGGGTCGACACGAATGCCTTCCTTTGAGACAACAAAGCCCAACAATCGTCTATATTCAACACAAAAGACACATTTGTGAGGATTCAGGTGAATCCTATAATGCCTACATCTCATAAAGATAGCTCGTAGATTAGTAATATGATCTAATCTGCGTGATGAATGAGTAGGTAAATCATTGAAATAGGGTTGCACAATGTGTTTAATGTCATGAAATGCATAAAACATTTCCCTCTGAAAAGTTGCACCAGCGTTCTTTAGTCCAAAAGGTAATTTGTAGTAAGCAAAAGTCCCCCACAGAAAAATGAAAGTTGTTTTGGGTTGATCAGCAGGGAGCATGTTGATTTGATTGTTGCCCGAAAATACATCCAACAAAGAAAACATTTCACTTCCAGCACAATCGTCAATAATTTGATCGCTATAAGGGGTTGGATAATTTTCTTTTGGACAAGCTTGATTTTTATCCCTATAATCGATATATACTCATATCATCCCTTGTTTTCTATTAACATGAATAATATTAGATACCAAATCCGTTAAAGGAATTGGATAAATAAAAGTTGCACGAAGTAATTTCTCAACTTCTGCTTTAATAGCGGTAGATTTTCGCAGATGTATCTAACGTAATCATTGTCAGACAGGCCTAGCATCCGGGTATGTTTTAATTTCATGAACAAAAATTGATGGATCAATTCCTGGCATTTCTTCATATGACCAGGAAAAAATGTCACGGAATTCCTGAAATAGGGCTTTATATGCTTAGAGTTCATCTGGCGTACAAGAAGCACCTATATGAACGTTTTCAACAATTCCTAGTTTCACTGAGATGTCAATAGGAACTGTCGTAGAGATTTTTTCTAAGTTCAATTCAGAATTAGAATTCGTAAGAGGATTCTAAGCTTCATTGACATAATCAGCGGTAAAAATGGAGGAAAAATCAGTTTCAAAATGATCGAGATCAGGTAGAAATGAAGATCGATGATGTAGATCTTCCCATGGTAATTCTTCTATAGAAAAAAATTCACGAATATGCTCATCAGTATTGAATACCTGTTGAACAGGATCCAAAATTGATGTTGAAGCTAAGCTCGATATCGAAAGTGATTCCTCATTGATCACATTCACTAGATCAATTTTAGTTTAAGGAGTATCAGAACATGAATGTACTTCCTGATATGCTAATTCAAAAGGACTCAAAGGCATCGCGCCATCAAAAGAATCTAGTTCTGAATATAAAGGTACTATCCAAGGATCATCAAAGGAAATAGTACTTTATGTAATCATATTGATATTAGCAATAGGAGGCAATACATTGGGAGCAGGCAGGGAAAAAGTTCCCAGTAAAGCAGAATATTTAATTAAACCTACTCCAACATCTTGATAAGGGATAGTCAATTTTTCGACATGTTGGATGCTATCATTAGTGGCTGGGTCAGATGAATAATATGAGAGCTGATCTATTTTAATGATCTTTCCTTTATGAGGAAACATGATGACACGAAAGACCGATGATACAACAGCAGTCATAGCGTAAGACCAACTGTGACCCAGGAGAAGGTTGTAATCCAAAGGGGCATCAACCACTTCAACACCTAGATTAATGGTTTTTCCTTCGACCTCTATAGGTAGATCCTCTAAAATACCATATGGATGGAAACATCTTCCATCAAAATCTTTGAGGATAGTCGGCGATTGGTTGATTGTCGGAGAACCAAGTGATTTCCAACATTTTAACGACATGATACACGTAGAAGCCCCTTCATCAACAACAGTATGAAAGAAATGCTTTTTTTTTGCTATTACTACAATCTAAAAATCCATTTGATGGGGTAGGTGGGGTGTAAAATTCTCTAAATCGAAGATCATTAGGTTCGAATCTTGAAGTTCTATGGCTCCTATGGCTGACAATAGTAATTTTCTTTGGGTTGGACATGATTGCAGCACTTCCAAATCTGACATTGCTGAAGGGTAAATTTCCAAATATTCAACAATATTGTAGTTCTGAGTAGCTCTCGCATGTGGATTGAAATCTGATTTACAAAGTACACATTTAGCAAGAAATTTCATTACTAAGTCAGGATTCGGTTTATTGATCTGTAGTGGATCAGAAATTGAGGGAGATGTAGTTGATGCAGAATCATAATTTTCGACTTCTTTACCACCAATAGGATTTTTACTACCATAATCTTGTGATCGCGTCGCAACCATCAAGATATATTCTAGCATATTTGAGGAAGATCCAACCATATTACTATCTTGAGCAGGAAAAGGATCCTTCAATATAGCAGGTGTGGATGAACCCTTAACGAATTTTGATACCTCGGCTCTATGCAGGCATTCTTTAGTAAAATGATCCTCATCACAGATCAGACAAGGATAATGAGGTTTTCGTTTATTTTCAGTTGGTTCAGTTTTACCATTTTTATCTTTTGAAGATGATTTTTTGTTTTTATTATTACCTTTCTTCTTACCACCAATGTTAGGTTTGGCTGTATATGATTCTACAACATGAATATTGGCGGAATTTTCAACAGAAGAATCTCCTTTCGATGAATCGGGTGAAGTTATAATGGGAGAAGTCATCTTGGAAGATTTCTTCTTACTCTTTCTAGTGTTAACAGAACCAATTACACCATCAGTGGCATGAGAGCCTAAAGGAGTTGTAGTTAATTGACCAGGTCTTGGTAAATCGGGGATTTTTTCATACAGAGTACTTGACTGTGTATATACAAGGTCAAGGTACTGATCTTGAGCAATGACTTGCTCTTCTATAACAATGAATCCTTTGGCCACATCTTCAGTAATTTTTGGCAATAATTATTTGATGAACCATTCAGCCAAAATTTGATCCGAAATAAATAATTTCAATAAACGCCTCCTACGTCTCCATTCATGAATGTGATCGGATATGTACATAGACGTAGATTGTTTTAATGAGCTCAACAATTTTGTACCATTGTCGTATCTGAAAAGTAACTAAAAATGGGTTAAGAAAGCAGTAGCTAGTGCATTAAAATTAAACGAGCCTCATGGTAACTAAATGTACCATTTGGCATTAGACCAATGAGAGTTCTCTGAAAAAGACGTAATTGAATTGAATCATCGATTAGTGAATTGGATGCACACCAGAGGTGATAAGTCATAACATGATTAGATGGATATTCTCCTGACTTACCTTCAAAATTTGGAATATCACTAGGCAACTTATTAGGCATCGACGGCCAATACGGAAGATAAAAGATTAGATCATTTGTAAGGCATGATAAATCAGGTAAATCTAAAGTTGCTATGAACAACAACCAACGGCTAGGGTCTTGATAACCTTATGTGATCAAACCAGTTCCAGGAGGAGGATATCCAGGATATCCTGGAATTGGATTTGTATTGGGAATTGTGAAACCTCCTGGATAACCAGGATTAACCAGACCATACTGGGGTTGTTGAGGAACTTGATAAGTATAACCAGGATATGGCTGATACTGATATGTTGGATTTTGTGTAGCATGTCCAAATTGATACTGTCCCTGGTACGGTTGATAAGTACTTGTACCAGATTGTCATGTAGGCATCTAGGTCATATTCTGAATTGTAGGTCTTGATTGTGGCACAGATACTTGAGGAATTTGCACTGATGGAGGGGTAGTAGAAACAGGAGCTTCAAATACTCCAGAAATAGGTGTGATAAGTTGAACAGAAGTTTCAGCAGCAACGAAAGTTTGAGGCGAAGTTCTAGGTGTACTAGGCCCAGGCTGCTGAACAGAACCAGGTACAAAAAACTTGAATTGTAGGTTGGATAGGTTTCTGGGTTGGACCAGAACCTATGGGTTGTCCAGGTTGATTAGGTAACTACTCATTGGGTTGTGAAGTCTATTGAATTTGAGATGGATCCCACACCATATTAATTCCGAGGTATGGACCCATAGAAGGTTGTGCATATGAAGGACCATAACCAGGTTGAACATAGGGTTGATAATTAACTGGAAAATTTCCAGCTCCTTGTAATAATGGTTGACCTGAAGGAGGTTGAAAACCTTGAGCTGGTTACTGACCCTGAGGTTTATATGGACTCTAAGGCATGTATGTAATCTGGGGTTGATACTGACGCTGAGGTATGTATTTCCCTTGGGGTTGATATTGACCTTGAGGTATGTATTTTCCTTGGGGTTGATATTGACCTTGAGGTTGCTCCCCAGGCAGGAAATATTGTCCTACAGTTTGACCTCCATGTGGAAAAAAATTACCCTGAGGTTGCCTTCCAGGTGATAATTGACTACCTTGAGATTGCCCCCCAGGTGGTAACTGAATTCCTTGAGGTTTCCCCCCAGGTGGTAACTGACTTCCTTGAGGTTGAGGATTTGGAATATTGCCAGACATCATAAAAATTTGTTCTGTGTTTAACGTGCCATTGTTTATTTCATTTGTACCAGATGATAACATTTGTTCAATTGGTTGAGGAGCTGCTCCTGAGAAGGTACCAGAGAGCGACTGGTATCCCCGAGGAACAGATGAACCACCATATAAAAATGTTTCTGGAGATTCAAAAAACATAGATGACTCACCTGGCATAGCTAATGAAGGTTGATAACCTCTCAATTTAGGGTAAAAAGGAATTTGGGGTGGTGAATAAGTAAGACCTGCGTTTTGAAAAAAATATGTCAATGATAAATACCAAGCATCAGTTCTAAAAGGACTGTAAAATATTGATTCACACTCTCTAAGATTCAAATTTTCTTGGGTTTCGGGAAGAACTACGTCTTCATCTGGACCAACAAGTTCTTCAATACATATGAGATCAAAAGGAAGATTCTCGGTAATGCGATGTCTTACTTTAGGTGTATCAGGATCACTAGAAGTTGGAGTAATAAATCCTGAAGATGATTCCAACACAGCAGTTTCAATTTCTGGCTCAGAAATTTTAAGTTCTTCAGCTAATTCATTGGTTGCAGAAGCAATGTCAGTAACTTCAGAAATTGAAATTGGCTCTTGAATATATTCTGTTGTTTGTGATTGATTTACTTCATAATAATCAGGATGAGTAATTATGGATGATTCTCCTGGTTCCATTGATCTAAATTTGCTGGTACTATGCAGTACCAGAGCTCTCAGTCCTTTAAGTTGGCTTGGTGTATACTCAGGGGGTTTCCCCTAAATTCTACGTGATTGTCTTGGTAATTTAGCCACGATTAAAAATTATTAATCACACGCAACCAAAGAAAATTTCAATCAAAAGTCATAAAGTCACTAAGGAGACAATAAAATGATCAAACACTTATGAAATCTAGGAGATCAGACCACACACAAATAGTAGATTCCCACACTAAAAACACTAGTTGGTGATGAAATCCAACATCATAGTATTTTAATGTAGAAATGGCAGTTGGAACAGTTACCCCGACAACCTGCTTAATGAAACAGACCAGTGCAAGTTTCTCCACTTAAACCATATCGAGTGAAGATAACCATCTGGAGAGTCCAAGTGAGTCTAATTGACGTCTGCTACAGGTACAGTGGGATCTTTCCTCCACCATCACCTTAGGAAAAAATCTCAAAGTTTATGGCCACTAAGGTCACCAACAGGAACAAATATACCTGGGGGAACAGTCTAAGATCCGATATACATGCAAGGGTAGAGTAACAAAGCTCAATCCCCTTAAAGGCTCCTTGAAATAATCTAAGGTATACCGACAAGTGACCCCAAGCTCCTCGACAATGGTCAATCCGAGGTTTACCGTTGTTAATACGCGCACATCTTCTATCGTTCCCAATGAGATAGAATTGATCACCTCACTGGTTCCGATATGATCCCGTGCTTGACTCCTTTAGGAGGAGATTCCCAGAACATACAAGCTACTATTGGATTTTTCCTAGCACAAGATCAACTACTTGTTTGTTTTAATTGTCTCGGAGAGTTAATTACTCCCTACTCCAAGACACTAGCCTAAGCTATGTTGGTGAAAAGAGTACTAGAAATATAAAAATTACTAGATTAATTTTAATTTAAGCGTTTCTTTTAATACACTGTTTCTTAGGAAAATAGGTGCGAAAGTGAAACTTTGATGATATGTAGTGACCCGACTCAAAACACACTAAAAATGCATCTATTATGAGAAACAATTCATTTCCTTTCAATGAATTCTATCTAAAAGAAAGAGTTGAGAAATGCAATATTTTAAAACAATTCTTTCCTTCAAAACAAGAACATATGAAAAGAAATCTTATCTCATGAGAACTCATAATAATTCAATTGCTCAAAAATAAATCCCTTTACTCTTCAAGATCAAAACTATAATCAAACATTCTCCAAAAGAAAACTACAATTTCTAGAAATAACACTCAAAACTAAAAGCACTAATTTCGAGATCAATTCTAAGAATTAAATCTAAAATCAAAACTTTAAATTTTTCTTAGTTTGTAATCGAACTAAAAAATTATTTGTTGAAATGAGAAAAAACTCAAAAACATCCAATTATGGTATTTTAAGTGAAATTCAAAACTTAATGAAAAAGTTTTTAAAGATTTTCAAATGAGAAAATGGGATCTAATTCTCATAAAACAATTTCTGCTATGAAGTCAAAGACTCAGCAAGAAAACAATGAAGTACCAGTGATCTAAGGTATACAGAGGTTTCTGATCTTTGAGTGACACAAAGACAAAGCAAAAATCACTTTTAGCATGCATATCTTGTAGAAAATCATTCAAAACTTAAAAATGCTGAAAGAAACTTTCTGACAAAGCTTTCTGATAGAACATACAAGTCTGGGTATATACTGAGAATATTACAAACCAATCCTGGAAAAGAGAATTTTAATTTTTTCAAAAATTTTATCAGGGTCCGCATGTTTCTGTGTAAATAGGTGCGGTGCTGCACTATGTATACAAAAAAAAAGAGGAGATTACTGCACTGTGCCTAAAGACAAAGTGCGGAGACAAGAAAAATTTTAAAAAAATAAAAAATTCTAAAGCACTTTTCAGGAATTCTACAGGAATAAATTACCCAAGCGAGTATCAATCAATCAAAATCAGAAAAATAATTTCCTAAGTCAAAAATAAAAGAAAACAAAGTTCAATATCCCATCCCCAGTGGAGTCGCCATTTTATTGGATGGATAAATCGTTCTTGTGGACAAGATAGATCTCCCTAGTATCTTATGATAACTAGCAACAAACAAATATATGTAAACTACTTTCTCTAGATTATATTTGATCTATAATTATCTATAATGAAGGATTTAGGACTTACCTGTAGTCCAGCGTTGATCATAGTCTTCTTTCCTATCGCTTTGAATACCTCTCCTTTCGGGATCTGCAATCAAAAACATGAAAGAATCAAAAGCAATACATAATATAGATTAATTCACAAACCATAAATCTATCTTGATGATCAAGGAATTCAAGAAATAAGCCATTTAATTAAACAACTCATTGAGAAAAGAAGATCCATTTGTATTATCTTTGATGAAAGGAGCCTTACAACAATGTTCGCCTTGATGTCATACAGGTCCTTCCGAGGTCCAGAAAAAGTGTTTCCTCTACTTTGACAAGCCTTTGCACTCTCTCGACTAACATACACATGAGTTTCTCCAACAATTCTCCTCAAAAAATCTCAAAGCCTAACTCCCTTGGAGGCTGAACTATGGCCTCAATTTATAGCAAAAGAGAAGAGGTTGCAACTCCAAATAAGAGGGGATAGAATCCTCTTTCTAAGGGATTAAGTTCCACATACCAAGGGGTAGGCTCCTTTAATGGAGGGATGAATGTACATGAAAGGAGCGAACTTTCCACCGAATAATTGCTTCTAGAAGCTTCCAGATTCAACCAAATAGGCTTCCAAATTTTACTTCCGCCTTCATTTTACCTTTTACAGGGAACCGCACCTTAAATGAAGAAAAAATGTGGCTGATTCCGCATGTTCTAAAAGCAAAAAATGCGGCACTGCAGGTAATACTAAGAGAAAGTGCGGTACAAGTATTTTATGACTTTTATGAGCTTTTCTCTCAATTTCAAGGCTTGGTTTTGTTAGCCTATTTCATAAAGGCAATTATAAATCCAAAAATACATAAATTGAATAATGTAAAGTTATGATAAATATATTTATTAAATTAGAATATTTAATAAATATTAGAGATACTTAGAAATAGTATTTTGTTAGTAAAAATAGGACTTTAGAAATGAGTCGTTTCCTAGGCTCTAAAATAGGAATAAAGTTAGTGGGATGGTTAGAGGGTCATTTATTGTAAAAGGACACTTGTTGATTTTCCAAGTGATCCATAACTAGATTAAGTTAGAACATAGAGCTTATAAATAGGATTGTTTCCTAATTTCATTGGGTAATGTGAGTGTAATGTGAGAGTGAGAGTTTACGTTTGTAAACTCCTACAATTTGTTATGTAATATTTTTTCATGATCAATAAAAGTATGTGTTTGAGGACACTTCTGCATCTACATCTGGTATCGGAGCATTACTATGATTGTTGGGCCTGTGGAGAACTTGTGAAGGTCTGAGAATGGTAGAGATTGGTTATGCAATCAGTACATCAGAGAAATTAGAGCGATATCAAATATGATGTACGTTGGTATTCATTTGAAGCCATTCAAACCTTCATTCTTATGAATTGCGTGCGGCTTTGTCTATGTGAAAGCTCCCACCATGCCTTGGAGAACGGCTGCGAGATCTCAATCTAGAGTCTCGACATAGATCATAGAGATTGATATGGCCACTGTCTGCACATAGACCGAGATCATTCTCGAGGTGTAAACTATCCATGTGATTCCTATGGGAATCAGTGTAACAGCAGTCACAGATCTGTCTCGGTATTGGCATTCTATCAGAGCTACGGTGAGATTTTGGATCGTGGAATTGTTGTGGATTCATGGGCGTAAATCCATGGCCCTTTGGTTACTTTGAAGGAGCGCACAGAGAAGTGGAATTGCGTTAAGATCAAGGCACGGGAGAAGTTTCCAAGATCAAAATATATAGTGAAGTAGAAGGTTTGTTGAACCTGAAGGCATTGGATGTAGAAAACAGGGCTTATTTTTGTGGAGTATTTCCTTTACACAGTTAAATTGTGTGGCTCTAACCCTTTTAATGCTGAATTTGTTTTACAATTTGTAAAATGATGTGGAGGCTTGGAATCTCTGAGATTCACAGGATTTTGCCGTTTTAATTTATGTGAGTTGTTACTGAGCTAGCTTTTGCTGCTGGATTTCGAAAATATGGCTTCTTTCTGGTGAGTTTGGGTTTGACTGCTGAAATTCCGGACCAATTGCCGAAATTTGAGGCTATTTGAAGGCTCTTTGTTGGTCTAACGCCTTTGATCCGTTGAATTTTCTTGTTTGAAGACTTTGATTTTCAAGTTTTGTGCGATGGACAGGAAATTGTTCTTGCAAAACTTGTTGGATTCGGGAACATCTTGATGTCTCAGGTTTTCCTATGATAGTCTGTGGTTTCAGTCATTATGAGGTTGGTGAACCGTCGGAGATGTGGTTTCTTCCATAGATGCAAATCATCGCTTGTTAAATGGACTTCAGTCTTTGAACCTGAGAACTTGGATGGCATGCGCCAAAAATATTATAGACTAGAACATAAAAATATCATCCACTGACATTAAGTTATCGAATTGTTCAAGTACAAGAAGATTGGGTGAATTGTAGTATAAAAACTGTTGAATTTGTATCTCGTTTGGTTTCTGAAGATCCGCTGCATGCAAGTTACTGGAAAGATAGTACTTGTATTAATTTGTTACGAAGCAGGACTTGGAGGATGAAATAAAGGATGTTGGGCTATTTATGTATCATTCAGTCTGCAAAAAGCTGGTTGAATCCTTAGAATTTCGGCACAGGTAGGTCTTTCGGTCGATGGCGCAATTTCGGAGAACATTGTCTCCTTCGATCCACGATTGATCCATCCCAAATGGAGATGTTTTTTGTGTTCCTGCTTCATCGCCTTCGCACAAATTTTCATCTCTACTGATTTATTCCTCTTCAGCTGCACCACAGGCATCTTCTGTTATCTCTTCAATCAGCGTGCTAGCTATTTCTATTGTAATGTCATCGGTTCAGGCCTTTTTAATTGAAGTTTACATTAACAGTGCTTTGAAGAGTATTTGAATATAAATTTACCTTTTGAGAGTGACTTCACTATGTTTTTTAATGGAAACTATGTAAAAAGCATGATTATAGTGGCTCTTTAAATATTGATTGGGGACAGATAAGAAATGGCAAAAATATTTTTATGAGGAGAGTCAAAAGGATGAAGATTGTCATTGACTTTGTAATAAGAGTGATGCTGCATTTGGAGTGATAAGGGAAAGTTGTTGTAATTCAAATTATTGTTTTACTTTGAGAGAGATCGTGTCACTATCCATTCAGATTTTGAAGGCACGTTGTTTCAAAGGGTTGTCAGCTTGACATTATCATTGCTTCAGATGATGTACTGAGTGATTAATAAAGATATCATTTTTTTTTTGGTGTTGATGTGTCCTAGATCCGGCCGAAATTGAATAAGGGGATCTTAGGTACACCATGTGTGTTTGATGACGCATGTTTTTTATGGCTTCATGTTGTTGCTTTTTAATTTGTGTCTAGTTGTGACACATTAATAATTTCATACATAAAGCAAGCACAACACATATAACGAAATAGTTGCAAGATCAACACATGCATCTGCACAACTACAACATATAATCGAAGATTGTCTACATCCTCTTTTTACATCAACAAGCCAATTCACTTCATCAAGTTCATGTACCTGCACACTCAAAAGTCTACATCATCGTTGTTATACATTCTTTTCAGAACTTGTAATCAAATTCATTTTGTTATGTTGATCATTAAAAATTCATTGTTAATGAATTTTTAAGATGACAAGTGAATTCATTATTTTAAAGTGAATCATTGTAAGCTTTCTTGGGTGCATTGTTGACAATTTTCGACACCCTTCCTTTACATAAAATCAATTGAGTGCATGAGTTTTTTCAAACAAGCAACAAGTTTACATCTCCAAGCAAGCGTGATTTAAAGCAATTTGCGTCAAGACAGTACAAAGATCAAACCATCAAGCAAGCCAGAGTGAATTTTATTGTAGAAACCATCAAAAGCAACCAAACAAGTTCAACTCTGACATCAATCAACCAAGTTGACATCGACATCAAGCGAGCGTGGCTATTCATTCAAGTGAGTGTGAAGTAATCAAGTAATTCAAGTGAGCACTTAAACAAACACAATCTTCATCAAGCAAGCGTGAATTCCAGAGTTTAAGTGAGAATATTCCACAACTCTAGCAAGTATTCCAAGCAAGCGTGGTAAGCAACAAATCAAGCGAGCGTGCCATTCAAGCCACATTCAAGCGAGCGTGTCATTCAAGTGAAACAATTCAAAGTATGACATCTCCAACAAGAGAGCCTGTTTTCAAGTGCGCAAGTTCAGATGGCACAACATATTCAGTTTTTAAAAATTCTTCACAGTTTGATCATCTCCAGTGATGAATACATGGTGCACGTCAGCAAAGAAACTCTTGCTAATCTTTCACGACATCTACAACAAACACATGAAACTATTGATTTTCTTCAGCTCGAGTCACAACTTCAAAGGATTGAATTGCAAGAAAATAGTGATACTTTCAAGTCTTTGAACCATCCAAATGATAAGTCATTCATTCCAACAACTTCAATTGTCGAAGTTGTTCCAGATCCAATTTCTTCCAAGCCCATCATCAAGCCCTGGGAAGAAATTTAGAATTACAAGAATCGACGAGGCTTAGGATATGTCCAAGATGATGCCAACTTACATATTCCCAATTATTCCAAGCCCATTCGGTTCGTCAGTGCGGGATTTCTTGCACAGATCCCCTCAACACATTTAGAGACAATTGTAGACAACGAGCAATGCCCACAACCCAAAGTTGCAGAAAAATAGAATTCCACACAACCTGAAGTTGAAGTCAAACCGAAATGTTCTCATTGTCAAAGAAGCGGTCATATGGAAGATCAGTGTTTTGATCTCCAGCCCTGTTGCCATTGTGGCAAGTCCAATCATTCCTCAGAAAAATGTCACAATCAGCACAAATCAGCTAGATTGAAGATACATTATGAATGGATCGACCCTTGGGAATGGTCATCCACAGTTAAAAGATTTCTTCAGTTCTACAACCGCATACGATCACACATAGTGCAGCCAACAATGAACAGATGATGGTACTCTCATGCAGTTGAACGGGGGAGTACACCAGTGAAGGGGGGGAGTTCAGGAATACTTTCCAAGCCAAGTGTCTCTCCTTTCAGTTGACAAAGGGGGGAAAATGTCAATGATATTGATAGTGGTTGTCAGACTGAAAGTCTCGACAAAACCAGCAAAATCAGACAGTGGGCATCTTCAACAACCAATGGGCATCAACAAATTTTCCAGTGGGCATCAACAAATTTTCCAGTGGGTAGTCGACAGCACAGAAGCAGTGAACAATTTTCAGCATAACAAAAGCAACAGTGAGTTGTTTTTGACCTCATCAGCTAGTGGGCTTTGAACAAACTTTGATGCTGATTTCATGCAAAGGATAGATAGATCCTTTTGCAACTTGGCACTTGATGGCGTTGTCAAGAAACATTCAAAGATGAATCAGACATACAGCTGATTCATGTTCTCTTGAGATTGAAGATTTTTTCAGCATCAACTTGAGAATTTGGAAGATGGTTCCTCGTTCTTCTTTTGGATTTATCCTTGAAGGAGGAATGTTAGCCTATTTCATAAAGGCAATTATAAATCCAAAAATACATAAATTGAATAATGTAAAGTTAGGATAAATATATTTATTAAATTGGAATATTTAATAATTACTAGAGATACTTAGAAATAGTATTTTGGTAGTAAAAATAGGACTCTAGAATTGAGTCGTTTCCTAGGCTCTAAAATAGGAATAAAGTTAGTGGGATGGTTAGAAGGTCATTTATTGTAAATGGACACTTGTTGATTTTCCAAGTGATCCATAACTAGATTAAGTTAGAACATAGAGCTTATAAATAGGATTGTTTCCTAATTTCATTGGGTAATGTGAGTGTAATGTGAGAGTGAGAGTTTACGTTTGTAAACTCCTACATTTTGTTATGTAATATTTTTTCATGATCAATAAAAGTATGTGTCTGAGGACACTTCTGCATCTACAAGTTTTAGGCACTTGATGTTTGTAGACTTCTAAGGGAGTATTGTATGAGTAATGATGAACCCATACAGACAGTAAAACATCATGGTGAAAATTTTAGTATAACACCAAGGAGATCCTGGCACTAAATGGGAAGTGTGAATGACAACATTTAACAATAATTTTACCATCTCACAATTCCAAGTTGGCATCACACCTTTTGTTACCTCCGACATGCCATGATCTATGGCACCACCTAGCAACCATGCCATTTGTAGTGATGTCACATATCTCCCTTGCTCCTTTCTAACATCATGTTAACAATAAGGTGATGTCACCCTACCATATGGCATCCTATGACAATGCCACATGTCATCCAAAAATATACTTTTGGCCATCCAATCAAGACAATTCAACTTTCCACGTGTCACACCAACAAGGTTCCATGTCAGCAATATTCCACATGGCATCCACATAACCTTGCTCAGGCTACGTGGAACCTGCCACCTAAACCTAGGTTGTGGGTACCATAGGCCAAGTGTTTCGTGTTTCGCAATGAAAAACCATACATATGGTTTGGGGAGAAATTTGGGTTGCATGAGAAATCATTCAAACACAAACTTTAGGATGTCCTGCATTCACAGATACATCTGCCTCTCAAAAATGTGTTTGCCCTCGATCCCACCCTGGATTCCATTTGAAGTTCGACTCATGCATGGATTCATCTCCCTTCCTTCAAAATTTAAAATGGGTCACACCTCAAGTTTCATTTTACACTAATCAACATATTTGGATTCATTTGCATCCAGTGCTTCCACAAAGGTTCCCCAATAGAACTCACCCATATGTTCGAATATATGGATGCATCCACTATCTGGAAATGAATTTGACTCGTCCATCCTAGATACAATTTAATGCAAAATCTCATCGAGCTTGGGATATACGTCTAGATATTTGCAATATTTTAGACATGCTTTCACAAAATTTTCTAGGGACTTGTCAAGGTTTTCCTTTCGCCCGAGTGAGACCTCCCACATACTCACGATGGGATTAAAATTCCATTCAAAATAACATGCATTACTAACAACGTATAAATGTGTACACTAATAACAATGGTTCACAAAAATGTCTACTATTTTAAGTAATGATACAAGTTAAGCCTTAGTTATCACTTCTCTATAAGTTTAGTTGTAGAAGCATCTTGTTAAACCTTTACATATGCATGTATTACACATTACACTATAGCATAATCCAATTCTTTGCACAACATAATACATTGTAGTATTAAATAATATAGTGAGCCTTTCATTTCATGAGAATTCCAACGAAAAAATAATTGATAATAACAGTTAAATTCATGTTTTCATGCAACCAGTTACATTTGCATATATATTCAAGAACATTCATATCATCCACATAAATATAGTATTTCAACTTAGCCAAAGGAGAATTCATAGCATATTTCCCATCAAGGAAATGCAACAGATTTCAATGACCATTCAGGATTTATCACAGAGCCATACTTTAACCAATAAAAAATTGGTAATGTAGTTATTTACATTCAAAATCACAATATTCATGGCACTTATCTAAATGTCTAGAATTGTTTGGAAACTAAACGTGGGAATTCAACTCTCCACCCAACTGTAATTAGTTGCACACCAATCTTTCTTGTCACTTTCCAATCCTAATCCAGATCCAAGATCTAGGGGATTTCTTTCTTAGTGATTCCAACCAAGTTCAGTTGGGGTATTACTCAATTTTCCAAGACTATGGGTTTCTTTACAAGTGGCTTATCGATTATATTTTCAAGGAAATCATTGTAGGAACCTATATCAGCTTACTTGGCATTAGGGGAATTTTAAGGTCTAAAATGGGCGTCCTAAGATAAATGTAAAACCAAAATAAAGTTTATAAGAACCAATAGGGTTCAAGATGATGATGTCAACCATGGGGGATTATTTACCATTTTTTAATTAAAAGGGTAAAAATATTAAAAAATAATAAAATAATAAAACTACTTTTTTAACTCATATTTTCAACTTATCTCCCAAACTTTTTACTCAAATTTCAAGTGGGAGTACTCGTTGGATGAAAAATTTAATTCCTCATCCAAGGAGTACCCATTTTTCATACTTATTATGGACCCTGTTATGCGAAAAATGAGAAATACATGAAAAAACGTGATTGCAATCATGTTTTTTATGTATTTCTCATTTTTCGTGTAGAAGGGTCCATCGAAAGTATGCAACATGGGAAATCCTTAGATGAGGAATTAAATTTTGCATCCAACGAGTACTCTCGCTCGAAATTTGAGTAAAAAATTTGGGAGATAAGTTGAAAATACGAGTTGAAAAAGTAGTTTTTTCTTTTTTCCCTCTAAAATTTGATGATGTCATCAAATCTTACTTTATTATTTCCACTATTATTTTATAATTTCATTAGGAGGCCCATTTTAGACCTCAAAATTCCCCTAATGCAAGCATTAAGTGGTTTATTAGCTTCTTCGTAAGCACTCAATGCTTTATCATCCATTTTCAACAAGCACCCTATTGATTACCACCATGCTTATTAGTTTATCATCCTTACAACAAGAACATAAGTTGTTTATAATCATATTACATGGCAAGAATTTAGTATTTTATCAGGTTCCTCAGCAATCACTTAGTTGTTTATCATCCCTTTCAAAAAGAATTCATCGCCCAATTCCCCCTCTGAGCCTCCCACTAATATTTCAAGCTTGGAAACCATAGTCCAATTTCTTTAGCACATTAATACTGAGGATCATATCACAACAGTTTGTGTAAAATTATCAGTTTTTATTTTTGTCTTCTCTTGTGTTCCGCCTTATCTTCTCTATCATTTTGTATCATTTTCTATCTCATGTTTTGTTGTTCAAATCCTTGGTTTTTCTTTTCATTCTTTCTTCACTTCGAAACTATTTTTTATGCCCCCACATGGGACTGCTTGTTTCCCCTTCCCTTCACATCATGGAAGTAGGGAACACGGGAATATCCTATGCCCCATCATGTTTTTCTAGTTGTTTGGTGGTGGGTTCTCAACCACACTAGCTGACACCACTCCCAACATTCCCTTAGATCATGGATCCGTCTGTCCCATTTTTCAGTTCTTGCAAAATATTAAAATTTATTTACAATCACAATCATTATTTAATACAAAATCTTGGGTTAACATAGGGGAGTGACATTTTTATTTCAATTTTTCATTTTGTTTTCACTTAATAATATGTAATTTGTAGTGTTTATTGATGTTATTTTTTGAAAAACAATTTGGTTACTAAATTTTAATTCACCATATGTTATCTCAGGATTGAAAAAAAATTAATAACATTTATTCTTATTATTACATAGTTGAAAAAAATATCATCATAATTTACATTAATGGTTAATAATTTCAAACTAAACAAATTGGAAAATGTGTGTGCGTGTGTGTTACTTATTTTATTTTCAACTATATATGACAATTTGTTTTCAAAACCTTGTTGTTTTAAACGAGAATTAATAGAGATTTTATATTAAGTCTATGCCTAGTTACAACAAATACATTGGAAATTTTCTTCATTTTTTGTTCTAACAACTTATGCCTTTGTATGATCATTTCTAATGCTTCTAAGGGACTATATAGTGATTCAAATTTTATTATATGCCTACATTAGTACATTCTATAAAAAATTTCAAACAAAATAAAAATTTTGGAACAGAGATACATTAATGCATGTCGTGGCTTCCCTCTTCTATGTCCAATTGAGGTCTAGGAGTGACCCTCCTTCTTTCCTGCTCGTTGCATTGATCTCTATGGGTTTTAGATTCAAAGTATTGATTTGGTATTGTAACACCTCATTTTTCACAAGAAGTGTGTTAGTTTCATCCATTTTCTTGGCGAATCAACCCTTCAAGTTTTGAACTTCCTCAATCAAATTAAAAATGTTATTATGTTGTTCTTGTTGCTTCATATTCATGACCAACCTATCCAATTGCATTTCATCTATTTTCTCTAGATTTTGCATGTTTCTTTGATTACCTTTATAGTTGGTGCACTTCTTTCAGTTGTTGGTTCCATGCTCTTTGTCTTTTATGGCCACATATTTATCGAAGTGGATAAAAATAGCCTTAGGGATGATCCTCTATTCTTAGGTGAATCCACCTTTGGTCCAAATCCAAGATTTTTGGTGCAATTCCAAGTGTTATCAAAATCCCAAGTTTTTGGCCTATATACAAGTTCTGCTTCTTGGATTGGTGTATTCATCATTGAATTGCTACGTTACATCCAATAGGATCTTGATTTTACTCTCATAAATCGAGCTACCACCCGATTTTAGACAAGTGCTCTAAATTAGATCAATCATGAGCCTGCTCAAAGATAGTCTTGCTAAGGGATCCATGAATCTCACACAAGAAAATAAATTTTTCACGTATTGAGTTTCTTATGCAGTCTCCCTTTAAGGGTTGGCAAAGGTTTCCAAGGGTCAATATACACCTTTTAGTATCAGGCATTCTCGCCTCTTCGCCCAATCCAAAGATCCCAATTATGAAAGAAAAATTCAAGCCAGAGAGACACACTTACCTAAAGGCCTACGAAGCCATTAAATATTCATTGGAATTTCCAAATTCGCAAACCAATTTTTAAGATTTTCTGGCCCAAATGAAGTCTCAAATTAGAGATACATATTAGTGATTAAGGCATTGAATTTTTCAAATCATTCTGTGGGATTCTAATCCCACATGTGCCTCATGAATAACTAAAATTACACTTCATTATTGCTCTCACCTAGGATGTAACCATCATTATGTGTGGGAGTTATATTTCTTGATCACAGTGTGATCTTCACACTATGTGGGATCTATGGAGGTGGACTAATGTATCGCGTGCATGGGTTGAGTGCATATGGGGTGCTACGACATATGTGTGCTCCCACTTCTTTTGTACATTGATTTCAACCCTTATCCATGTCCTAGGAATATTTTCCATATTTTTGTATTAATGGCAATATATAACATGATTTCAACCCTTATCCATGTCCTATGTTGATATTCAACAAGATGATGATCCTAGTGAAAATTAAGCACCTACACTAGGTGGAGCATGTAGGCTATTTTTTGGTGATATGTCTATTTTTACCATTTAGATAAAAGTCTATTTTTAGCAGTAATCTATTTATAGATGGTTGAGAAAATTATATGGATGGATGGGTGTCTATATTTTGAATTCATGTGCGAATCTGTTTCGTTTAATGCATGTCTAAAAATAGAATGCATGTCGATTATTGTTAGCCCTTAACAATAATTAGACAATAAATAATAATATATTCTCATGGAGCACTTAATTTCATTTAACTAGTGTGGAAAACCCGTTAACTAAAGGAATTTCGAGTTCAAAGGTTGGTTGGTGGGACATGCTAGTGAACTTCATTGTAACTGAGTGATACAAAGTTGTAACAGAGTTGGATGTGTAGTTATGTGACTTGTAATGTAGTTTAACTCAGTTAAGTGAGTTAAAAGCATTTGTGTTGGTTGTAACTAATTGTAGCTAAAGATACACTAGTGAGAGATCAGTGAATTAAATATTAAATTAATTAACATGGAGTGATCTCACGTGCAACTGAAGATTTACTACTATTAACTACATGCATGTCAGATCCAGTGGAGACCCAGTTGAGAGATAGGTGAAAGGGACAATTTGACTATCAGTTGTGACTATAGTGGGTGCACAAGTGAAACCAAAACACACATTGGAGATGCCCAACGAGGATTGCGTAGTTAAGGCAAGGCAAGATCAAATTCATTCAAGGATTGTGATCAGTAGGGATTGTGCAGTGGAGGCAGGTTGTCAGGAGGCAGTAAATTGGTGCATGTTTATGCCAATTTTTGTATGACAGTGTGAGACGATTGTATATTATACTAAGAGATCTTGGATTAGAGTTTTGTATGATATTTTTTCATGATCCATGATATATACATAATATATGATAGTGGGGTTTTTAGCTTTATGCTTTCCCGGTAAAAACATCTGTGTTATGTGTGATTGATATTTCTTCATGTATTTGCAATTGGAGATTAAATTTCTGCAAAGATTTAAGTAGAAGGATTATGTATTTAACAGTGGCATATAATTGTTAGATCAGGAGAATCCGGTGATAAATAACTGTATTAAATTTTCTACATGGTCTTGGAGAAAAGAAGATTGCAATTTTGAAGCAGTAGTTGAGTTTGTTGGTGGAAATAATTCGAATTTGCTGCAAGAATTTCTTGGTGCGACAATTGAGTAAACATCGAAATGGCTTTCAATGGTTTGCGGTTAGAGTATGCACTCGAGGGAAACTCAAACTACATTGCATGGAAGGATAGGATGGAGGCAGTGCTTGAAGATAATGGCTTGAAGTAATTTTTCGACAGTGATGTTCCTAAGCCCACTTCGATAGATGTTGCATTACTTGACGCCTGGCAAAAGAAAGTAGAAAAGACGATAAGGATTTTGTTGGAAGGTGTGCGAGACCATATAGTCTCAAGCCTTCATGGGAAAGACACTACATTTGCAATATGGAATGATTTGAAAAATATTTTCTAAAGCAGCAGCGACCATAGGAAATTGGTGCTGAAGGATAAACTCAGAAAGATCAAGATGGATAAGGGTGACAATATTCCTAAGTATCTCACAAATTTTTACCAATGTCAAGATGAACTAGGGAGTGTGGGAATCATGGTTGCTAATGATGATTTGGTGAGTTTGGCTCTCTTTGGACTTCATAAGAGTTGGCACAGTTATCAAGACTATGTCAATGGACGGGAAAAACTGCCAGATTGGGAATGAGTGTGGTCGGATCTAGTGCAGGAGGAGTTCAGGCGGAACACTAGAGATGGCTCTTCATCAAAGTATGATGATGAAAAGTATTTTGCTTTAACTGCCAAGGCAAGGAAAGGGAATGGAAATAAATCCCATTCAAAATCTGAGGCTAAAGGCAAGAAGCTGGATTTGTCCAAGGTGAAGTGTTTTCATTTTCACGAACATGGGAATCTCGCCACTAACTGCCCATAGAAAAAGAAGAACAAGAAGGATGTTAGAGCTGCAGCTGGTGAGGCCCTTGCCTCACAATTTGAACTTGATTTCTCTTTGATCGCATGCTTGGTTTCAAGCGCAATGGGATCAGTGTGGTATCTTGATAGTGGTGCTTCCTTCCACATGACGGGATATAAGGAGCTTTTCAATGACTTGGAGGAGAAATATCTCCAGATGCATATAGAGATGGGCGACAATGGATGATACAGTGCGTCCAGAATTGGTACCATTACCTTTGAGAGGGAGTCGGGTAAACCATTTCTATTGAAATATGTCATGCATGTTCCAAGTCTAAAGAAGAACTTGGTCTCAATCACGATGTTGGAGGATAGAGGTTATGATGTTGTTTTCAGCGATGGAAAATTTTTCCCGCGACATAAAACAACGAGTCAAACCAAGAGGATATGGATTTGAGTTAATAATATCTACAAGCTGGAGGTAGATGGCTGCACTGCAATGGTGGGCAAAGCAGAATAATTGGTGAGCCAGGATGAGGGTGAACTATGGCACAGGCGATTGGGTCATCTTCACCATGGCGCCCTGAAGATTTCGCAGTAGATTTCTACTAGAATTCCCAAGGGTACACTTGCGTAGTTAGATCAGTGCAAGGGATGTACTATGGGTAAGTTTTTGAAGACCACCTTTCATGAAAAGGAGAACCGTGCTTTGGTGATCCTGGAGAGAGTTCACAGAGACGTGTGTGAACCATTCTTGGTTGCTTCAACAAAAAAACAAAGGTATTATGTTATTTTTTTTGATGAATATTCTCGTAGATGCTGGATATTCTTCATGAAGAAGAATTATCAAATATTCTCAAAGTTCTGTGAGTTTAAATAATTGGTGGAGAAAGAGTCGGGGAAGCAAGTGAAGGCTCTGCAGAGCGATAATGGTGTTGAATTCATCTCTAATGAATTCAAATAATTCTGTAGAAAAGAAGGAATTCTAAGAGAACTCATAGCGCCTCATAACCCACAACAGAATAGGGTCACGGAGAGGAAGAACCAAATGATCGTGGGTGTTGCATGAGCTATGCTGCATGATCAGAGCCTACCAATGCACTTATGGTAGGAAGCATGCAACACTGCAGTTTATATGAAAAATCATTGTGCTCACAAAGTACTTGGCATGAGTACACCTGAAGAAGACTTTACTCATAAGAAACCGGATGTTTCTCACTTTAAGATTTTTGGCTCATTTGTTTATGTGCATGTGACCAAGAACGCGAGGAAGAAGCTGGCGCTGACTGCTAAAGTTGGGATATTTTTGGGTTACACAGAAACACCCCATAATTATCGTGTGTATTTTCCAAATAGTCGAATGACTGTGGTGCGACGGGATATAAAAGTCAATGAGGAAAGCCATGAAGTTGTTGCTTGAGAGGGAGCTAGACTTGCATCTAGAGGAGGAACTGCTTGTTACCAAAGATGAGTCTCTAGATTTGGATCAACCATAGGAGGAGGTTCATGGTGTGGAGGAGTCCACTCACGTAGATCCAAACATAAAAATTGGTAGAAGGCATACCACAGAAGGTGAGAGGCTAAAGCTTGATGCAGCACAGAATGTAGGAGTCCCTACTTCATAGCACAAACAGAGACAGTCTCCTGAACGATTCACTAGATACATGGCTCTCATGAGAAAATGTATTGTGATTGAGCCATCTTCATTTCAAGAAGTAGTGCAGGAGCCCACATGGGTAGATGCAATGGTGGAGGAGTGTGACTCCATTGTCAGAAACAGTGCTTGGGAAATTGTTCCAAGGCCAGTTGATAAATCAGCAGTAGGTTCAAGATGGATCTACAAGGTAAAGCAAGCTATTGATGGGAGTTTTGAGAAGTATAAGTCAAGATTTGTGGCCCGGGGCTTCTCACAGATCAATGGGATTGATTATGAAGAAACCTTTGCACCTGTCGCACAATATTCTTCCATAAGGACCATCTTTTCTCTCTCAGTGCATATGGGTTAGCACATTCATCAGATGGATGTAAAGACTGCATTCCTGAATGGGATCATTGAGGAAGAAGTGTACATTGAGCAACCTGAAGGATTTCAGACCTTCAACAGTGAGTCACATGTGTGCAGACTCAAAAGAGCATTGTATGGGCTGAAGAAAGCACCCTGTGCTTGGTACACTCTGATCAACATCTATTTCACTAGACTTGGCTTCACCAAGAGTGAGGCGGATGCAAACCTATACCAGATTGTGGTGGAGGGTAATATTTTAATAATTTTTCTTTATGTTGATGATTTAATAATGATTGGTGATGAGGATCTGATACACTCATGCAAGGAGGACCTTGCAAAGGAGTTCGAGATGAAGGATATGGTCCTCCTTCGCTATTTCCTTGGAGTGGAAATATGGAAGTGAGAAGGTGAATTGTTGTGTCTCAAGGCAAGTATGCAAGGGAGATACTCGCTAAGTTTCACATGGAGGGATGCAAACCCATGGATACTCATCTTCCAAGAAACTAGAGGAAAGAGGGTGCTACATCTGGAGAGGTAGTGGATGCTACTATCTATTGAGAGTTGGTGGGTTCGCTCATGTATTTAGTTAATACAAGATCGGACATATTCTATGTGGTGAACTAGCTTAGTCAAGTGATGGTTAAGCCTACCAAGCTCTTTTGGAATGCAGGCAAGAATTTCTTGAGATATCTCAAGGGCACATCTGAGTATGGCTTATGGTACAGACAGATGGATGAGGTGAAGTTGCATGGCTTCACAGATGCATATTGGGCATGCAGCCCAACAGACAAAAAGAGCACATTAGGAGGGGTTTTCAGTATCAGATCTACAATTATTTCTTGGTACAACAAGAAACAGAGATATGTGGCACTCAGTTCAGCGGAAACGACATACATGGCAGCAAGTCAAGCTACATGTGAGGCTATCTGGATGAGGAAGATCCTAGTCAATTTGTTTGGTTCTCATTTAGATCCTACTGTGATTCATTTTGATAATAATAGTTGCATAAAACTCATGATTAATCCTATGTTTCATGATAGATCTAAGCATATAGATATCTAGTATCATCATATCAGAGATTGTGTGCAGCTGAAGATCATGTTGCTTCAGTACATTCCTACGAAAGAGCAGGATGCAGATATTCTAACGAAGGTGCTCACCAGGAGAAAATTCAAATACCATAGAGACAGGATCGGGGTGAAGGATAATCCCTTTCTTGTTGAGAGGGAGTGTTTAGATTCAACAAGATAATGATCCTAGTGAAAATTAAGCACCTACAATAGGTGGGGCCCGTAGGCTATTTTTAGGTGATATGTCTATTTTTAGAATTTGGATCAAAGTCTATTTTTAGTGGTAATCTATTTATATATGGTTGAGAAAATTATATGGATGGATGGATGGGCATCTATTTTTGGAATGCATGTGCGAAGTTGTTTCATGGAATGCATGTCTAAAAATAGAATGCATGTGGATTATTGTTAGCCCTTAACAATAATTAGACAATAAATAGTAATCTATTATCATGGAGCACTTGATTTCAGTTAACTAATGTGGCAAACCAGTTTATTGAAGGAATTTCGACTTCAAAGGTTGGTTGGCGGGACATTCTAGTGAACTTCGTTGTAACTAAGTGATACAAAGTTGTAATATATTTGGATGTGTAGTTATGTGACTTGTAAAGTAGTTTAACTTAGTTAAGTGAGTTAAACTCAGTTGTGCTAGTTGTAACTAGTTGTAACTAAAGATACACTAGTGAGAGATCAGTGAATTAAATATTAAATTAATTCAAATGGAGTGATCTCACATGAAACTGGAGATTTACTACTATTAACTACATGCATGTCAGATCCAGTGGAGACCCAGTTAAGAGATAGTTGAAAGGGATAGTTTGACTATTAGTTGTGACTATAGTGGGTGCACAAGTGCAACCAAAACACACATTGGAGATTCCAATGAGGATTGCATAGTCAAGGCAAGGCAGGATCAAATTCATTCAAGGATTGTGATCAGCAGGGATTGCACAGTGGAGGCAGGTTGTCAGGAGGTAGTAAATTGGTGCATGTTTATGCCAATTTTTGTATGACAGTGTGAGACGATTGTATATTGTATTGAGAAGTCTTGGATTAGATTTTTTTATGAGATTTTTTCATGATCCATGATACATCCATAATATATTATAGTGGGGTTTTAAGCTTTATTATTTCCCAGTAAAAGCATCTGTGTTATGTGTGATTGATCTTTCTCCATGTGTTTGCAATTGGCGATTAAATTTTCACAAAGATTTAAGTAGAAGGATTATGTATTTAACAGTGGCATATAATTGTTAGATCAGGAGAATCCATCAATACATAATTGTGTTTAAATTTCTACATCCTATGCATATTGTCCACATTTTTGTCTTAATGGAAATATAGACCATGATTTCCTCAATATGAAAGCTTGGATCCTTGGAAATATGGGAGGCTCTTCCATCCCAACTCCTCATTCATTTTGAATTTCCCTTCATGAAGTTGACAAGAATGATACCATGATTTCCTTCAATAGCAAAGTTTGGCCTTGGAATTATGGGAGGCTTGTCCCCATTCATTTCGAATTTCCCTTCCTGGAGTTTACAAGCATGATTATCACAACTGTCAACCTCTACATTCTGACTCCTAATGATGTGGAAGTAATTTTTATGTGGTATTTCTAATAAGAGCCTTGATATTCCATTCATTAGGTTTTATATATGTTTGCCTTTGGGAATTGTTCCTTTACATAAGCATTGGATGATAATGAGTGAGTCCCCTAGGATTTAGATGTTAGTTAGTTGTGACATTTTGGCTAATGTGATTATGTGTAAGAAGTCATACATTTCTACTTGGTTATTGGTTTTTTGGTGTAATCCTTATATGTACTTATTTACTAACTTTCCTTCGAGATTATGTAAAAGCCTCCCCATCTTCTGAATTTTCAAAATTTTATAGATTACTAAATAATTTTAAAAAATATAACAATATGTATGCTCACTAATACATAGCGTGAAATAAAATTGAAACATAAACTCTATTGATTGATATAAAAAATTTAACGAAAAGGAAGAAAATATAAAAATATAACTACTTCTCATTAGTAAAATATAAATAGAATAATTACATAAATTTTTCAAATTGATTTAATACATCATTGTCTACCTCTTACGTTATATGCATTTATATAGGCTTTGTCATGGCTGAAGACGTGGGAGGTAAAACATTGGATTGAGCTCCTACATGTATCTTGGCCATGTTAAAAATAAAGGAGGATTACGGGCTTATATTTCTCATTTGATTAAAAATGGGGATAGTTTGACAGAAATGTGATCTTCATGAAGCTTGTAACCCTTTATCAACGGTTTATGCAACGTTGCCCATGAATTTAATTGAGGTTTTGGTGGTGTCTAGAAATTTCCTAATAAGGGTTTTGTTATTCATTTGATCAAATATTTTAATAGTTTAATTTAGGTTTTAAAAGGTGAACATTATGGTTTTATTGATCAATCCCTATGTTGGATGGTAGAAGCATTGATCAATCCAAAGACTTGGTCAAGCTTGGATGCCTTTTGAGAATTTTAATTCCTCCAATGTCATTTCCATCCTCAACCCCTACCCATGTATTTTGAAACTGTGATCTGGCAGGGACTAAACCCCACATAAACCAACTGGTCTACACCTCATAATTCAAGGTTATGATTTTATTTTTTTCATATATTTCCTTGTTAAAAGTCACCACCATGGTTCATGAATTCACCCTTTACTACTTCAGTAAGTATATATATATAATATAGATAATAAAAAATAAAATATATTATTATTTTATAATTTTATTTTTTATTAAAATTATATATGAAATCCTTGATCGAGGTGCGATCCAGTTGTATAGAAGGATGAGATGCCGAAAAATGAAGGGGAGCATGGGCAATGGATGGATGCCATGTGTTAGACTCCTATACCAGTAGGTGTCATTTTTCATGATTGACTTATTGAACTATGCAATATGTTCAAACCTTTTTCTTATTGCAAAGGTGTTCCATATTCTTAAAAAATCAAAAAATCAAAAAATTTAAAAAATGTAAAGAGGGTATACCCTAAAAGAAAAATCAAAGGGTAAAAATAATAAAAATGGCCCAAAAAAGTGAAAGAAATGAACCCCAAACAAAAAAGGGCCAAGGAAAGTGTGTAAGTCTAAATGCCACTACTATTTCATTTTCTATAATAAGCAATTGTGTGCAGCTTGTTAAACTTTTGCCACAATTTATGAAGATTCAAATTGTTTAAACTTGACTCATTCATTTTTCAATTTCATGTTGTAGAATAGAGAATAAAATCTGACCAAACAGTTTAATCTTGGCAGATAAGTAGATAGGTAGAGTTAATAAAAGGTGCTCAACAGTTTAATCTGAGCCCTTGGATGTAATAAGTGTAGACTTAGATAGGTTTTCCATGTAAAATAAAAAGAAGATTGATAAGGGTTTTCCAGTTTAAGTGCACCCTAATAAAGGAGAGAAAATGGTAGGGTAAAGTAAGTAGGGTAGGTAGATGTTGTTGCAGAATTACATGTGATGAATGATGGTTCCAAGTGTGTTTAAATTTTACTTTCATCACAAGTACAAAGGCAGATACTACATTGCAAAAGTTCACAAGCAAAGAAAAGTCAAATTATTAACTTCCCCTCTCATTTTCCCTAAACATTTCACTAATTTTCCCTAACTGCTAAGGTATTTGAAGATTAGAGGGGCTCAAGGCATTTCCTTGACTTTTGGAGGGACCGGACCCTCGGCCCAATAATTGAAAAAAACCTAAGTACTTAAAATCATCCATTTTTACATTCATTCACCTCTTAAAATCTTTTACTAAGTAAAATCCCATTTTACTTAGGAAAATCCTTCGATATTTCATGAAAAGCCCTCAAAAATCATTTTTTATTTCTAAGTCTAAGTGATGAAAGTATAATAATGTTATTTACTTTTGAATCTTCACTTTCTTGGTTATATTTAAGTATTTTGAGTTCACCTTGTCCCCTTGCAATATTAATTCTAATTTATATATTAACTCCTTATAAAATCACCTTTTCCTATGTATATAACTCCTTTCATATAATATTTCCAAAACCCATGTATTATTACAATTTTAGCCAAAAAGTACTTAATTCCCACTCATTCAAACAAAAACCCACATGATAAACCTTTTGGCTAAATATATCTATATAACTATTCTCACCCCTATGGTAAGAAAATCACCATGATTTAATTATCATATAATAAAATATACGAAAAATTTTAACATATGTATATATGTTTAAAACAGAAAAATAAACACAAAGTTTAATTAAAACCAAACTTTGAAATAAATCATCCCCGCGCATTTAACATTTCCCGACCATTTTTCCATATCAGATTAATTAGTCCTTAATATTAATTAATAATCAACCCCCGCCAATATAACTCCGCCCAATGCGATTAATTAACCATTAAGTACGTTGGGCCCACGTCGTTAACTCCCCGCCGTCTTCCCGTCTCGTCGACCGTCCGATTACCCGCTCTGAGATCAACGATCCTCATCCATTTCGCTGGCCATCCGTGTATGAAAGATAACGCGCGATGGCCAAGCGGTTTTTGAATAGTGATGTGCTACATGTCATCCAATGTATCGCATCGCTGCCCCTCCGCTTAAAACAGCCTTTTCTCATAAGCGATGCGATAAAAACCATTTACCGCCCTTCCTGTTTCATGATGTGACCGTTGTACCTTGCTGACGTCAGCCAATAAAATAATAAAAAATTCCCCCCATTTGACTTTGCCGATAAAACAAAAAAATTCCTGTCTTTTTCATTATTTCGTACGCAGATGACGAAATACACTCTCCCTGCAAAAAATTTTGAATTTCAAAAGCTGAAGTCCGCCAACCTTGGCCTCATCGAAGAAAATTACAGTCAAGCATTCGAGAAATCAGTCGCCCTATCCAGTACCTGTTTGAAATCAGTGTCATCCTGAGAAAAATAGGTATTTACCCTAGAAAATCCCACTGAACTCTGTAATAAACCTGATTTTCGTACTCTTTCACTAAAACAGAGTTAAAATTTAATTTCTAGTTCAGTTCTAAATCCTGAGAAGTGTAATTATATTCCCAAACTTGCAATTGCACCTGTTTTTCCCGTAAAAACTCGAGTTTCCATTTTTTGAATACACAAGAACCAAAGATGGAAGTTCCTGCGGCTTTGAATGTAGCACTGTTGAATGCCCCTCATGAAGAATTGGATTATTTACCTTTAACCGATATGGACTTTGAAATTAAAGACCTGGGCGTCAGTGAGAATCCCCTTCGAATATTTTGTCGCTGCAGAGACAATTATTTAAATGGTTCCGACGCAATTGGGCTTTGGGAATCCGATATTCCCATATACTTTCTCCCAGCAGTCCATATTTTCCCTGAAATTATCCATCTTTGCCATGCCAATTATGATCCTAACCAAAGAGCAGTCTTATCCCCAAATCATGATGTCATCTTCCTAATAACTGCTCAATCTATAAATGAGATGCTACATTTCCGACCAGGTCAAGCCCTCACCCCTTTGCACATGGCTGAATTACTTGAGAAGTCTACCCAATTGTCCCCTGAAGAGTTAAACCGTCTTTGTCAAACTTTCATGCTGCCACAACATCAACCTAAAGGACCTCCCCCTTATGGCCACACCTTTTTTACTGATGAAGTCAGACTCATTTTAAACATGATATCCTCCATAATGGGTTTTAACACTAGTGATTTTGTTGACCAATTGACCCTAGTGCTATTGTCTATTTTTACCCCTGGACAGCCTCCTGCTGTCAAATATGATTTTGCATCTTTTATTGCTGACAAAATCCATGATCAGTTCATGAGATTTGGGAATGAGAGAGTATTTAAATATTCTTCCTTCATATATCATCTCATGATATACTATTAGTCAGAAATTTTTCCTTTCCATATGCAGAAACTTGATGCTAAAGGAAACCCTAGATCAGTTATCTTTTGGTCTGCTATCACCCATCATTCTCCTGATTCTCCTTACACCTACAATGAGTTCATTGATATGTTTGTACATCCAGCAACCACTTTGTTAACTGGAATTTCTCCTCCCAGAATCAGTAATGAAATCAAAAGAATCCTTCAACTCTCAAAGCAATATAAAGTGGGAGATTTGTACTTATATCAGAACCATACTGAGATTAGGATTTTTGGATGTGAATTGTGTCCTTTCAAGTTGCCTAGATATGTTACAATGAGACTTTTTTCACTTGAGTATTTTAGACAAATGAACAATTCAGATAGAGTTCATTTCTGTAATGCCAAGAAGAAGACACAACTCAGGATAAAAAGCCAATTAGGTCCCTTTTTTTGTAATTCTAGGGAGGCTGGAAGAGAAGCAGAAAGGATTTTAGAATATTACCTCAAATTACCAAAGAGTTTCTACTGGGCACCCTATGATCCATATATTTTTATCTGTGACAGAAGAATGAAAAAAAAATTATCTCCATACATTCATTTTAGGATGCTAGAAATTGAACAATATGCGAATGCAGATGAATGGGTGGAAGGAACTTTGGTAGAGCAAGATAGTGAACAGGTCAATATTGATAATGTAATGAAAGATCTTGAAAATATTCTTGACCTGGACTCTCTTGGGCAGGTACAGACAGAAGGACCTTCGTCAGCAGGAACTTCACAACAACCTTTGCAGGAGATCAGTACAGTGGCAGTAGAATCAAAAGGAAAAGAAAAGGAACCAGACATACAAATAATTGAAAAAATCACAATGACAGAGCTACCAGAAACATCCAAAGAACAAATTCAGGCACAAATCCCTCCAATTCAGATCAATGAGCCAGAAATTGCCAATCTTCAAACTCCTCTTAATATAGAAAAAGGGAAAAAGAGAGAAGCTGAAACATCCACCCCTGGTGATAGATCTACAGAGCTGCATGATACTAAAAGGTAGAGATTGAATCCTCTTCCAGAAGTTGAATCATTTCAAGAAATCTCTGATAACCAAAGAGAAGACAGTCAGCAAACAGGAACAGTCAGTGGAGCATCCACTACCTCCTACAGGAAAGAGCTACAGAAGCAAAAAGGTATGGAAATATCTTCTTTCAAACCTCCAGTAAAAGAGGCTTGGGACATAAAAAAGACATTTATCAATATCAAGGCTAGGAATGATCCATTGAGAATGCAAGTATATAATCAATATTTGAAAATGGCACCAAAGAATCAAGAAAGACTAATGTCATCTTTTGACATTCAACATGGAAAAATGTTAATGAGTCATTTTAAACCCAAGGTGCAACAACCCCAATCAACTGCTGATTATATTAGGACAAACTTTGAAGTCATAGCAAAGGATATCCATCCTTTAGACCAGATTGAATTACATAAGCAGACTGTGGAAATGATTTATTCCACTTTGACTGATAAAGCCATGGCATCTCACAAGTTACAGGATTCTTTGGAAAACACCAATGCACAATTACAACTGGAAAAGGCTTCTTCTCAAGCAAAAGATAACAGAATAAAAACATTGGAGGAGGTAATAATTGGATTAGGTCATAATCCAAAGGATGTCAAAAAAATAGAAACTCTAATCAAGAAAAAAGATGATGACACTGCTGCATTAAGAAAACAGTTGAAATTTCCAGCCTCCAGACATCCTCAAACTGAAGAAATAATTAAGAAGAATTCTGAAGAAGAGATGATGGAGTTGCTCTTGAAAATGAATGAGCAACTGGCTGAAACAGAAAAAGAGCTAGAGCAAGCACTGAAAGACAAACAATCTTCTCTCCCAACATCTACAACAGAGGAAATTACAGGTACACAGCCAACAGGTCAGCCGACAGAATCATCACAGGTAGACACTTCTAATTTGAGTTCAGAACAATTAGCAAAACAAATGAATGACTTAAAAATTCAAGTAACTGAACTTCAGCACACAAAGCTACAACTTATCAATTTAGAACAGAGATATGATCTTTCAAAAATGAGTGTTGCTGACAAATCAAGAGAAATCAAGAGATTGGAAAAATTGGTTAAAGCATTAGAAAAGGATCTCACATTGGAGAAGCCTTTGAGAGAAATAAATGATATTCTTTGGGATAATATTAGTCAGGAAACAAAATATATCTGGTCCTCAATCCAGATAATGTACGAACAGAATGATTTGGTCAGAGTAGCTCTAGAGGAAGTTGAGAATACACGAGCAGAATTGGGAAATAGGCTTGAGGAAGCTAATCAGCTTATTCAGTTTCTAAACACCCAAACCAGACAGCAGCTTGAAGAATTGGGTATTCAGGATAGAACTGCAACAATCTTAGAAATAAAAAGAATTTTTACAAAAAGGACTCTTATGCAGAATTTGGAAAGAAGGTGTTTTGACATGCAGGCAGAAATAATCAATTTCATAGAGAGGTTTAATGTTTTATTGAATAAAGGGTTGCCCAGCCCCATGATTTCAGAAGAAAAAATAATGGACCTGGACACTTATATTAGGAAAGTGGATATACATGCTCACAATCTAGCCAATTCCTCGGCCAGTTCATCACAAGCTACATTACCCACGGGAAGAAATCTTCATGACAGATTAGAGAATTTGTTTTATTTGGAACATGAAGTAAGGCATTTGTTTCCTAACCAGCCTACTTTCTTCAGATATACCGAGGCTAATGAAACCTTAAGGAAGCTTCAACAGACAAGAATAGCAGAAGAGAAATGGTGGGAAGATTTATTGGAACTTTTGTAAAATTTATCATTGTACAAAATTTTTCCTATTTACTACAGTATAAAGGATAAAAGGATGAACCAAGGTTAAAGAGTATCAGCTCAGTTAAAGTGTATCAGTAAGAATGAAGAGTATCAGTGAAGCAAGTCAGTTAGAACAAAATTACTGAAGAAGACAACGATGAGCTAAAAAATAGCACCTGCCTCCAGCACATTCTCAAAATGAGGGAACAACACATCGGTTACTTCTTGTCTTATCCATGAGACCATTTGTCTCTATTTTTATTGTAACTTATGAGTGAGTCACTTCAGATTATATCTCATTTTGTTAAGAGATATTTTGTATGATTTTTTGTATAAATAAGCCCTCAATTGACTTATTGGGGGTGGATTATACTAATTTGCTATAACATTGATCTTTTGGAATAAAAGTGCTTTGGAGAAATTTCTTTGTGGTTTACTGGATGATTATTTGAAGCTCAAGACTTTTTTCAGGATTCATGTGTCCGACTATAGTTCAATAAGTCATTTCTATCCTATGTTTTAAGTTTTATATCTGTTTATAATTTCATTGTGTTCCATTTCTGAATAATTGACAAAAAAAAAAAAATCAGAAATTGCTTAAGTGTACTCTGATTTCAATTGTGATTATTCTAAATGTTTTCTTCTAAACTGGTTATAAACAATGAATTCTTAATTGCTCTTGTTTCGTTGGTTTAAACATTTTGATTACTATAGTAAAGAATTCTTAACTGCTCTTTATTTGTAATCATTCACTTTATTTCTTTTGAACATGTTGAAAGATTCTTAATTGCCTTTCATCCCTTCAAAATCCATCCATTCGCTTTAATATCTAAAATTGTTCTCTGTTTGGCTATCTTGCCCTGCAAAGCCATCTTGTGTGTAAAAACGTAATCCAGTAAAGCCATCCTTTCGACTCCATAGCCCAATGGCCTGAAATACTCAATCGTGCCCTTAGTTGGCGGATTCCACCATTCAAATTCAAACCAAATTTCTTGGACTTATAACTAGCCTAAAAATTTCTAAGAACAAAGCTAAATTTTAAAGAGAGAGCCCTCTCTGGATACAGATTGGCTAGATTTTGTATCTGAAGGTTGGTTAGTGGTTACCTTGGGTTTCTTTCCTTTTCTTACAACTTCAAGGAAGGCCTGAGTGATAACACCATGTACTCCTCACACACTCGACAAGTTATTAATGATCACAGTCTGCATGCGAAGAATTTATGACAAGGGAGAAGGTGGCAGACTCATTAGTAGCTTGGAAATTTTGAATGGTGTTGCTTTGTTGAGGTTCCATAGCCTTCAGAAAGGAAGATATGTCTTGGAAGTTGGCCAACTGAGTGAAAGATTCTAGGAAGAGTTGGATAATACCACGGATCGTCACCTGCATCCTAAGGAATTGGATCCTTCGGCAGTCTTCTCCTATGGGTATGTACCTATGGAAATTTCCTATCTTATAATCCCCTTTCTCTGGTCTATGCATGTGCGCTTTCGATGGCGAATTTTGATCATGATATTCGGTGTTATTTAGATACCAACCCATGAAATCAGGAAGGAAATTATGGTTTTGTATCGTGAATTGTTTGTTGATCCGTTTGGCCTTTCTATATACTTCGATATTTTTATTTTTCATATGGGAATGTATTCAAAGGCTCTAGTACAGAATTTCACTGGATTCATAAGTTGGCTTGCTTCTGGACTTGCTTATGCCACTAGTTTAGGGTTTTTGATGAATATGTTCTAGAATTTGAATATGTCCCTCCTTTCTTTGTTTAAATATTTTGGTTCTCATTGTCCAGAGGAGACTTGGGTGGTAATATTCCACTCCATAAGCCATATTAACTTATATACACCTATCTATTGGTTGGCTAGTAGAATTATATCTCATAGTTATTTGTGTGTCTTCCTGAATACTCCTACAAGTATTTTAGTGTGGAAAGGGTTTTGGATTGTTAAGTCGGTCACCAACTGTGCTCTGACTTCTATTGCAACTAGGCTTGGGTTTAGCCATCTCATCAGTCGTTTGTGTATTATTTTCATTATTAACTTCATGGCCTTGCCCCTCATCTACCATCATCTCGTCGACCATGGGAGGTTATGGTCATGGTAGAGTGAATAGGCTGCACCATAGTGCCATTCAACCCCAACCTTGACCTTTGAGAAGCCATAGTTGTCGAACCACCTCTCGCCTTATCCGTGATGTAGATCAGGTTTTTCAAATTAGTATTGTGGAACAATTATATCAATTAATATTAGGATGGGAAGCATATTTTAACTAGCAGGCAGAAAAATTAGATGTGCATATGGGTGATTGGCAGGATCTTTCTCTAGACCTAGGTCACTCTCGTGGAAGATCCTCCCAATATAAGAAATTTTTTTACCTCTACCAGATAATGAAGAACCTTGTAGCCAAAGCCTTGGCTGCCTCTCTAGGTGAATCTACTCAGACAGAATATGGGCATGTTGAAATTAAAAAATACCTACAACAGATCTAGTTTCAACAAAATGGACGTCTTAGCTACATTGAGAGTCACATCCTATGCATTCCTCAATCAGAACTTCGAGGTTCCAGTGTGAAGGATCAAGCCCCAGTTGTTACACCAATTTTTGGTCATCTAACCTATTAATATTTCTAACAAGGGTCACTTCACCGCTTCTCAAAATATAATTTCTTCACTTGCAACACTTGTACTTGGGGCACCACTTTTCCTTCATACTTGTCGATGCTCGTGTAGCTTTTCGTCACGAGTAACCATATTTTACTCATTTTTTTATGGTCCCCACTGGGTCTATTTTGTGTGGCAGCATCATCAATTCTCCCTTGTTTAGAGCCTCCAAGTTGAGTCATCATCGCATTCATGGAGTCTGTCCCGAGTTCCTTTTGTCTCCCGTCACAATCTTCCATTATTCATTGCTTTGTACCTCTCTCGTATCGAAAATTTTGGGCTCCAATCATAGTGTCCCCTATCCCCTCCGGATTCGAGTCAGTAGCTGCCAGATCATCCATGCCCTTTATGCTCTAACAAGGGAAGTCATCGGCCCATTACTCAGTCCCCCCCCTCATTCGACAATCATCCCTGGTGTCATTATATCAGTTTCCATAATATTATCCCTCGTGCCTCAATTAAGGATTCCTTATTGCCTCACCTATGGCAGACCTCCTTATGTCGACATGAGCTTTCTCATTCCAAAAGACAGGTCCAGAGGGAGGTGTACCTTGGTTCCATCTTCCACTCTTGTTTGTTGCCTCGAATCGGGCAAAGGGACCTTTTATTGGCCTTTGACTTGATTGTTTCTTAGTTCCAGCTCCTTATGGCATGATCGAGATCTACTTGATGGTTCAGTGATGCAACATATTGTCCCAGTGATTCCCGGGTGTGTGTGAGATGTTTCAGACCTCATGAGGGGGTGGACCTTCAGGTAGCCCCCCACATACCCGGATGACCTCTTTACTACAGCCTTAGATGTAGCTCTACAGATTTTATGTTTCTAGCCTCGGCCGCTTGCAGTGCCTTTTTAGTTTTCATGTATCATTCATATTTTCAGAGCCCTTTCCTGTTTTACAGGGCCTCTTTGGTTGTTATTATATCTCATCTACTCAGATATTATTTTATAATTCCTAGTTGTTTTCCCAGGCATAGTATGTATGTGGGATCCATTATGTCTTTTATCTGGCCCATGTTTATGCCAACATCTACTATATAGCTCAGTTCCATGTTTGCTGGGCGCACCATTATTCTTCGTACTTTGTCATCTCGGCGAGCATAGGTATGCCTCCCCCACCTCATTTGAGAATAGGTACTCACTCATTAAAGAGACTTGTCGCATCTGTAAGTCTCGACTCCTCAGGGTATTTTCCTCTGTCGCTTCAGTCTGTCTTATATTTCTCTCTCTATGACTCCCCTTCAGTTTCTAGTGATTGTGTTCTTACAACATACTTTGGTCATACGATTAGCTCCCTACACTCACACGTTGGGGGGAAATTTGTTACACCAATTTTTGGTCATCTAACCTGTTACTATTAGATGGACTAAAGTACACCATGTAAAGCCAATTTTACCATAGTAAAATTGATTTCACTATGAGAAATAATTTAATAACCCATAGTTTATTTAATTATTTCTGGTATAAACAAGAAACTCCATGAGGAATAGTTAAATAAATCCTTATTTTTTTTATTTTCCTCTAGGGATAATTAACTAAACCAGTGTTTAATTAATCTTCTTGGTCATATTTAACCCAAAACATGAGAAATAATTAGATAAATCATTATTTAATAATATTCCTTGTTAAATTTGACTTAATCATTTATAAATAATTGAATAAATAATTATTTATTTCATTATTCCTTAACCTCATCCTTGAAATAAAAAATAAATCATTTATTATTTTATTATTTCTAAATAAATAGATTTAACCAATTCTAAATTTATTTTCCCTCCACCAAAAAAAATAAAATATTCTAAGTAAGCTAGATCTAGATTTGGTTAATAATGTTTTAATTATGAACCAATATCTAGACTAACTCAATATTTTGTTATAAATAGAAGGGTTTGGCATTCATTCACTACCTTTTGTTACCTTGTGTTCACCTTTTGATCTATACTTTTGGTTTGACTTTGATCCTCCATCATTGTCATATTTTTTTCTACTTTTGCTTGTAAGCTCTCTTTGAGTTCTGTTTTGTCTAGGTTTTTTGCACCATTAAGAGAGAGAGATCTTGGATCTCAAGAACTGAGGACATACAAGAACCCATCCCATTGACGGGGACTAATAGCATCTTTCTGTGTTCCCTTCCTAGGTGTCATAATACAAAAAATTCTTTATAAATTCTTGTCTTGTCTATTGGATGTATGGAGCAACTCTTGTTTATTTTTGTTGTTTAATGTCTTTAACTGCATAGATTTGGATTTTTGTAGCATTTATTCTGATCACCTACTACAAATTTAAGGAAATTGATAGCCACATTTGCTGTTAGGGATGTTTGTTATGCACAACTAAAGTGAGATTTTTTCGTACACTTGCAATTAGATTTCACACTAACACCAGTGGATTCTTCCGAAGGTTAATTGATCAAATTTATTAATTTTGACTTATATTTCCATATGCAATGTTTATAGTTTCTAGTTTCTAGTTTCAGACTTTAGGTATTTAGCATATAGTATGATTCATGAGATTTAGACATATATATCTTTGCTTGACAATCTCAAACTATTCCAATTTTAAATGGCATATAATGCAGTTAGGTAACCAACAAATCTATTTTCCTGTCGAACAAGTTGAGGCCACCTAAAAGTTAAATGTATGTAACCTTCTTTTAAAAAAACTAATGGAAAAAGTCATGCCAAACTTACATGAAAAAATTATATATGAAAAAATTTAGTCTTAAATTAAAATTATTATTATAATATTTTTTTATAACTTTTATATATATTTTATAATTAATATAAAATTTATTACACAAATTTTAAAGTTGTAAAAAATACCTCCAAAAAAAAATTAACATATATATTAATTTTTAATAACAAAATAGCTATAATTAATGGAAGCTAATGAAATGTTAGTGACCATTCTTATTTAAGATAGGGGATGAGCAACAAACCTTATAATATATTCCCGCGTTATGGTTTGAGGTATGATTTTAGTAACAAATCTTACAATGCACTTTAGAAATATATTTTCATTTGAAATATTATAAAATGATTCAATTTAGTTTATGGGACAGTTTTATTATTGAAATATCGTGTTAAATATGAAATTCAAAATTTAAATCAAACCAAGAAATTAATTAAATAAAAATAATAATTATATATATTATTTCAATCAAAAGTGTTTTTGTATAATATAGTTTTATTAAATTTTATGTTTAATATTTATTATCGATTTAAATTCCAATGTCAAAAATTCGAATTCCATATATTTTTTATTATTTAAATTGTGTATATTATTTTTACTAATTTTTATTTATTATTAAAATAATAAATATTATTTTTTAATAAAAAATTGAAATTGAAAAGATAAAATAGTGTTAGATTTAAGAATTTTGTGATTAATAAAATAGATAAATGTCTTTTGGATTAATCATATTATTAAGATATAGTCGACGTTTCGAACCAGCTAATGTGGTTCATCCTCAGAACAAGGTTGACCAAATCTTAATAATGTGATTAATCTAAAAGACATTTATCTAGATAAAATCATAAAATTTGTGGGCATTATGATTCATTGACATCCCATGATACAATCCGTGAATAAGAGCGTAGCAAATGCAATCCCTTTTTTTTTTTGTTAATTTCGGAGAACCTTTCTATTTTTTGTTTTGTAAAGAGCAAGTTGCTATACATATTCTACTTAGAAAGGTGGCCTCAACCTACCCGTAGGAAACCAGATCTGTTGGCCACCTCATAGAGTTATAAGCCAACCAAAATTCGTATTGTTTTATCCTCCTACATACCGCTAAGATCCCTTGACTATGTCCATAAAATTTACATATAAAACATAAATTATACATGCTATTTTCAAAAAACATACAAAATTTGAAACTGTAAAGTATCAATCATCTGATGAACCCATCGGTCACTAGTACATTTGGGGGAAATTCCGACACTTGGTTTCGACATTTTGGACCAAATGTCAGAAATTTCCCCAAATTTTTTCAATCCCGCCTGAAACCATCGCTATACCGACGTTTAGAGAAAAGTGTCGCAATACCGACACTTAGACAAAGTGTCTCAATTACAACGTTTGGAGGAAGACGTCGCAATTGCGACACTATGCCCCAAAGTGTCGCTATTGCGACAGCTGCCTCCAAACGTCGCAAGTACGACACAATATCTAAGTGTCGCAATTGCGACGTTTGGAGGCATCCGTTGCAATAGCGACGCCTTGTCCACCGTCGGTATAACGACACTTATATGCACACTACATAAAAATGATTTTATTAAAAACTACATTAACGTCTGATATCACGCGCGCATTCACCCTCAGCTCTTGCAGACCAGCATACGCTCTCAGCATTCGCCCTCAGCTCTTGCAGAACATCATTTTCCCTCAGCATTCACCCTCAGCTCTTGCAGAACAGCATTCGCCCTCAGCTCTTGCAGAACAGCATTCGCCCTCAGCATTCGCCCTCAGCATTCACCCTGAGCTCATGCAGAATAGCATTCGCCCTCAGCGTTCGCCCTCAGCTCTTGCAGAACAACATTCACCCTCAGCTCTTGCAAAATGGTAAGTTCTTACTGCAGGCCCTTCCTCCTGTAGTAGGGTTGACTCTATTTGGATTTTTTTTGTCAATTCCATTGGATTGTGTTAGGCTGTAGGGTTCTCTCTAGATGTCTTCCAATGTTCTTTCGATGAGTTTCGAAAGAGGATGTGTAAGATGTGTTTGTGCTTGCATGAAAATTTGACTCCACCAGCTTCATGAAGCTTGGTTATGGATTTTAGTTCGACAAACTCATCCATCTCAACACCCGCAATGAATTTCCCTCGGGTCTCGATCTATATTGAAGGTGTTGGGTGTGAGCCCGATTATCTTGTTTACTTTGTATCATAGCTTTGGACCCCCGTACCTAGTACAGCGGCAACGCCGCCCGAAATTTAATCGCCGGCCGTGGGGGTCCGTGGGGGTGGCATGCCGGAGCCCCCCCCCGGTGGGGGTTTCCGAGGTAGCGCCCCCGAAGCCAAAAATAGATGTAAAATTGCCTTGTAAAAGTATAGTAATTTCTAGTCAATCTAGGCCATTCATTAGGCAGATGATCTGACGGTAGAAGTTATGTTTAGTTTAGGGTTTTTTGCCCTAGAAGGCAACCCCTCGCTTTTATGAGGGTATTGTATTGCGGCTGCGTATGGTATGTGTATTCTCTAGGCGAGAAGAAGAGAGGGAGACTCCAGAGAGAGAATACAGGGGATATTACAAATGATCTACGTCGTAGGTTTTGTCTCTTCATTTTTGCCGGATAATAGAAAGGAAGGACTGGTTGTTCGAGGTGGATGTAGCCCAAACTGGGTGAACCACGTATATCTGTGTCTCTCTGGTTTTATGTGTTTTGTGTGCTTGTATTTTCCGCATATTTTATGTGTTTCATTGCTCTATAATATTTAATTTTCTAACAGAAGGTGAAGTGCAAAGTAGTAGAGAATGGGAGATCGAAAGTCATCAACTTTATCACAAGGGTAGTAGTCCAGATCGAAAGTGATGAGCTTTAGTTCTCCAGATTTGGGGATTTTCTGATATTTGGGGATTTTCTGATGACATACCAAAGGTCACATCCATACAACCATATCAAGGTCAATGTTGAGATCATTGTCATATAGATATAGGTCACGGATATATAGGTTTAATATCATCATCACTATCCATGGAAACCGAATGGTTACAAAATCTGTGATTGTGGTTGGCTCATTTATAATTATTACCCATTTACAGTAGAGCATAGAAACACTAAATATGGCCCGAGCAGAGCCTTTACAACAGGCAATGGAATTGCAGCTGCTTCATCAATAACCAATAGCTCCACTTGAGAAATCTTTTCATAATCTTGGGGCTAGATATACTGCAGAGCAAACAATTGTAGTTATCATTCGTGCTCCAATATATTAATATACTTTTTACATTGAACTATAGAAAGGGAAACAACCAAATGCTAGCCATCATACAATGCTTTGACATAAGAGTTTTGAGTGACATACTTGAAAAAAAGAACTCATCCACTAATATTTATAATCATTTGAGTTATTCAAGTTAAACACAATGTCAACAATCAAGATTCAATACCCTTTATTATCTTCATCATCCAATACAAGATTTAAATCTTTCCCAAAGAAACGCTTATTAATTTGGTAGCCATTATTTCTCCCTGCTTTAAAAACCCTACATTTAAATGAAAACAAGCATTGCATTTCAACTACAAAAATCTATTAGTGTTCAAATGTACATGTGTGCATCACTTGTGTAAGGTATTCCTTTTCCACTTTCACATTATCCAAGAATGTGTGCAGTATAGTTCATATTTTTTGTGATTTAGATTATCTTGAAAAAGGAAAGGTAAATTATTTCCCATGGAAAAAGAAGGTTTTCCCTTTTTACCACTGGAAATGGTACAACAAAGTTCCATTTCTACCCGAAACTCCTATGAAACAAGAACCAAATAAAGGCCATGTCCTCAATGGACATCATTTGGCTTTTAAAATGGCCATTGCACCGTGTTGTTTCTTATATTACATCACAAGAGTTTCTTAGGTCATTTCTTGTTTCTTGAGATGAAAAACAACCAAAGAAATTGTGAAGATCCTTTCAAGAAATAAATGACCATTTCTCAATCATATCTCAACTATTTTTTATTTTATTCGGTGGTTGCTTACTTTGAGAGAAATTTGACACTTTTATAAGGAATATAACATAAAAACACAAAATGGGAAGGAATTGATGAGGTAGATGACCTTTAGTTGTTGTCAATTAAGAATTAATAATACACGATGCATGTTCTGTACTACAAACTATATTCCTTCTTGGAGTTAGGACACAGAGTATTGAATCAAAGTTGTAGTTTCTAAGTTCTTGTATTGGTTCATCAATCTTGAAATTCAGACATTGCATGTCTTCATTGCTTCATGTTTCAATAATTTGCATCATATCGTACAATAGGAAATTAGGAATTATGATTATTATTACTTTATGGATCTGTTAAGTCACTTTTAAGTTTGCATGGTTTAGTGTGAAATTATTCTAGTGTGCCCCTAGGCCCAGGTGAAGGAATGCCAAGGACTGAGAACCCTAGTTTTTAAATGGTATTGTTTCTTATACCCAAAAACCCCTCAACATCACTTCTTATTAGTTCTTAACAATAGTGCTGTAAACAATTTGAGAATTGATATAGAAAAATCTCGCACTTCTCAAGATAAAGTCCTAAAGCTAAAGTGTGATACCATGTGTAATTCAATAGCCCCATTGTCACCTCACCAACCTCTTTTCACTTCGGGCTAGCTCTCCTCCAACTCAAGGGGGTTCTCCCTAGTAGATGTTAGGGATATAATGGCCCAACCAAACTAAGTCAAGAGCCCCCTAACTCTCTATGTTTACTACTATCAATCAAAATATTGAACAATAGGGTCAGACATGCATCCTGAAGATAAAATTGCTAGGGTATTTTTGGGTAATTTCAAAGGGAAAGTCCCCAAACACATATAATCAAGGAATTATAACATGATTTCAAACATTAAATATCAACAAAATCGTTTAAAGGATATTGAAAGGAAAAAGGTGATGGAAGATAGAAAATGCCTTACTTAAATGCTCTAAGGATTTTTCAATAGTTGCTCCAAAAGCTTCACTTCAAGGCCCTTCAAGATCATCTCCAACAATGCTATACCATCAGCTTCAACAATGTTGCTCCAAAAATGTCCTCAAGGTATTCACAACAAGTTTACAAGAAGTTTCTCCAACAATATATTTAATAAGGTCTTCATTGTCAACTCGTCTCTTGTTTGGGTGCCTTAATGTGCAATGACATGTTTCCAAGACTGAATTCAATGCAAGGCATATTTGAAACTCTAACTCTATCTTTCGGTGTCTTATTAGAAATTATTTCAGTTTTCCTTTTGTGTTTTCAAGTTAGATATTGTTTTCAAGTTTTTACATTTATAATTTTATTGCAATGTGGCAGACTGATCAGGGCAGTACAGGAACAACCACGAGACAGGATGATCGCAGAAAGAGGCTAGCGGAAGAACATGTAAAGTGCTAGCATTGCTCTATCTTTAGGTATTTTATTTATTTACATAATTGAAATAATATTAATTTTGTTCAAATATGCAGACACCTAGCCATGGTATTCCTGATGATTCCCTCTTTGAGGAAGAGCTTTCTTCATCCCTATCTCTAGTGTTCGTGTTGCGAAAAAAGGCACGAGATGCAAGGACGGAATTTAATACTTTGATAGACGCGCCTCAAACACTTGAAACATAAGAGAGGATAAAAAAAATTATGATCCAGCTAGAAACAGATCAGGTAATAATAAAAAGTCAAAAGGATATTTTTTTTGTTCTGCATGAGATGAATTGTGATAGTTTGATTTTTAATTTTTACATTGACTAAACTAACAAAAATTTCTTTTGTATGTAGCGTTTTCTGGCACTTGCTGAATCCGGTGTTGGTGGCAGTGGGACACAAGGGCAAGAGATTGCCCAACAACCCTCTCGTACACCTTCTACTCCTTTAGGTGCCAGCCAAGAAACACACCCTGCCCAAGCAGACACCCAGCCAACCGCTGAACGTGTTGGCAATGATGAGGCTGATATGGCCAACTACATTATTACGTTTCCTGGAGCTACACGTGTCAGCTCCATAGGGACCATTAATGGCACGTTTTTGGTGAACGATGAAGGTGTCCCTATAAAGCATGTACAACTCCCAGGTAAATTTTAATATTTTAACTATTTCATGTACTTTATCTAAAACATATTTATCATGATTTTTATTTTTAAATTAATGATAATATCTTCTTCTTTTTTTCTGTGTAGGAAACAATGAGTTCTACAGGTTTTTGGAGAGCCATGCATTGGTAATTTTTGGCCCAACCATATGCACAGGGTGGAATTCCCAAAATTCCAACCTGAAGAAAGAACTTCTAGATTACCTAGAAGCCCTTTTTGGGGTCGGCACATTTGACAGAACAATGGTGGCTCGGGTAGCTGGCAAATATTTGAAATATACCAGGGACACCTATAGGACGCAATTGCAATTTAACCCTAGATACGATCGTCCTCTCATAGTTCCAGACAGTGAGTGGAGAGCACTCATCCATGACGAAAAAGAGAAAAGGGCAAAGAAAGAAGGAAAAATTCCAACTGGACCCGCAAGGTAAATTACAACTTTAATTCAATAGCTTTAATTTTCTTTATGTCTAAAATAAAAGTGTGCTACGTCATATCTGACTTCAATATTTTGATGCTAGGTTTCCTGACACCTCAAAGGCAACCAAAGCTAGGATTGAAAAAAAGGGCCATCAAAAGCTAGGCCAGGGCGGCTACTTGAAATTAGCTGCAAGAATTGTAATTAAGTAGCCAAACATCTTATAATTAATTGTATCGCCTTCCAACATTTTTGTAACCCTATAAAATATGATTAAAAATACACAATCATATGTAATTTAGGGTGATGAATTCAGAACAGAAACTACAGAAGAAGATAAAAATATCGCTTCCCATTTCGGCTATCAAGCCGTAGTTGAACGTCGCAGAAGCTTGGGGCAGGTCCCAAGATCCAGAATGCCTGATAAGGTAAAACATTAGCCTTTCAATATGTTTTTTTTCGTCCATAAATTTAATGTATAAAAACTTTGTTTAAATCAGGGGAGCAGCACTACCAACGAGGCAAATAACCCAGTTTTAGAGCCAAATGTAGATGATCCTCACATGCAACCTGATCATTGTAGTGGTGACCAGGCCGACAATGCTACTATTAGTGAGGGTCGTGACGGTAATTAATTTCCACTTATATTTTTTTCTAATTATACCTTGATGGTTGTCCTTATAACGTTTTTTTTTTAAATGACAGAGAATGTTTCCCTTGAGGATCTTACCACTAGAGAGGAAGACAGGGCAACAGTCCCAACGGCGACAACTGGTGCACCAGGTAAATAATCTCATTGCAATTTTTTTTTATTAATATTACCGAACTAGTTCAATGATATTTAAAAACTAAAAATTAAAATTTAATATTATCTGTTTTTGTAGGCGATGCCCCATCACTGGATGAGACCAGACATCGTGACTACGCAACTAGGTCAGCGGTGACAACTGGTGCACCAGGTAAATAATATCATTGCAATTTTTTTATTAATATTATCGAACTAGTTCAATGATATTTAAAAACTGACAATTAAAATTTAATATTATCTGTTTTTGTAGGCAATGCCCCGTCACTGGATGAGACTAGACATCGTGACTATGCAACTAGGTCAGCGACGACAACTGGTGCACCACGTAAATAATCTCATTGCAATTTTTTTTATTAATATTACCAAACTAGTTCAATGATATTTTAAAAATGACAATTAAAATTCAATATTATCTGTTTTTGTAGGTGATGCCCCATCACTGGATGAGACCAGACATCGTGACTACACAACTAGGTCAGCAGTGCGGGTCGAAAGGCATGAAACAAGAGCAGATCACGATGATATTGATGATGTAATTAGGAGCTTTAGAAATAGGAAGAAGAAAAAGAAAATTTGATAATGTAAAATATTGTATTATTATAAGACAAACGTTACCATACTTGGAACGTTTTTTGCGTTACATAAAAAACTCATTTATCATACTATTTTTATGTCAAGCGTTAATTGCAATGTTTCCTTGCGTACTTTTTGTTGAATTTTTTTTTTATTAGTTATTGAATATTTTTTTTATGCTCATGAAAGTAAAAAATGAAATATATATTGGGTATTGGGGAATTGAGAGTGATGTGAGGGGGGGGGGAGGGGCCATAAGAGCTTCCACCTTCACGTGGTTGGCCCTGTTTAGTAGAGAATAATTTATTGGAGCGATTTAATCTTGGATCAAACCTCCCTCGATCCAGCGTAGCAAAAAAAAAGTCACTGTTGACTTAGTTGCTACTCTTTCAGATCGTGGGAGGCTTGTTCCAAGTTCATGCGACTCCAATAAATTGTTCTTGAAATGAAGAGGAGCTTATTTAGGTATGTTTTGACATTTTCAACATATGTTATAACATTATCATAAGAATGCATCTTAGAGTAAAAAATACTACATCAATTACTTGTATTTATTGTATAGATAATGATGGATTTTGATTGACTTGGCAGTGCAGGTACAAATCCTCTTGCATCATGAGCAATACAACTTGTCAACCAGGGTCATGTCCAGGATATTTTTGCTTTTGTGCTTGACCAGGTTCGTAATGTCACATTTTGTAAGTTCCTTTACAGTTCATAATTCAATATTAAGCTTGTTCATGATTATTATCTAGGTTTTTTGTATGTGTTTTTTCATCTATTTGATTGTAAGCAACTATGCATGTTTCCTGTTGTTCACTATGATTTCTCCCATTACCACTCCCAGGATGAATCCAAATTTATTTTTACATAGGTTACTTTATTGTTACTATGATTTCTCCATTTACGATTTCATAGGTTACATCATGTAAAGTTGTCAATCTCAGGTTGGTGATGAGCTTTAGTTCTCCGGATTTGGGGCTTTTCTGATATTTTCTCCCTCATGTCATTCCTGCATCACCTCGTTGTTTGAGCATGCCAATTGTCTACCACTTGTACCAATTGGCACATGTCAATCTCTGAGTGGTGCCACATTTCACCTATTTTTCAGTGAGAGTTTAGGGTTTCTCTAACATAGCTTCAGAAATCCGATTCAGTGCCTGCTTGAATATTGTCACATAATACTCATGGTTTGGATTGATGAGCATGTTCTGAATGGTTGGTTGATTCATAAGAACCACCCATATAGTCATCTTGAGATATTTCGGAAGTTTTCTCGGGTTTCCTTTTTCACCGTTTCTAGTGGGTGGGATGGTGTGGGGTGATCCATCAATACTGGTGCTCTTGTAGTAGGGAATTTTTTTTTGGGGATATAAAGGAGTATTTGATGTAGATATCCCATTGGATGCATTCATATATGGGCACGAGAGGTCAAGAATTTAAATTAAAAATATGCAACCTCTAGCATGGCAACCTGAAGGCCACGAGAGACACTGGTTAAAGATTGTTTTGTGCTGGCCTTAATATATTCATGATTTATTTCTATTATCTTAATGCAAATATATAGTCCGGTCTCATTAAAATGAGGATTGTGGTTGTATTTCTCTTTGGTTTTTTCTCTCTTAATTCTCCAGAAGTTGCCAAAAGTTGTGATAGTTGCTTACTTTGCCTGTTACAACTTAAAAGTGGTTTTTAGCAATGGGAGTCATGTTTTTTAAGGTTCATACTAATATGAAGATCTTGTAATTCTATATTCAGCATAAGAGAAGATGGCCTCTGCTTCGGGAAGTATGACAAAAATTGCCACATCTACCTCATTGGGTAACAATGGAAAGGGGAAGAAGTTGGGTGCAATGTTTGATAATTATGGCAGACAATTGTCTTCTCTTTCGGTTTTTTCACCCATTTCCTTTAATCGCTCAAGAATAAGAGGGACACTGAGATTACGCGACAGAGAGAAGGTAGTTAATACAAGAGCTATGGAAAAGGATTTATACTTCAACAAGGATGGCTCGGTGAAAAAAAAATTGCAGGTCAGAGAAAAAATTATGTTTAAAGGAAGGTCACCTGCACGTGAAACTTCACTGCGGTGGATCTTTCCTTGTCCACTTATATTCGATTTTAATGTCTTATTTTAATTTTTCATGGAGGGTTGTTTTGGCATATGGTCTGGCATTCAATTGCACACTTACTGAAAGCATTGTCAATTTGTCTTGCAGGCGGTGTGAACAAATTTGTTGATCTTGTTGGAGTCACCCTTGGGGCGAAGGGCAAAATGTTGTCTTGGAGAGCAAGCATGGTTCTCCAAAAATAGTTAATGATGGTGTGACAATAGCTAAGGAGGTAATTTGTATATGTGTGCTCTGGTTTTCTTTTTAACATTGTATTAGTTCCCCCTCTTAAATGTCTTAGATTTGGTAGGCATAATTTGAGAACTCAAAGGTGAAAGGAAACATATTTGTTACCAAGTGGTCTACTTGGCCTATGGACTAGCCACATTAGAGTAATGCATAAATATTTTCACAACAATAAAAGGAAAAGGTTATGGATGAGTCAAATTTTATTTTTATTGACAGTGTAATGAAATGTATCTCAATGCTATGGTTTTGGCCTTTTTATTGGTTGAATTAGAGGACCCAGTTGAAAATATTGGGGCCAAGTTGGTAAGGCAAGCTGTGGCAAAGACAAATGATTTAGCTGGGGATGGAACCACAACATATGTTGTTCTTTCACATGTTGGAATATTGAAAAATTCCAGAACAATGAATGGAGAATAAATCTCCCTTCCTCTAACACAGAGAAAATAAAAATTTCTTTGACAGGAGACAGAGTTTCAATACTTTGAAAACAAACTTCTATTCCCTTCAATAACTCAAAAGAAAACTATTACACTTCTTCCTCACTGAGAGGGATTACAAAGTTATGACTGCTACAAAACGCAGTGCATAGAACCAACTCATTGTATGTTCAAAATAAACATACTCTGTCTCTAAAACACTCTATTGTGTTTTTCACGTTCGCACTGCTGTGCATACACACTTAAAAAGTTACACTCAGTCTTTCACTTTTTACACATTGTTGTGTAATAAAAAATTTACGTACTGTCTATAAAAAAAAACTACCAAGCTTTTTTTTCCTTCTTATTTTTATATGCCGTAACATATAAAACATATTATAATAAACCCTCTTTTAAAAAAAATAAAATTAAAACTAAATTCTATGGCCCACCTTTCATTTCACATATGATATATATATAACATATGTTTAAAACATATGTATATTTTAAATCATACATAAAATTAAACTATCAAAACATTAAAGAACCCTTTCCATCGGACTTCAATAGTCTGAATAGATTGAATTTCAAACCAAATTCGCGTTCCAAAATGGGATGTTGGCGTCTGCCTAATTTGTAACGTGAATTCTCAATCCAATGTGCCTTATAAAAAATTTGGGTCTAGTTTTCAGGTTTTCAGATTCCCTTCAATTTCATGCGATCCAATATTAATGCTCCACGTGTCCTCCTTTTGAATTTACAAAATTGGGGGGTAAATTTCTGTTTGTTTAATTTATGGTTGGTGAATTGCGTTAATGCTGGTTGTTGTGTTTAAATAAAATCCTGTACAGAAATATGGCTACGGCCGTCTACAAAAAAAACTTGCAGGAATTTTAAATGTTGAATTAAATTTCTGGATGGCGTGCAAGCAACCTCCAAAAAAAAATGTTGCTGCTGCAGCAGTTGAAGTTAAAATTCAACAACACATGGTTTAATAAGTGAGGGTCTAAAGGTAATTTTTTGTCGATAGTACTGGATTAAGATCATCTATTCATTTTTGTAGGGTCTTATGGTGTTTGGTTTTTCAGTTTTAGGTTGGGTTATTGAGTCTAAGATAGTTTTTGAGTGAAAAAATTTCTATCAGGTATTACAAAATTTTGGTTCTTTTGTCAAAATTTATGAGCTTGTTAGGAAATACAAAACTGACAATGGTTGTATCTTAAATTTGTGGAAAATAATTTGAAATGAAACCTTTTTGTTTAGGTTGTTGCAGCAGGTGCAAACCCCGTTCAAATTACTAGGGGCATTAACAAGACAATAAAGGCCCTTGTTTCAGAACTCAAAATTTTGTCAAAGGAGGTAAACGCTTGCCTTTTGAGTAGGCTGGTTTTCCTTTTTGCTGATGGTTTGGTGTATCTAATTGAATTAGTTGCCTAAGGTATTTTTGGTTGCAAAATCCTTTTCATTTTCATACAATATTGGCCTTGTGGAATACATTTGATTGTGTGGTCTTGTTAGATCTACAACATTTGTAGTTGTTTAGTCTTATGGCCGAGGTGCACTTTTATTATGGAAATAGTTGATGCAATATTTTCATTTAATCCTTACTGCAGGGTAGCATGTTGAGAAGTTTCTTGTGAGACATTTGGTATTCAAAATGACACTTGATCCTATATAGAATCATGCACTTGACTTCAAAATTCATATTCAAAGTGTGCCAGACAATTCTTGCAAATTTTCAAATATTTATGTTGTTTTAAACCATTATCTTTTTCATGTATTGGATGCCGAAAATGAGAAAAATACTTTGGTATGAAACCAACTGGTGAATAATTTCTAGAAAAACAACCACTTCCAAGACATGATTGTTACACCATTTTTTGGTCATCTAACCTTTCATCATTAGATGGACCCAAGTACACCATGTAAGACCAGTTTTACCATAAGTAAAACTACTTTCACTATGTTAAAATAGGAAACCCCAAAAGGAAATATTAAACAAACCTATATCTGTTTGATTTTCCTCATGGAATAATTAATTAAACCATAATTTAATTATTATTCCCAGTCATGTTTAACCCAAAAACAAATAAATTAATGAGATAAACCCTTACTTATCTTATTATTTTCTAGGAATAATTATTTAAATCTTATTTAGACAATATTCCTTGTTAAATATGACCAAATCACCCACCATTAATCAAATAAATCATTATTTATTTGATTATCTCCCAACCACTTCCTCAAAAAGATAAATAAATCATTTATTTATTTATTTTTCACTAATCAAGGGATTTGACCCAAGTCAAACACCCTTTCCCTCCAACAAATATAATAAAATATTTCATAAAGGTGGATCTAGATTTGGTTAACATTATTTTAATCATGCACCAAGATCTAGAATGACCCAATATTTTGTTATAAATAGGAGGGTTTTCCCCATCATTCTTTACCTTTTGTTGCCTACTAGATCACTCTGGATCTATACACTTGGTCTCATTTTCTATCATTTGCTCCCATTGAGCTCTATTTTCTGCATTGGGTTTTCTACACCTACAAGAGAGAGAAAGCTTAGATTTGAAGTGCTGAGGACTACAAAGAACCCATCCCATTGAGGAGATCTGGATACACCTTCTTGTTTTCCTCCCAGGTGCCCTGTAATATAAAATTCTTTCAAAAAATCGTGTTCTTGTCTTGTCTGTTGGATGCATGGAGCAAACCCTTTGCTTTACTGCTTAATGTCTTTCCATTTATAGATCTATTTGTTGCAGCATTTTAATCACTAATCGCAGATCTGAAGATGTTTGGCAGCCTCTATTGTTGTTAGGGCTATTAGTTATGCGTAGCTAAAGTGGTTCTTTTTCGTACACCTCGACGAAGAATTCATACTAACAATGATTTAGAAGTAGAACATATGTACTTATGAAGCATAGAAATATATCCTTGATGCATTGTCAATGTTTGGCTAGGGTTATTTTTGGAGAAAACAACTACTTATTCCTAGAATAGTGATCTTCAATACAAGTAAATGCCAGAGAAGAGAGATCATCGTGTGACATAAACCTATTAACAAAAGTGAACAGGAAATGATTATTAATTATGGCATACTAAGTTGTCAGTGATTTTGACTATTTGTCTTTAACATGTAAAAATGTTAAATTCCAAACTTACATCATCATGGTTTGGCATCATGAGCTTGACTAATTGTCCACCATGCTCATAATTTCATTGTTGTCTTCATATCTATAAACAACATTTCAAATAATAATAATAAAAGTTCTATAAGAAAAATTCAGACCTCCATGCTGCTGCTCCTTGTGAGACAAAGTCAAAATTGCATTACACAATCTGACACATAAGAATCTCCTATATCTCGGTGGTATGTATCCAAATTCTTATAATAGTGTCCTCAAGACTTATGTTGACATTTCCAATGAGATATTTAAGCAATGAAAGATGGAGCCTTCTTCATTGTTGTATATGTAACAGTCTTTTATTAATATAAAGATTGATGGTTTTGTCTTTATGAAAATGAAATGTAAAAATAATTTATTGTGGTCAATTGAAAAGTTTTTTTTTAAATCTTTTCATTATGCAAGGGCAACATAGATATATGCCCTTCTAATTGAAATTTGGACCTGCCCTTCAAATTTGATCACTGTGTGGGACCTTAAAAAACAATAAAACTATTCTGTCGCGCGTTATATAAAACATATAACAAAACCTTTGTCAAAGCTTCAAGCGAACCCTTTAGCCTTGGGTATTTCATCACGAATTGATCATTTTACCATGTACCTTATTCTAGAGGAATATTCTTCCACTTGATTAGGTACTTCATAATGGTTATATGTCAAAGACATACAGAATGTTTATCTATAACTTTTTGTGGTTCAAGAATCAACTTTCATTCTTCATCTAATTTTGGAAGTTCTATTTACATTGGCATATTTTTTCCCAAAACCTTTTTTAGGCAAGATACATGAAAAACCTTATGAATGCAAGAAGATGGAAAATATAACTTCTATACCACTTGTGCAATCCTATGAATAATTATTTAGGGCCATAACATTTTTGAGCTAATTCTTTATTCTTCTTTTTCTTGAATGAAGATTGCTTATAATGCTATAATCTAAAAATACCCAATTACCCTCCTCAAATTATCTTTCACTTCAATGTTGTTCCCCTTGTTGTTTTATCATGTTTCGTGTCATTTGAAGGTTTTCCATAATAATTTTCAAATTTTCTTTAGTATTTTCCATATGTGACTTTGTTTCCTATACTTTGGACTTATCTTGCAAAAAGTATGAGATACTAAGAGTTGGATATCCATAAAGGGCCTTAAATAGGGAAATTTTAGTAGATGTGTGATAGGTAGTATCATATTACCATTCTTCCTTTGCGAACCCACTTCATCCATTAAGATTGCTTTTCTAAAGAGTAACATTGTAGATAACCTTAAAAACATTTGTTAACTATTTTTGTTTGAACATTTGATTGTGTTTGATATGTAGAACTCATGGCAGCTAGTGTTTCTCCACTCATATTAAATAATTATTTCCAAACGTTTCTTGTTACTATTACTTTAGGAAAACCATGAAGACTATGAATTTCTTTCACGGACACTTCTACCACTTGGCTTGTTGTTTATGTACTTTGAGCTCTACAAAAAAAATCTACAAATTTTGTCTATATAAATGACACCAAAAATGTAATACTTACCTTTATATTTCAGTAACCCTGTAATAAAGTCTATTCATATATCTTCTAGTCTTTGAATATGTATGTGGAATGGTTGAAGTAACCCTAGAGATTTTACTATCTCTCTTTTATTTATTATGCAATCTGACCTTCTCTTACAAAATTTTGAATATCTTTCTTCATTCCTTCCAAAAATATATTTTTTGATCCTTTGAAATGTTTTAGGAACCCTGCATCCTACCATCAGAGAGACATGGGACTCCCTTAATATTTTTTTATTCAAATATTCTTGCGTGCATAAAAATATTCTACATTTGCACCAAAGTATATCTCTCTTTCACTCCCAATGCTCCATAGAGTTCATCCCATCCTTTATAAATTTTAGTTGTTGTTTAGTACTATTGTCATTTTTCCATTATGGCAAGCTTCTTCTAGCCACCTAGGAATAGAAAATGTAATTGGATATAAATTTGAGGCCTCTTCTATTTTAGAAAGAGCATAATGTACTAAATTTTCCTTACCCTTTTTGCAGATTATCTCAAAATTAAAACTTTTCATTTTTTCTCCTCATTTTTGTTAATCTTCCAATGAAATCCATAGCTTCAAAAAATACTTTATGCTATCATGGTATATCTTGACTTTAAAGTACCTCCCGATGATATACTATCCCCATTTTTTATTGCATGTAATATTGCTTCCATTTATTTTTCATACGTAGATTTCACCAAATATTTTCTTTGAATTCCTTGCTTTTAAAAGCCAATGATATCCCTTATTGTGTTAATGTTACGTAAATTCCTTGTCCTAGTGCCTCACACTCTATTATGAATTTTTTACCAAAAGTAGGTGCAACCGATGTTGGTGTAGAAGACATGGTATCCATTAAAAGAGAGAATGCCAAAGTAGCCTCATCATTCCATATAAATGATATTTTCTTCAAGAGATATGTGAGTGGACTTGAAATGCATGCATAATTCTTAAAAAATTATCAATAATATCATGTAATTCTAAAAAATCTTCTAAGAACCTTGATTTTCTTAGGAATAGGTCATTTTTTAATAGCTTGCATCTTTTGAGGCTCCAACTTCACTCCTTCCTTTAAAACAATATGAACCAAATACTCGAATTCTTATTTCCCAAAAGCAAATTTGGATATTTTTACATAAAAATGATTTTTCTCAATAATTTATATAACTTTTCCACATTTTTAGTGTGGTATTCCCATGATTTATTATAAATATGTGTATTATCAAAGAAAACCAACACAAATTTTATAAGATGGGATCAAACAAAATTGTTCTTAAGTCGAGCCCGCTAGACTTCAAACGGCGAAAAACCATAATTCAAACCAAATTCACATTCCAAAATAGCCTGCTGACATCGGCCAATTTTGTGACGCGAAAACCAATTGAATTCCGCCCTAATATTTTTTGGGTCCGAAGTTGGGCTGGCGTACGGAGGGAGAGTTGTGACGTGAATTTCTTATCAAATTTTCCCTAATCTTTTTCGGGTCCAGATTTCCACTGCACGATTGGCCCAAAAAAAGATCCGCTCCAATCAATTTTTGCCATGTGTCCTCAATCAAATGTTGCCCTGTTCCCGGATGTGGGTGCATTCAATGGCGTTTAAGGCGATGGGACATGGATGTGGCGATTTCATATCAATCGCTAAGTTTTAACGCTGTTCAATTAAGTTCTAATGTTTTCACATCAAATCGCATTAAGTTTTAACACTGTTCAAGATCGGACCTCCACTCCTGCTAGCGATTCTGCATGCTCCAATATGATCCAGCCTTCAGCTCTCATTAATGATCAGAGATTAATTATGACGGGCGCCCTTCGATTGCATTGCAGTCAGGTCGATAAAATGGCATTTCGCTATGGTTTTTCAGATGAGCCAGTTGCTGGGTTACACTGCTTGCTCACTGTGACAAGAAGGAGAAGTGGCTAGCTGAACTGCTACAAAGACCTTGCTGCATATCTGCATTTCTCTCGGTCTGGTCCTTGTCTGTCTTCCTCTATTTCTTGGAATTTTGCTTCTCTGTTTCCTCTTATGCCCACTGCTGAGACTGCACCCATGCCTCACCTGCATCAAAGGATGCGTTTCCGCAGGGGGAGCACTAGAGTTCAACCCTTGCACGCTCCCTCCAGCCCCTCAACCGAGTCATCTTCCCAGTCCAGTGATTATCACGTAGGTCGCTATCTAGATACTAGAAGTGGGCGGGGTCAGGTTCTAGGATCTGGCCACCGTATGGGCTCCCCTACTCCTCATTTCCCCACCACTTCACCTTCTCCCACAACGCGCACTATGCTTTTTTCCTTTAATTTCTCTCTGAACCTCCCACGAATCACAACTTCAATTACTGTGGTTTTCCATGAGGAGGCCCAAATGGAAGAACAATGCACCCGTCCGACGGGTCTGAGCTCAGAAAAAGCCAGCCATCATTCAGGCCTTCAGGAGGGGAATGGTGGCATGAATGTGGAGGTAGCACCTAGCGATCCTGGACCTTCCGAAGGATGGTATTGAATCGTTGAGGAGTCGGAGGAATAGTATGGTTAATTTGTTTTTTTTGCTTTGTGTCCCACTTAATTGGGTTGCTTTTAGATTATATTACTGTGCTAGACCTCTGTAATATTTTTGAATTCTGTAAACGTTCAAGACTAGTTTCCCCGTATGAGGGCAATCTTCTTAATTTTTTGATTTTTTGATGAAAAATTTGCCAGGAGTCTGGGCAATGTTTTTGACTTAGGTGTAATTTTATTCCCACTGTTAATAGATTAACTTTACTTAGAAAAAAAAATGTTGCCCTGTTTCTATTTTAAACCTGTTTTTTGAAATAAAGAGCCATGTTTATATGATTTTTTATAGTCGAAGCACTGCGGGGTGGTTTATTATATTAATATTTCACGTTCGAATTATGTTCATAACAATTGGAAAAAAAAAATGTTGCCCTGTTTCTATTTTAAACCTGTTTTTTGAAATACAGAGCCATGTTTATATGGTCTACATATTATACTCTTTCTATGTATATCTACAAAAACCTTTTTGCTATGAACAGGGTGGATGCTGTAGCGGGCTACTAATGGAAACAAGTGAGCCTGAACCTTTCATCTCGGATGCAACAGATGGTTACCAATTTTGGAATCAAGTGAGCCTAATCTTACAAGCGAGCCTGGGTTTCTGCAGATGGTTTTTATTTACAGGAACAAGCGAGCCAGAACATACAATCGACCCTGGGTTTATAGATATTTTTTCTCTATCATGGATTCTCTTTGTGTGAGGCGTATATCAACAGTACATGTCTCTGCACATTTCCTGTATCCGCTTTATGATACTATTTTATGTGTTGACAGCTTATCACTCTACCTTCAAAACTAGCGATGTTGGTTTATTGATATGGTCTGATGGTATTTTTATATTTTGGACATATCAAACTCCTCACATGATTAGCATTTTTCTCTGTTCAAGGATTTTGGGTACTTTAATTTGTATTTGGAACAATGGATGTCGGTACTCTATCTGTTGCTTTACTATTCTACATACTGCTATTTCACTTTCTTATAGATGCCTCGGGCATATTTGGATGCTTTCTCAGATTGTCGATAATTTTCATGTGGATCGTTACTAGGTTTTATATCATGTCCCTGTATGTGACATGGGGTATTTTTCTATCATTGTCTGGGGTGGGACTTCCACTTTTCTGGATGGATATTTGGGTTCCAATCTTCAGATGTGAAAATGTAATGACTTCATGGACTATTTTACTTCATATAATATATTCAAAACAACCTTTTTTCTCTTGTGAAAAAAAAATGATTAATGTTTATCACTCTGCCTTCAAAACTAGCGATGTTGGTTTATTGATATGGTCTGATGGTCTTTTTATATTTTGGACATATCACACTCCTCACATGATTAGCGTTTTTCTCTGTTCAAGGATTTTGGGTACTTTAATTTGTATTTGGAACAATGGACGCCAGTACTCTATCTGTTTCTTTACTATTCTACATACTGCTATTTCACTTTCTTATAGATGCTTTGGGCATATTTGGATGCTTTCTCAGATTGTCGATAATCTCAATGTGGACCGTTACTGAGTTTTATATCAAGTCCCTGTATGTGACATGGGGTATTTTTCTATCATTTTCTGGGGTGGGACTTCCACTTTTCTGGATGGATATTTGGGTTCCAATCTTTAGATGTGAAAATGTAATGACTCCATGGACTGTTTTACTTCATATAATATATTAAAAACAATGTTTTTTCTCTTGTGGAAAAAAAATGATTAATGTTTATCACTCTACCTTCAAAACTAGCGATGTTGGTCTATGTTGCTGGTTTATTGATATGGTCTGATGGTCTTTTTATATTTTGGACATATCACACTCCTCACATGATTAGCGTTTTTCTCTGTTCAAGTATTTTGGGTACTTTAATTTGTATTTGGAACAATGGACATCGGTACTCTATCTGTTGCTTTACTATTATACATACTACTATTTCACTTTCTTATAGATGCCTCGGGCATATTTGGATGCTTTCTCAGATTGTCGATAATCTCCATGTGGACCGTTATTGGGTTTTATATCATGTTCCTGTATGTGACATGGGGTATTTTTCTATCATTGTCTAGGGTATTGATATGGTCCGATGGTCTTTTTATATTTTGGACATATCACACTCCTCACATGATTAGCGTTTTTCTCTGTTGCAGGATTTTGGGTACTTTAATTTGTATTTGGAACAATGGACGTCGGTACTCTATCTGTTGCTTTACTATTCTAAATACTGCTATTTCACTTTCTTATAGATGCCTCGGGCATATTTGGATGCTTTCTCAGATTGTCGATAATCTCCATGTGGACCGTTACTGGGTTTTATATCAAGTCCCTGTATGTGACATGGGGTATTTTTCTATCACTGTCTGGGGTGGGACTTCCACTTTTCTGGATGGATATTTGGGTTCCAATCTTCAGATGTGAAAATGTAATGACTTCATGGACTGTTTTACTTCATATAATATATTCAAAACATCGTTTTTTCTCGTGAAAAAAAAATGATTAATGTTTATCACTCTGCCTTCAAAACTAGCGATGCTAGTCTATGTTGCTGGTTTATTGATATGGTCTCATGGTCTTTTTATATTTGGGACATATCACACTCCTCACATGATTAGCGTTTTTCTCTGTTCAAGGATTTTGGGTACTTTAATTTGTATTTTGAACAATGGACGTCGGTACTCTATCTGTTGCTTTACTATTCTACATACTGCTATTTCACTTTCTTATAGATGCCTCGAGCATATTTGGATGCTTTCTCAGATTGTCGATAATCTCCATGTGGACCGTTACTGGGTTTTATATCATGTCCCTGTATGTGACATGGGGTATTTTTCTATCATTGTCTGGGGTGGGACTTCCACTTTTCTCGATGGATATTTGGGTTCCAATCTTCAGATGTGAAAATGTAATGACTTCATGGACTGTTTTACTTCATATAATATATTCAAAATTGCGTTTTTTCTCTTCTAAAAAAAATGATTAATGTTTATCATTCTGCCTTCAAAACTAGCGATGCTGGTCTATGTTGCTGGTTTATTGATATGGTCTGATGGTCTTTTTATATTTTGGACATATCACACTCCTCACATGATTAGCGTTTTTCTCTGTTCAAGGATTTTGGGTACTTTAATTTATATTTGGAACAATGGACGTCGGTACTCTATCTGTTGTTTTACTATTCTACATACTGCTATTTCACTTTCTTATAGATGCCTCGGGCATATTTGGATGCTTTCTCAGATTGTCGTTAATCTCCATGTGGACCGTTACTGGGTTTTATATCAAGTCCCTGTATGTGACATGGGGTATTTTTCTATCACTGTCTGGGGTGGGACTTCCACTTTTCTGGATGGATATTTGGGTTCCAATCTTCAGATGTGAAAATGTAATCATGGATTTTTTTACTTCATATAATATATTCAAAACAATGTTTTTTCTCTTGTGAAAAAAAAATGATTAATGTTTATCACTCTGCCTTCAAAACTAGCGATGCTGGTCTATGTTGCTGGTTTATTGATATGGTCTGATGGTATTTTATATTTTTGACATATCACACTCCTCACATGATTAGCATTTTTATCTGTTCAAGGATTTTGGGTACTTTAATTTGTATTTGTAACAATGGACGTTGGTACTCTATCTGTTGTTTTACTATTCTACATACTGCTATTTCACTTTCTTATAGATGCCTCGGGCATATTTGGATGCTTTCTTAGATTTGTCGATAATCTCCATGTGGACCGTTACTGGGTTTTATATCAAGTCCCTGTATGTGACATGTGGTATTTTTCTATCATTGTCTGGGGTGGGACTTCCACTTTTCTGGATGGATATTTGGGTTCCAATCTTCAGATGTGAAAATGCAATGACTTCATGGACTGTTTTACTTCATATAATATATTCAAAACATCGTTTTTTCTCTTGTGAAAAAAAAATGATTAATGTTTATCACTCTACCTTCAAAACTAGCGATGCTGGTCTATGTTGCTGGTTTATTGATATGGTCTGATGGTCTTTTTATATTTTGGACATATCACACTCCTCGCATGATTATCGTTTTTCTCTGTTGTAGGGTTTTGGGTACTTTAATTTGTATTTGGAAAAGTGGACGTCGGTACTCTATCTGTTGCTTTACTATTCTACATACTGCTATTTCACTTTCTTATAGATGCCTCGGGCATATTTGGATGCTTTCTCAGATTTGTAGATAATCTCCATGTGGAACGTTACTGGGTTTTATATCATGTCCCTGTAGGTGACATGGGGTATTTTTCTATCATTGTCTGGGGTGGGACTTCCACTTTTCTGGATGGATATTTGGGTTCCAATCTTAAGATGTGAAAATGTAAAGACTTCATGGATTGTTTTACTTCATATAATATATTCAAAACAACGGTTCTCGTCTTTTAAAGTTTCATTTTTTTTTTAAATTGAACCCTCCGTCGGTCTACCGACGCCTTGTAGACGTCGGAACTGCAACAACCCAGAAACGTCAGAAGAGAGACAGTATAAAAACGTCGGACCACATTTCGTCGGAATTACGACAGATTACAAATGTCGGAAGAACGACGTTCCAAACGTCGGACCACATTTCGTCGGAATTACGACATCTTACAGACGTCGGAAGAGCGACGTCCAAAACGTCGGACCACGTTGCGTCGGAATTGCGACTGTTTACAAACGTCGGAAGAGCGACGTTAAAAACGTCGGACCACATTGCGTCGGAAGTGCGAGCATTTACAAACGTCGGAGGCGCGACGGTTTGTGAGACGTCGGAAGAGTGACGCTTGTTCGGAAGCGACGGAAGAAGTGTCAATAGTGTGACACTTTTTATGTGCGTCGGAACTGCGACGGCATGACAAACCACGTTTTGTCCGCCCTCGAACTGTCGCTCTTGCGACGACTATGTGTCAGAATAGCGACGAATTGGCCATCGGAATTTCCGCCAAATTTTCTAGTGACTTCATTGATGAGGTAGAGCTTGATGTAGTGCCATTAGACATATGTGGTATTGTTTTGGGAAGCCATATCTTTATGACAAGAGAGCTATCTTTCACCGCCATGAAAAAAAATATCACGTGTTCAAAGATGGTATTGAGTACATTTTTAGGGCCCATCGCAAGAAACTAAAACTTTCACTTGTAAATGTCGAACAAATGAAGAGGCTTGTAACCTCTAGCAAGAATTTTGTACTTCTAATGATCAGACACAAGAATGATGTTGATAATGAAGCTTTTCAAGGTTGTGATTCAAAGTTGAAATCTAATTTGGTTAAGGTTTTTAATAAGTATGATGAGATGTTTCAGGAGCCTAAGGGATCTCCTCCAAAAAGAGGAATCCAACATGAAATACAATTGCAAAAATATTTTCCTCTTCCTAACATTGGCATGTACAGGATGTTAGTGGTGGAAAATGTAGAAATTAAAAAACAAATCCAAGAGTTGTTTGACAAGGAGATCATCCGAGAAAGTACTTTGCCATGTGGTTCACATATTGTTTTAGTGCCAAAGAAAGATGTAACATGGCGCATGTGTGTGTACTTCCTTGCATTGAACAAGATTACGGTAAAGAACCATTACCGTCTTCCTAAAATTGATGATTTACTTGATCAATTGAAAGATGTTGTGTATTTCACTAAGTTGGACTTGAGGAGTGGCTATCATAAAACTAGGATCATTGAAGGATACATACAAAAGATAGCATTAAAAACAAATAAAGGTTTGTTTGAATGGTTTTTTATTCCCTTTGGGCTTTATAATACTCCTGCTACTTTCATGTGTGTGATGAATGATGTATTAAAGCCTTTTCTAGATGACTTTTTGATTGTATACTTAGATGACATATTAATTTTCAGCAAGTCTCGTGACGAACACGTAATGCATGTCAATAAAGTATTATATTTCTTGAAGAAATAACAATTGCTTTTAAAGATGTCAAAATGTGAATTTTGAGAAACTTCTTTAGTCTACTTGGGTCATATTGTTGGAGGAGGTGAGTTAAAAATAGATCCCTCCAAGGTTGATGTCATTTTGAATTGGTCAAGGCCCAAAACAGTGATAGGAGTTAGAAGTTTTATGGAAGCAACCCAATATTGGAGAAATTTTACTACTAACATTTCTTCAATCGTAGCTCCATTGCATGCATTGACAAGTGTGAAGCAGGTTTTTCAGTGGAGAGGTAAACATAAAAAAGAATTTGATGCATTGAAGGAAAATATCATTTCAATTCTTATACTTGTACTTCCTAACTTGAGACAGTAATTTGAGATACAGACTGATGCAAGAAACTATGACATGGGTGCAGTCCTAATGCAACATGGTAAGCCCATATGTTTTCACTTATAAACTTTTAATGGTGCAATTATTAACTATTCTACATATGATAAGGAATTGTATGCATTGGTGAAAAGTGTGAAAAAGTGGAAACACTGCTTGATGGGTAAGGAAACAATCATTCACATGGATCAGCAGTCATTGCAATACTTGCAATCACAAAAAAAATTTCAACAAGTGAGGCACTTTTGATGGATGGGATTTCTTCAGCAATTCCACTTGGTGATAAGATATAAGAAAGGTATCCATAAAAAGGTCATTGATATGTTTTCTAGACCAATTATTAGTGCATCCATTACAATTAAGCATAATTTTGTCATGCATGAGAGCTATATTGAGAAATATGCTTTAGATAATGATTTCAAAGATGTATATGCGACTTTGTGTCAAGGTAACCAAGTAGAGGAATTGGATTATCATGTGCATGATAACTTGTTGTACCATTGTTAGTATGAATTCTTCGTCGAAGTGTACGAAAAAGAACCACTTTAGCTACGCATAACTAATAGCCCTAACAACAATAGAGGCTGCCAAACATCTTCAGATCTGCGATTAGTAGTTAAAATGCTGCAACAAACAGATATATAAATGGAAAGACATTAAGCAGTAAAGTAAAGAGTTTGCTCCATGCATCCAACAGACAAGACAAGAACACGATTTTTTGAATGAATTTTTATATTACAGGGCACCTGGGAGGAAACAAGAAGGTGTATCCAGATCTCCTCAATGGGATGGGTTCTTTTTAGTCCTCAGCACTTCAGATCTAAGCTTTCTCTCTCTTGTAGATGTAGAAGACCCAATGCAGAAAGTAGAGCTCAATGGGAGCAAATGGTAGAAAAATGAGACCAAGTGTATAGATCCAGAGTGATCTAATAGGCAACAAAAGGTGAAGAATGATGGGGAAAACCTTCCTATTTATAACAAAATATTGGGTCATTCTAGATCTTGGTGCATGATTAAAATAATGTTAACCAAATCTAGATCCACCTCTATGGAATATTTTATTATTATTTGTTGGAGGGAAAGGGTGTTTGACTTGGGTTAAATCCCTTGATTAGTGAAAAATAAATAAATAAATGATTTATTTATCTTTTTAAGGAAGTGGTTGGGATATAATCAAATAAATAATGATTTATTTGATTAATGGTGGGTGATTTGGTCATATTTAACAAGGAATATTATCTAAATAAGATTTAAATAGTTATTCCTAGAAAATGTTATTCCTAGAAAATAACAAGATAACTAAGGGTTTATCTCATTAATTTCTTTGTTTTTGGGTTAAACATGACTGGGAATAATAATTAAATTATGGTTTAATTAATTATTCCATGAGGAAAATCAAACAAATATGGGTTTGTTTAATATTTCCTTTTGGGGTTTCCTGTTTTAACATAGTGAAAGCGGTTTTACTTAGGGTAAAACTAGTCTTACATGGTGTACTTGGGTCCATCTAATGATAAAAGGTTAGATGACCAAAAAATGGTGTAACAGATTGCCCCCCAGCGTGCGAGTGTCAGGAGCAAATCGTATGACCGAAGTACGTTGTAAGAATACAATCACTAGACAACAAAAAGGGATGTCGGAGAGAGAAATGTGAGGTAGATAGTGTGCTGAAGGACTAGACCCTGAGGAGATGAGACTCGCAGGTGCAACAAGTCTCTTTTTATGAGAGGGTACCTGTGCTGAAGGCGGCGGGGGAGGCATACCTATGCCCGCCGAGACAAAGTACAAAAGAATAGTGTGTCCGGTAAACAAGGGACCGAACCATAAAGTACAACTGGCATAAGCAGGAGCCAGATAAGAATACAATGAAGAGTCTCACATACATGCTGTGCCTGGGATAACAGCCAGGACTAGTACAATAATATCTGAGTACATGAGATAAATACAACCCAAATGCCCCCCGTAAATGGGGAAGGACTCACAAAATCTGACTGATACATGCAAATCAAAGAGGTGCTGCAAGTGGCTAAGGCCAACATCATCAAAATCTGGAGCGGTATCGAAGGCTGCAAAGAAGAGGTCATCCGGGCATGTGGGGGGCTACCTACAGGGCCACCCCCTCATGAGGGCTGAGACATCTCACGCACACCCGGGAACCATCAAGAGCTGCTGCTGGATCACTGAACCATCGAGTATACGGATCTCGATCATGCTGAAAGGAGCTGGAGAAATAATCAAGTCAAAGGGGAAGAAGAGATCCCTTTGCCTGATCCGAGGCACCGAACGATAGTGGAAGCTGGAACCAAGGTACACCGCCCTCTAGACCTGGCTTCTGGAATGAATGAGCTGATGTCGACAGAAGGAGGTCCGCCATAGGTGAGGCAATGAGAGATCCTCAACGAAGGCACGAGAGAAAATAGTAGAGCGACGGACAGACTGACACTAATGATGATGGCGGAATGGACAGGATGGGGCGGCGAATGGACGACTTCCCTTGTTAGAGAATAAAGGACATGAATGACATGGCAGCGACTGACACGATATCAGAAGGGATAGGGGACAGTGGGGCTGAAGGTCATAGTGTGCAACGCAAGAGAGGGACCAAGCAATGAATGATGGAGAGCAGGAATGGTGTACAAAGGGATATGGTATAGACTCCATGGAGGCAAGGATGACTCAACTTGGATGCTCTAAACAAGGGTGACACGATAGTGCTGCCACACAGTAAAGGCCCCAATGGGGGACCATGGAAACATGAGTACAAGGTGGGCACTCATGACGAAAATCGTCACGAACATGGACAAGTAAGGGGGCATTATGGTGCCCCAAGTACAAGTGTCGTAAGTGAGGAAATTCGATTTTAAGGAGCGGTAAAGTGACCCTTCTTGGACAAAATGTGTCCGGGTGAAGTATCAAATCACCAAAAACTAATAGAAACCCATTTGAGAGCTCAGTGAGATCTTTCTACCGGTTCTGACGGTTCGTCGAACGGGGCTACGGTGTGGTCGCAGCAGTCGAAAGAAGAAACAGGGGTTCTCTTTTAATAAGGCAGTTTTCCCTCCAAAATCATTCATTTGCTATTGTTGCTGTGGTGAATGTGGAGAGGAGGGAAGGCCCTAAATCTTGCGGCGAACATAGCGGACAAACCGACCGTTGGAATCGAGATCTGTCAGTTGGAGGTAAGAGGCCTAACCTTGCTCTTGTATTTTGATGGATTACATTTGCAGTTTAGGGCCCAGAATCCCAGAAACAGCCCCTCCTTCACCTCTCACAGTCAGGGTGTATTTTTGGGGCAAAAAGTCGACCTGGGTAGCACATTAAAAGCTGGGCTTTGGGAGATGAGGTTGCAGTGCTCATTTGTAATTGAGGCTGTTTTTAGTGTTTGGTTATGGTTTTTCCCGATCATGTTTCAGGTCTGATATGTTTGTCTGGTGTAGCGAGGATGAGTCAGGCGGAGAGATGCGGAGCAGCTTGAACGGAGATCCGAGAGAGAGCGGATCGGGGGCGTCGTCGTGTATTGGCGATTTACAGGGTTCTGAGTTTTTGAAGGCCGTTGATGAAACGGGGGAACCGTTGCGGCCGGATTATCGAGTTATTGGGATCCGAGATCGGGAGATCTGTAGTGCGAGGAGCACGGGGATCGACGACGGTCCGGAATGTGCCTACCGGCGAGCCTCCCACCACTGGGGATGGTGGGAAACACACAGCCAGTGCTGCCGCGGGGGCGGCATATCATGGAGTTCGTGGAATGCCATTGTCGACCGGGTCTCCAAGTCAAGGGGACTCGGATATCGATCGGGGATCTAGAGAGGCTAGAAACCCGTGCAGTGGCCGTAGTTGTGCTGCGAATCCTGGGCAGTCAAGCGTTCCATCACATCACCGGTGGGCAGATGATGATAGTGGAGAGTGTGTTGGGTGGGACCTACTTTGGGTGGGCCCAAATGATGTTGGTGTCGCTAAAGCAACAGTTGTCGCTATGTAGGCGGCAGGTGAATCATGATTGCTCATATGGGACTTTGTTGTGCGCCTTCTTCTTTGAGAAGATCCCGACCTTGAGGCCTCGTGTGCAGTTTCCAGATGGGGGCCCGAGAGAGCCCAGGATGCGCCGTTGGGGACGACTACTCTGCAGGGGAGGAGGAGGGGCGGTCGGGCGAGTGTTTTGACCGGAGTTTTTTGCCCATTGGGATCAGATGCCGCTGTACATAGACGACTACCCTTATAGTGGGATGAGCTACTGTGGGGATCCGGATCTGCCACTTCCGCCTGGTCGAGTCTGGGGGCCCGATGGTAAGTGACAAATGGCTATTCTTGTGTGGGCATGTTAAAGTTTTTGAATAGTAATTAATGATACTGATTCATGTACTTTTGGTATGCAGATATAGCACCGGTGAAACCGGCCGGGTATATGGGACGACCGGCAGCGTCTGGAGCTACAGGTCCGAGTGGGTCGAGAGCAGCGCAGAATGAGGATGCAGCCGCCCTGCTGGAGGACATCCGTCGTAGATGTGAGCAGTTGTTGACCGGAGTATCAGAGCGCGGGTGGTAGGATTTAGACGACCAATACATAGAGCCATGTGTTGGTCTCCCCTCGGAGTGGCGAGGTATCATGCGGCGCATGGCGATGGCCGGTCAGGCTATGCGTGATCTACATGCTGCAGGGGCAGAGCCATTGGCCCGGGAGCCTCCAGATAGTGATTAGGGGTAGGGGCATGTGGTGCCCCTTCTGGTGTATGGAGGGGCAGGTGGTGCCCCCTATGATGTATGTAGGGACATGTGGTGTCCCCTATGATGTATGTAGGGGCAGGTGGTGCCCCCTGTGATGTATGTAGGGACATGTGGTGTCCCCTATGATGTATGTAGGGGCAGGTGGTGCCCCCAGTTTTTGGATTTTGGTTTGTAACATGCTATGGGCATGTCGGATGTATCAGAGTGTATGGACTCTAAATGTATGTTTTGCGACACATATTATGGATATATATCGTCTTTTGATGGTTGATTTAATGTTATTTTCTTGTATGAAATGTGTGTGATAAATGCCAATCTAGAACATGGTTTGCAATACTATCTACATAATGATTCTGGTCTCGGGGTACATGGTTGAAAGTTATGGTTTCAAACGCACGTATTAAGACTTTCACTCGTAAATAGCGTCTAAACAGCACAGGGTTATGCACACGATAAACACCATTTAGTTGCATTACAAGAAGCAGGGAATCCAAACGAACGTGCAGGTGGAGGATGCGATGAAAGAGGGCATCGACTAATAGGCCACGCACTGCATCATATTCGACCTGATTGTTGGTGGCAGAACCAATGCATACCCCGTTAGAAAGAACGAGGTCATGCAAGGGGGTGAAGATGGCCCAACCTGCCGAGGCAAGATTCCTGGAGTAGCGACTTGCACCATCGGCATAACCGATAAAGGGTGTGGACGGGGGGTCTTGCAAAATGGTGTGACAAGACAATAAATGAGGGGATGAAAGGAAATGACGGCAGCGTGAGGGTACAGAAGTCATCGAGCGGCAATGGCAGGAGGAGGGGGAAGTGGCAGGATGATCAAGACTCAAACAAGGTGGTGTATGAGAGCTATCGGAAACATGGTGAGGACTCGGGCTGCGGAGGTCAACAGAGACACAAGTGGAGTGATCTCGAGTATGAGGGGGAATAGAGTGATCACGGGACACAACAGGGGAGGATGCAGACGGGCTAGGCTCCGAGTGTCGTGCAGAGGAGGATAGGTAAAGGATGGTTACTGTAGACTCCGTCATCTGAACATCAGGGGGGGGGATGTTGATGGGAGCGGGGGGATCCTCAGGCTGGCCTGAAGCATACTGCGCGAGAATGGGAGAGGCAGATTGATTTTGTTCAACCTCATACTCGCGGATCACCTCAAGGGAGGCACGGTAATGCGTCAGGTGAGGACAATAATGGGAGTAGTGGCCATGGACTCCGCACAAGGCAGAGGGTTTGTTGGTGCGGAGAGTCTTGGGGTTCTTGGGGACGGTCGAAGAAGGAGTGGGGGTTTCAGGGACCGTAGTGTCGGGGAACGCGACTTTAACCATGGGCCGGATACGAGGTAACTCGGGACAAGCATGGGTGGCATGACCAGTGACATCACATAAGGCACAAGGCTTCGCGGGCAGAGAAGGAGCCGGGTTGGTCGTGGTGGTCTGGTCTTTGGTTGCCCCCCTGCGGGCTTTGCCTTTCTTCCCGGGAGCCGTCACAACAGGAGAAGGGTCTTGTGGAGGTTCTGGGGGCACAGTGGCTATGGAGGAAGCGAGGGGGACCGGTTGAACCGGTGTCAAAGCCATGTAAGGTTTGGGGTGACCAGGGGGGGTGGCGGCTGGGGGATCAAGGTACCAGACCGGAATACCCAAGGTTAAGTTGGGGAGAGAGAGGGTGGCCATGACGGGGATAGAATACACACCGGGAGGGGGAACTAGGAAAGGGATCTGTCCAGCAGGGAAATGATCGGGAGGGACGACTTCAAGATGGTTGAGGCCAGGAGGAACCGATCCGGGAGGATAGAGAGGTTCGGGAATACCAGCTGTAGGGGGAGGGCCAGAAGGAGGAGGTCCGGTTGGCTGAAAAGGATGGCTAGGAGCGGGTTGCGGAGGACGGGGGGGAGGTTGCTGACTAGCCGAAGCAGGCCGCTTATGGGCAGCCTGAGACGATTGCATCATGCAAACATTTGACAAGCTGGGATCAGTAACAGGAGGGGGGGGAAGATGAGGAAAAGTACCAAGCAGGGTGGAATCTTTATAGATGCCGGGGGAGACACTGGTCAAAGAATCGACGGTTTGCTTATTGGCTACAGAAGAGATGGTCGTCTCGGAGGAGGTCTGAGACGGCGGCTCATGATAAGATAGCTGGTCGATGGTCACTATCTTCCCATTATGTGGGAAAGACATCTTGCGGAAAACCGCGGATGGGACAGCCGACATGGCATAGGTGTAGCTTCGCCCCAATAGAATGTTGTAGTCTAGAGGGGCGTCGATGACTTCGACGTCAACGCAAACGGTCTTACCGGCGAGGGTGATGGGACAGTTACGAAACAGGCCAATGGGCTGGGAGGCATGACCGTCCCACGCTCGAAGGGTGATCGTGGATGGGGCCAGCTCAGGGGATCCGTGTTGCTTCCAAACCGAAGCGGACATCACGCAGGTGGATGCCCCCTCATCAATTATCTGCCAACATATCGGTGGCGTTCCCAGTTTGGTTGGGATTCGAGCGACGGAAGGAGGAGAGGGGATCAGTGGATGGTGGCATCAAAACAATCATTTGTCATCAGCGGGATGGCAGAAGCCCCTGGTGAATAGTAGGGCCTCTTTTGGGAAAGGGCATGAGCGGGGGGGTTGATGTGGAAATGGCAGCAGGGGATTGCGCCAAATCATCTACTATACTATACGACTGAGCGGCTCGACCGGAAGCAGCATTTCGGCGTAATGGTCCCTTTGGAATCTTTGGATGAACCTCAATTTTGGGTTGAGGGATGTGTAAGGGGCCACTGGATGTCGAAAGAGGCTCTGTAGAACCCGAAGAGGGAGGCTCGGGAGCAGCCTAAGCAGGAGGCTTGGGGTACTGGCGAGACCGAGTTTGAAGGTGAAGATCGACGGATGGGGAAGGATCGGAGTGCATCATAAGGATCTGGTAATCAGAGGAACCAGAAATGGAAGGGGGGGCGGCTACCTGGCTGTCGGGCGGTTGGGTAGCCACGAATCCCTGTTGAGGGAAAGGATCAGTGAACACAGCTGGCTGGGTAGTGGCCACATTAGGAGGAGCATGAGGGGAGGCGTGTTGTCCGCGCAATGTGGCTTGATACTCCCACATATGCCGCATCTGGGGTAAGAGAGGACAATCGTGAGTGTAATGACCATAAACACCGCAGCACGAACAGGGCTTACTTGTGCGAAGTGGCCTGTCCGGCTTGGGCGGAAGGCCCTGTTGCTGGTTTCTAGTGTTAGGGTCCATACCAGAATTGGGTCCTCGGTTACCAGGGGCAGATTGGTTCTAGTTGCCTCTCCGCCTTCTTTGAGAAGAAGGGGGGTTAATCGCGCCCTGCTGTGCAAATACTTGCCCTGGAGGGGGTTGTAAGTGTTGTTGCGGGCTGTGAGGAGGCAAGGGAGGCGGAAGCGCATATGCTGGAGGAGCTGGCGCACCAGGCTGTGGATAAAGGTAAGGGTTGGGTTGGGCGACATTGAGGTAAGCAGGAGGTTGGGAAAAAGGGGGAGGCATGCCGTATCCTGGATACATGTTGCCAGGAGGGGGAAGAGTGCTTGAGGTGCTGGCCCCTCCCTGGGGGAGACCATAGCCCATAGGAGGGTGAGCAGATGGATGGGAAAGAGATCCAACGATACCGTCGGCGGAATGAGATGCCCCCGGGGCGTTAGCTCCACCGGGCCTGGGGATGTCAGGAAGGACGGTATAAACATAACCGGATTGAGCGTAGATCAGGTCATATTTTAAGGCTATTTGGACGGCGGCTTCTTCAGTCTGAGGAAAGTGAGAGGCGACATCTTTGCCGATGGGAGACGGAAGGGTGCGAAGGAACTAGTCCATGTAAACCCGATCTTCAAAGGGAGGGGCTCGACATAAGCTCCGTCTTCGTCGCCACTCCTGAACATGGGCAGAAAGGTGTGTGGAAGAGGATTGCTTAAAGGAAGTCAAGAGCTCCGTGCCAGTGTCGTATCGGAGAGGGAGCTGGAAGTATGACAAAAAGGCTTGGGCAAGAGTCTCGAACGTGGTATGGGAAGAGGTGGCTTGTTCGACATACCATTTAGAAGCTTCGCCGGTAAGCGTGCGTTGTAACAAATGAAGACGGATGGAGTCGTCGGTAATGGAATTGGAGGAACACCATTGAGGCCCTCGAACTTAGGGATATCAGAAGGCAGCTTGGTGGGCATAGCGGGCCAGGTAGCATTGTGGTGAATGGGGTCATTAATCAACTGATGGAAATCGGGGAGGCTGAGGCCTGCAATGTACGGCAGCACAGGGGTGGCCGGGGTAGTGGTTGTGGCGGTTCCGCTAGAAGTAGAGCCGGCATTGGGGCCGGGAGAACCGCTAGCGTTAGGCCCTGGACCAGACATAGTGAAGGTAACAGGGGGAGAACCGGAAGGAGAAGGGGGACCCGATGGATCAGGAGAGGAGTTGGAGTGCGGACTCGCTCGACGACGACGGTGAGGAGCAGGTCGATCAACCAGAAACTGAGGGTGAAGGCCAAGAAGTCTCCGGGAACGGCGCCTTGGGGGCGCAATGATGACAGGAAGAAGGAAACCGACAAGGGCAGAAAGGGACAGAATCAAGGAAGGTCAAGGGCAGATAAGGTGCAGTGACAATTGATTTTAGAGTCTTTGCCAGGCGGTGTTAACCAGGCGCTTCTTCACTTAGGGTCAGTGTGTGGCGTGCGTTAATTTTAATTTTAAACCCTTTCCGTTTTGAGAGCAAGAAAAAAGTGTGCTGCGTAACTGAAAATAAATCTGCAAAGAACAGTATATAATGCTGAAATAACAGAAAAATAACAGCTACTTGTGCATCTATCTAACCCAAGAAGGCGGGTCTCTCAAAACTAATCTGAAAAGAAAGGGAAAAACTATGTAAAACACACATAAAGGGAGCTCAACAGATCTAGGGTCAAAAGGGACAGAGATCTGGAGGATAAAGCTGCAGGCAAGAGGTGCAGGTCACAGCCAAGAGACAGAGGCAAGGTGGCTGGAAAAAGGAGGGAAATCAGCAAAAAACCGGAGGGGCGAGGCGGAGGCCTTCAAAGGAGGTCCAAACAAAACGACAAGAGGTGATTTGAAAGGAAAAAAGGCTGATTTCAACGGATCTGAAAGGGAGGTAACAGATCTGGAAAAGAAGGGGCTGAAGCTCTGAAACCGACGGCTGAAACAACTAAAACTCTTCCACAAAAAGTGGAGGGTACTAAAGCCCTAAGGGGCTGGGTTCCCACTTAGATGAGTAAAAACAGATCAGATCTTGGTCAAGGCGGGCTGAGACAGAGGCTGGAAAACCCTGGCAGAAGCTGCAGTAGAACCCATAAAAATTGCAGAAAAAATGCTGGAAAAAAGGCAGGTCGCAGTTTCTGACCTGATCTGAGTTCAGGTCGCAGAAAATAGGCTGAAAAGTGCGACCTGGAGGTCCAGGTCGCAGGTTTAGGGCCAAAAAGTGCGACCCCTCTGTTCTGGTTGTCTCGGCGGCAGATTTTCAGAAAAGTTGCCGTCTCAGTTGCGGCTGGTGTCGCTTACCTGCGCAATAGGGCCAGAAACACACGGAAGTTATAAATTTTAAGTTTTTAGGGTTTTATGTGAGAAAAATGACATAAAAAGAGGAAAACTAAGCAGCTGAAAAGAAGCCCTAGGGCCTGAAGTAGCTGGATATGCAGGAATATGAAAAACGACAGCAGTCGTAATTTAAAACCCGTGTGGAGTCGCCATTTGTTAGTATGAATTCTTCGTCGAAGTGTACGAAAAAGAACCACTTTAGCTACGCATAACTAATAGCCCTAACAACAATAAAGGCTGCAAAACATCTTCAGATCTGCAATTAGTAGTTAAAGTGCTGCAACAAACAGATCTATAAATGGAAAGATATTAAGCAGTGAAGTAAAGAGTTTGCTCCATGCATCCAACAGACAAGACAAGAACACGATTTTTTGAATGAATTTTTATATTACAGGGCACCTGGGAGGAAACAAGAAGGTGTATCCAGATCTCCTCAATGGGATGGGTTCTTTGTAGTCCTCGGCACTTCAGATCTAAGCTTTCTCTCTCTTGTAGATGTAGAAAACCCAATGTAGAAGGTAGAGCTCAATGGGAGCAACAATGGCAGAAAATGAGACCGAGTGTATAGATCCAGAGTGATCTAGTATGCAACAAAAGGTGAAGAATGATTGGGAAAACCCTCCTATTTATAACAAAATATTGGGTCCTTCTAGATCTTGGTGCATGATTAAAATAATGTTAATCACATCTAGATCCACCTCTATGGAATATTTTATTATTATTTGTTGGAGGGAAAGGGTGTTTGACTTAGGTCAAATCCCTTGATTAGTGAAAAATAAATAAATAAATGATTTATTTATCTTTTTAAGGAAGTGGTTGGGATATAATCAAATAAATAATGATTTATTTGATTAATGGTGGGTGATTTGGTCATATTTAACAAGGAATATTATATAAATAAGATTTAAATAGTTATTCCTAGAAAATAACAGGATAACTAAGGGTTTATCTCATTAATTTCTTTGTTTTTGGGTTAAACATGACTGGGAATAATAATTAAATTATGGTTTAATTAATTATTCCATGAGGAAAATCAAACAAATATAGGCTTGTTTAATATTTCCTTTTGGGGTTTCCTATTTTAACATAGTGAAAGCAGTTTTACTTAGGGTAAAACTGGTCTTACATGTTGTACTTGGGTCCATCTAACCATCTTGGCAAGATTTGTATTCCATAGGGGGAGAGAGTCAAATCACAAGGGAAGTGCATACTTCTCTTATTGATGGTCATTTTGGTGTAAGTAAGACAATGGCACAATTACAAAGGTATTGTTACTACCCTCATATGCTTGAAAGTGTGTCACGATTTGTGAGAGGATGTTCATTATGTGTTGTCATTAAGCCTAACAATATAAAGTTAGGATTGTATACACCACTTCCATTACCTTCTCGTCCATGGGAGAGTGTTTCTATGGATTTTGTAGGAGGTCTACCTATGTCTAGGAGAGGTCATGATTATATGTATGTATTTGGGGATAGGTTCAGAAAAATGTGTATTTTGATGCCTTGTAAAAAACAGGTTATAGTGGAATATACTTCTTAGTTATTCTTTCACAATGTATGGGTACATTTTGGGTTTCCCACACCCATTTTTAGTGATCGAGTTTCTCACTTTGTGGGAACTTTTGGTCAAGCTTGTGGGGACTCATGGACACCAAATTTAAAAAGAGTGCAACATTCCATCCACAAACAAATGGCCAAATAGAGTTGGTGAATAAAACAGTGATACATATTCTGAATGGGTATTGCAACAAGCATCCTAATTTTTGGGATGAAAATTTGCACTATATTCAACATGCTTACAACCATGCCAAGCATTTATCGACTCAAACATCACCATTTGATGCATGCTTGGGATAGTTGTCCAAATATCCTTTAGATTTTATCTTTGGGAAGGATGTTTCTATTGATGGTCATTGTGACATAGACAAAGCCAAAAGATTCATTGAAAAAGTTCAATTGGTATATCAAACAGTTCAAGAACAATTGGAGATGAGTCAAGTCAAGTACAAGACAAGACATGATAAACATTATGTGGATCAAAGTTTCCAAGTCGGTGATGAAGTTTAGATTCACATTAGCAAAGAGAGACTCCAAGGAGAAGGTCAAAAGCTGAAACCAATTTGATATGGTCCATTCAAAATTCTAGATAAGATTGGTAATAATTCCTTCGGTTTGAATTTTCCTTCATATATGAAAATTTATGTAGTTTTTTATGTTGAGAATTTAAGATTGTATGAGCCTCCTTTGATTGAAGATCAAAGAGATAATGTTCATATTCCTTAAATTTGAAGATTTCTCTCTTAAATATCTTGAAGAATTGCAACAAGACACCATCATTGACAAAAAATAAGGACTTCAAAATGAGGGAACGTGGAGTACCTTCATGTGGGGCTCAAGGGAACAAATCCAAGAAAATCCAAATGGATTGAGATTGGAAGGGTGATGGAACTATACCCTCATCTCTTTGTTAAATGAAAGTGATATTTTGGGATCAAAAAGCTTCCAGTGGGGAGGAATGATCCAATGGATCAAGAACGTGCTCAAAATTCAAAGTGCTCGGATTGGCTCGAAACTAGCACCAAAGCATAGGTCTCGCTGCCCTGAATCCAATGAAACTCGTTTCACTAAAATCCGACATTGGATTCTCTCGATATCACGTTCTTTTTTAATTGGGAAACAATTAAAAAAATTGAAATTAAGTTTGCAGAGATGCCCACTCAGTATTATGTATGTTGACTAGGCCATGACTGGGCAAGGTGATTGGGTCCTACATCAACCTATGGGTGTTTGATACTTGGCATCATTTGATTGGTTGGAATTCATGGTTTTCTATTGGTTCATTTTAAATTGGGTGGACCAATTAGGAGGAGCCATGTGGGCTAATCCTTGGATGCCATGTGGCCTCCTAATGGCCAATCAAAATTTTATGGAGGTCGATCAACTCCTGCAAGGATCAAACGCATTATCAACAACATGCCAACCAAACCTTCCACCATATCCACTCCATTAGTTCTTATATTATATGGTCTAAAGTTTATATTTAAATTCTAATCATCAACAAGTTTGGAGGTGGGGACTCGGGTTAACCCTAGACCTCGGTCCACCAACCAGGGTCAAGGATTAACCCCGACCCTGATACTATGATATTATATGATATGCAAAGTCTAAACAATAATATATTAACCTGGTGGACCATGAAATATATACCATCAAAACTATATGTTAATATAACATGCAAAGTTCAAGAGTGCAGGCTAAAGTTTGGAACCGACAGTAAGTTCGACGGTCATATGCCAAAATTTGTTGCCATAGCTAAGCCGACGAGTGGGGAGCAGGACCTGCCTTGGGCTGGGTTCCCGCTAACCCTAACCCACAACAAACTCAACGGATGCTCAGCCCAAGTTAACAACCCGTGTTACAAACTGGCGGGAGATGTTAAACGAGCTCTGAAATTAACGACATAGAACTTGCCACTTGGCGCATTATTAGGTGGATAATGGCCAACCAAGTGCATTTAACCATTCAAAAAATTGCACCCGATGTGGTGAGAATCTCGCTGGCACGGTGTGAATTTTTTCCTCCACGTGGCTGCAAAAGGAGAAAATTATACAACAAATTGCAGGGAAGTGTGAATTGTAAGAAAATTAGCATAAAAATTCATTAGAGCACAAATCAGTCAAGTTTTAACCTTTTTGAGTGCAGAAAGAGCCCATATAGGGGTTTTTTACTATTCTGGAGCCATTGGAGACCTTGTTTTAGCATTCTGAGCACTATAACTTGATGTAAACACATATTTTTGAGTATAATGAAAGAGGCCCAACAATGGAAGCTGGATCAGGAGATGTAGCCGAGGAGGGGTGAACTTCTTAATCATTTGTTGTCTTGTGTGAATTGTTATGGTATTGATGCATTCTTTATTTTCTACAAAACTGAGTTTTAAAGCATGTTAATGTGTTAATTAATTTGACATAATTGAATAAAAGGCCTAATCACTTCACTTGCGAATTTCACCATAAAATTTCAAGCTTTCATATACAAATCAATCATGGTTCCTAATTTGTCAACACCCACTTCATCTTCTTGGTTATCATGTTATGCATGTGGATCCTGAGTTTTATTTTGCACCTCATTATCTTCTTCTTCTTCTTCAAAAAGGAAAGGATCTGGTACTTTCCATCCCTTTGGCTTATGGGCTTGCCTCTTTTTTTTTTTTGGGAACATTTTTATCTATGGGAAAGTGTTTCACAAATGTCCCATTTCATAACACATTAGACATATAAATTCCATGTTCTCATAATCTAAAACTTGGGTCCATTGAAATTTTTTATGTTTCAATTGGATACAGTCAGGTATACCTTTACTGGGGTCTATCTCTACACATATTCTGGCGAAAGTGAAGATACCTTTTTATTTCGTATCACAATCCATATTTTTGAATTTCCTAGAGTATTTCCAATGTCCCTCTAGAACTTGATGGTGCCAGAAGGGAAGAGGGAGCTTTGAAAATATCACCCAAATTGAAGTTGTTGTTACCACCATGCTCTTGATATCAAAATCTAGGAACCATGGGGTAATAAAGAGCCATGTCTTGCCCTAGAAACATGGTCCATCATTTAGGAATTTCTCCAGATCCTTCTATGTTTCAAATTCAAGTATGAAGAAGCCTTTGGAGATAAGTAAATGCTACAATTTGGTTTCCAGGAAGAAAATGCCTATTGGTTTAAATCTCCAGCTCTCGACTAGAATCGGTTGAACTTGAATATTATCGTCATGGATTGAAGACCAAATAAAATCATGTTTACTTATGTTTTTTGAACTTCCACTATTGGAGCTTGTGCCATTTGTTCAACTATGTAGGGTTCTGACATATTTTGTATCGGATATGCAAGGATGGAATCCTTTCCCTTCACTACATCCTTCAATGAGACTAAACCATTAGGGATTCTAGAGCCCGAAGCTCCACCTCATAGTTACAAATTTAATATTATGGTGGATTTCCTTTCCTTGCCATAATCTTTCAGCTAAAAGGAATCTTGGAGCACTTCCCCTCATATAACAAGCATTAAAGAGTTGTTGGTATTTCTAAGTTAGTATGAATACTTTTCTTTAGGTTTTCCACTAGATCCAAAAGAGAGAGGTCTTCCCTTTATTTTTTAGGAATATATGGTATTTTCCTTCTTCTATTTTTATTTTATCCAAATATCGAGATAAAAGATTTAGAATAAACTCATAGGAATCCTAGATCCCCATTGTGAATCATATATGTTAAATACTACCCCTTCAATGAACACAGATTCTGAGAAACTAGCCACTACTTGCGAACAAAGATGGCTTGAGAGTACTTCATGGCGTTGTTTGCATCCATCACGACCCATGAGGCCTTCTTGACTCGATCCCTATCTCGATTTGAAGGAGAGGAGACATTTGGCCTTGTATTTTCTATGCATGCCATACATATGATAGTGCCACATACTGCAAAGGAATTTTTGACTGAGTGATTAACGAATCTAATCTCAAATTTTCAAGCAAAAAACAAAGCCCCCATGAACCACAACACCCACAAAGCATCATATGCTTGAGGGATCGAAGTATGAGTGTTGTGTTTGCTAAACAATGGCCTTGTAGGACTTGGTCGCCACACCCCCCACATAAGCTGTAAACACCGGCCAAAGAAGTCGATGTCCATGGGCTCTTGTTGATCCAAGGTAAAAAGGGATACAACTAAGCCTTGTAAACTCATACCCTCGAAAGCCAATAATACAAATCCCAGGAGGATGACCTTTTCACCATGGGAAAAATCATGCTTGACTAATTGTTTTCACCCAAAAGATAGTTGAGGTCTATAGCTCTAGACCATGGCAGGCTGAAGAAGCGAATCTTCATTCCATGACTCGCGATAATGGATGGAGAGAACCTGCAGAAAAACCTAACCTTAGAAATCGGTGCATACCCTATTCTCCAACCCGCAGGAGTATCTCTTTCCGCACTTTGTCCAAACCTTAACCCCTCAATTATTTTTTTTAAAGTTCGGGAGTGGTGAAGATACATCATGGTCACGTCCAAGAATAACACTCAAATAGGGTGGGGAATTGAACCAATGACTTAACATCTCGGAGTGCCTTAACATCACACCCGATCACCATCTATCCAAGACTTAATGAACCTTAATCACTCAATTATAAATATAAATAACATTTAAAAAAAAGTATAAAGTTTTTAGTCAAACAAATACAATGTTTAAGATAGACTAACCAAATTTATTCAATTACACTTTGTATCAATTTTTTAATTTTAATTTTTGTTTACTCCACATATTTTAACGTTACACCACAAAATTTACCTTGTAATTCCAAAAACATTGCACTTGATTATATTTTTCCGTTATATTTATCAATCACTTAGATAATGATGGTCTAAAAGTAAACACATCATCTTCAAATAATATATATAATATAGACCAATTAATTTGAATAGGATGTAGATACCACTAAATAATACTAGGTTCAAACATGATAAGGAGGATAATCTTCACTTTTGGATTTTGTTAATTGAATAAATGAAAAAGCCCTATTTTCATTCTAGGTTAATTAATTTTAATAAAAACCAAAAATATTAAACAATTAAATTGCTTTATTTAAATTAAAAACCGTCACACACTGGCCAAATAAATACGAAATTTTCTTAATCTCTCTACACGATACCTCTTCATGAAGGTTTACAACCTATGTTACAAGATCTCTTTCTTGGGTTTGTGTAATAAAATAGATTAAATCACTAAAATGTCAGATCCAGATTGATTAATCAACTGGGGATGTAGCTCAAATGGTGAAGAGCTTGCTTAGCATACCAGAGGTACGGGGATCGATACCCTGCTTCTAACCAAAAATTATAAACTAATATTAGGGTTTTTTAATATCATAAAACCAAAAATTATAACACCGGAATAATACCATATTTTTTTAATATCAATCAAAAATTATAATACCGGATTAATAATACCTTAGTTTTTCAGAATCATATATTCATTTTAGATCAATTTCAATTTTTTAAAATATTATTAAGAGTATTTTAGCATATTAAAATTTAAAAAACTTGTTATGAAATAGTTGTGATATTACCTCTTGTAATAAAGTTCAAAAAGATATTCTAACATATTTTGTGAAGGTTAAATCTCTACAATCCACTTAATAGTCAGTGATAATTAAATTAAATTCTAAAAAACCTATTATGAAATAGTTAGACTAATATCATTTTTACCCCTTGTAATAAGGCTCAAGGAGTATGCTCTCCCATCTTGTAATGAGCCTTAAGGAGTAGGTTGCTCTCCCATCTTATAATTGCTACATTTGATTTTTTTTCCTATGAGATTCACGAACCTTGGAGATTAATGACTGCTACGTCCACGAAATATTTGTACCAAGTAGATCCACTTGAAGCGATCACCGCAACTCAACTGCAGAGCCTTCAACCCCAAGGGTGTCGAGAAAATTGAACACTCAATAACAAAGGTAATTTAACAATGGGGACTCAACCAATTAAACTAACCCTCGAGACAAGGGTGCCGAGAAAATTGAACATGTGAACACTCAATAACAAAGGTACTTTGACGATGAGGACTCAACCAATTGAACTAACCCTTGATAATTTTTTAAATATTTGTAATAGGCAAATCTATCCGAAGGGATCTTTTCCTGTCAGCTGACTCTGAGAGTGTTGAGAGAGATGAACTCGTGATCTCTCAATAGTAAAAGTACTTTAACAAGACTCAACTAATTAAGCTAACCCTCAAAGCTAAAAATCACATTCGATATAGATAAATATATATAATTTCATTTTCGCACTCAACATCCCAAAAAAATTCTTAACTTTAATTAATTAAATTAACATTTCACATTATTAAATTTTTTTAAAATTATAGGCATTATTAATTATAAAAAGAATTAATATATGAATTAAACATACATATATTTAAAAAAACATGTGATTAATAATGAATAGTAGGGATTTAACCTTTAAAAATGGTAGAGATTTAACCTCTATGAAATATCAACAAAATATTTTTAGTAGTTATGTGAAAAGGACTTCATTAATTTAAAGATAAATCTCAACTATATATTGATTATTATTATCATCATCATCATTTTAAATAATATATATTTTTGGAAAAATTAAATAATTTTATTTAAAAAATATAAATATATTTGTTAATGTTGTTGACATTCCTCTAACTAATCATTGAAAATATCATGTTGTATATTAACAAATCAATCTATATATTAATAATAAATCAAATAAATTTATTAAATATATATATATTTTTAATTGATTTAAATAATAAAAAAATGATAAAAATTTATTATTATTGACATTTTCCCTTTTTTAAATATTATCGACATCTCTCTTTTCGTAAATATTAACAATGTATTGAACTTCTTAAAATTACATTCTTTTTTTATGGGAAATTTATATTATTTCTTTCTTTGTTTCCAAATAAAAAGTGTACTTTGAAAAGTATATTACGTTAAGTAACAACTCTAACCCCGACCTCTTGTGGCTTGATGAAGATAGTAACTTAGCTAATAAATTCAAGAGAAAATCTAAAGACATTATTGAGAACTTATTCGGCACCGAGTTCCTCAAACTTTGTAGTTCCCAAGATCTAATAATTTGTAATGGTATTAACAAGTAGCCCCACTTCGGTCAAATGACTTGTTCCCATGGGCTGGGTAGCAGTGTCGTGGATTATATGACTTCTGACACCCTCGTCATCAACCTTATTTGAAACTTTGAACTACTTAATGGATTCAATATTGACTCTAACCACATACCTCTGTCTCAATCTCTCAATCTTGCTATGCATACTGGTGAGCCCTGCAATTGCACCAAGAGTGTTGCAACTCCTAGGGGCTGCCCTACTTTAGTTTATCAACCCGAGGTTCCTACAAACTTTGAGGTGACAGTGCTATATACACAACAGATGCATTCTGTTCATGTCATCCTCTTCCGCTTTACGAAAGGGTGCTATATCTAAGGGTTCTCAGTGAAGTCTATCACACTTTAGTGAAACTAAACTAAATTGTAGAAAGGAAACGACAAAAGGAAACTAAATTACATTTCAAAAAAGAAATGACAGGAATGAGACTAATTTAAGTTGCAGAAAAGTAAATGACTGAAAAGAAATTAAGTTATATTGTTGAAAAGGAATGGCAGGAATTAAACTAGTTCTAAACCACACTTAACTTATCCTACGATATATCTACCATGCTACCATGCTTCTAACCATGCAACTATTCATGATCTAACTAAACTTTAAAAGGTGTTGATTGCAGTTTGGGGAAAAAAGGGCTAAAAGAGGCCAATGGAGGGTTTAAGACATGAAACGAGACTTAGAAGTGGAAAGAGGGGGTGTAAACCTTATAAAACTTTATTATAGCGCAGAAAAGGCTTTTGGAGTGGAATGTTTTGAAAAGTGCAATGGCAGAGAAGCAGGGGTATAGTTAGGGAGCGAGAGCAAAGTGCGAATTGCGAAAAGGTAAAATATGCGAAGTGCGAAGTACGACGGAGTAAACATTGGTGACTATCTTCCCATTATGTGGGAAAGACATCTTGCGGAAAACCGCGGATGGGACAGCAGACATGGCATAGGTGTAGCTTCGCCCCAATAGAATGTTGTAGTCTAGAGGGGCGTCAATGACTTCGACGTCAACGCAAAAGCGGTCTTACGGCGAGGAGTGATGGGGACGATTTACTGAAAGCAGGGCCAGTAGGGACTGGGAGGGCATGACCATCCCACGCTCGAAGGGATGATCGTGGATGGGGCCGGCTCGAGGATCGCGAGTTGCTTCCAAAGCAAAAGCGGACATCACGCGGGTGGATGCCCCCTCATCAGTTATACAGAGATACGGTGGCGTTCCGGATTTTGATTGGGATTTCGAGCGACGGAAGGAGGAAGAGGGGATGGTCGATTGAGTGGCGTCGAAAACAATCATTTTGTCATCGAGCGGGATCGACGGGCGCCCACGGTAGATAGTAGAGCCTTCTTTTGGGAAGAGCATGGCGGAGAGTTCCGGTGTGGAAATGGAAAGCGGGGGATTGCGCCAAATCATCTACTATACTATACGGCGGCGGCTCGGCCGGAAGACGGCATTTCGGCGTAATGGTCCCTTTGGAATCTTTGGATGAACCTCAATTTTTGGGTTGAGGGATGTGTAAGGGAGCGCCCTTGGATGTCGAAAGAGGCTCCCGTAGAACCCGAAGAGGAGGCTCGGGGAGCAGCCTAGCGAGGCTTGCAGAGATGCTTGGCGAGGCCAGGGAGGGTTTGAAGGTGAAGAAGATCGACGGATGGGGGAAGGATCGGAGTGCATCATAAGGATCGATGATCGGGAGGGAACCGAGAAATGGAAGGGGGCGGCTGCAGGCTGTCGGGCGGTTGGGTAGCCACGAGATCCTGTTGAGGGGAAAGGATCGGTGAACACGGTGGTACAGGTAGTGGCCACATTAGGAGGAGGCATGAGGGGAGGCGTGTTGTCCGCGTGATGTGGCTTGATACTCCCACATATGCCGCATACGGGGTAGAGGGACAATCGTGAGTGTAATGACCATAAACACCCCGCGGCACGAACGGGGGCTTACTTGTGCGAAGTGGCACTGTCGAGCTTGGGCGGAAGGCCACATTCTTGGTTTCTAGTGTTAGGGTCCATACCGAGTGGGTCCTCGGTTGCAGAGGGCGGATTGGTTCTAGTTGCCTCTCGCCTTCTTTGAGGAAGAGGGGGGTTAATCGCATACTGTTGTGCAAATACTTGCCCTGGAGGGGTTGTAAGTGTTGTTGCGGTGCTGTGAGGAGGCAAGGGAGGCGGAAGCGCATATCTTTGGAGGTCGGCGCACTGAGCTGTGGATAAAGGTAAGGGTTGGGTTGAGGGCGACATTGAGGTAGCGGGAGGTTGGGAAAAAAGGGGAGGCATGCCGTATCACTGGATACATGTTGCCCGGGAGGGAAGGAGTGCTTGAGGTGCTGGCCTCACAGGGGAGACCATAGCCCATAGGGAGGGTGAGCGGATGGATGGGAAAGAGATCCAACGATACGAGTCGGGCGGAATGAGATGCCCCCGGGCGTTAGCTCCACCGGGCCTGGGGGATGTCGGGAAGGACGGTATAAACATAACGGATTGAGCGTAGATCGGGTCATATTTTAAGGCTATTTGGACGGCGGCTTCTTCGGTCGAGGAAAGTGAGAGGCGACATCTTTGCGATGCGGAGACGGAAGGGTGCGAAGGAACTGGTCCATGTAAACTTCGATCTTCAAGGAGGGGGCTCGACATAAGCTCCGTCTTCGTCGCCACTCCTGAACATGGGCGAGAAGGTGTGTGGAAGAGGATTGCTTAAGGAAGTCAAGAGCTCCAGGGTACGGTGTCGTATCGGAGAGGGAGAGCTGGAAGTATGACAAAAAGGCTTGGGCAAGAGTCTCGAACGTGGTATGGGAAGAGGTGGCTTGTTCGACATACCATTTAGAAGCTTCGCCGGTAAGCGTGCGTTGTAACAAATGAAGACGGATGGAGTCGTCGGTAATGGAATTGGAGGAACACCATTGAGGCCCTCGAACTTAGGGATATCGAGAGGCGACTTGGTGGGCATAGCGGGCCGGGTAGCATTGTGGTGAATGGGGTCATTAATCAAGCGATGGAAATCGGGAGAGGGCAGGGCACACATGTACGGCGACACGGGGGGTGGCCGGGGTAGTGGTTGTGGCGGTTCCGCTAGAAGTAGGGGCGGCATTGGAGCCGGGAGAACCGCTAGCGTTAGGGCCCTGGACGAGACATAGTGAAGGTAACGGGGGGAGAACCGGAGAAGGAGAAGGGGACCCGATGAATCGGGAGAGGAGTCGGAGTGCGGACTCGAAGGTGGAGCGGCTCGGCAGACGACGGTGCGGAGCAGGGTCGATCAACGGAAGCGAGGGTGAAGGCCAAGAAGTCTCGGGAAAGGCGCCAGCGGGGCGCAGTGACGGAAGAAGGGGGAAAGCGAAAGCAAGGCAGAAAGGGGACAGAGAATCAAAAAGAGAAGGTCGAGGGCATATAAGGTGCGGTGACAATTGATTTTAGAGTCTTTGCCGAGGCGGTGTTAACAGGCGCTTCTTCACTTAGGGTCGGTGTGTGGCGTGCGTTAATTTTAATTTTTAAACCCTTTCGTTGTTGAGAGCAAGAAAAAAAGTGTCTTTGCATGTGAAAAAAAAACCTACGAGAGAAACGAGAAAATAATGCTGAAATGACGAGAAAAATAACGACTACGTATGCATCTATCTAACCCAAGAAGGTGGGTCTCTCACAACTATCTCTTTGAAAAAGAAAGGGAAAAACTATGTAAAACACACATACGGGGAGCTCAACGGATACGGGGGTCAAAAGGACGAGAGATCTAGAGGATGAGAGGCATGAGCGAAGGTGCAGAGATCACGGCCAAGAGACGAGAGGCAAGGTGGGTCGGAAAAAAAGGAAATCAGCAAAAAACCGGAGGGGGCGGGCGGAGGCATCGAGAGGAGGTCAGAACAAAACGACAAGAGGTGATTTGAAAGGAAAAAAGAAGGCTGATTTCAATGGATGCGAAAGGGAGGTAACGAGATACGGAAAAGAGGAGGCTGAAGCTACGAAACCGACGGATGAAACAACTAAAACTCTTCCACAAAAGTGGAGGGTACTAAAGCCTAAGGGGCTGGGTTCCCATAGATGAGTAAAAACGGATCAGATCTTGAGTCAGGCGAGAAGGGCAGAGACAGAGAGCAGAAAACACGGCAGAAAGTGCCAGCGAGAACCGGGGAAAAAATTTCGGAAAAATTGATGGAAAAGTGGCGGGGTCGCAGTTTCGACCTGATGCGAGGTGCGCGAGTCGCAGAAAATAGGCTGAAAAGTGCGACACGGAGGTCCCGAGGTCGCGAGGGTTTAGGGCCAAAAGTCGACGCCCCCCGATTCCGGTTGTCTCGGCGGCATATTTTGAAAAAGTTGACGTCTCGGTTGCGGTGGTGTCGCTTACACCATAATAAGGGCCGACTCACACGGAAGTTAGAATTTTAAGTTTTTTAGGGTTTTATGTGAGAAAAATGACATAAAAAGAGGAAAAACTAGCGGTGAAAAAAGCCCTAGGGGCACTGAAGTAGCTGGATATGCGAGGGAATATGAAAAACGCATGCGGTCGTAATTTAAAACCCGTGTGGATGATCGCCATTTGTTAGTATGAATTCTTCGTCGAAGTGTACGAAAAAGAACCACTTTAGCTACGCATAACTAATAGCCCTAACAACAATAAAGGCATATGAGCATCTTCGAATCGTGATTAGTAGTTAAAAATGCTGCACAAGCCAGGATCTATAAATGGAAAGACATTAGCGATGAAAGTAAAGAGTTTGCTCCATGCATCCAGACAAATGAAGACAAGAACACGGTTTTTGAATGAATTTTTTTATATTACGGGGGCACACAGGAGGAAACAAGAAGGTGTATCCGGATCTCCTCAATGGGATGGGTTCTTTGTAGTCCTCGGCCACTTCGGATCTAAGCTTTCTCTCTCTTGTAGATGTAGAAAACCCAATGCGAGAAAGTAGAGCTCAATGGGAGCAAAATGGTAGAAATGAGACCAAGTGTATAGATCGAGGTGATCTAGTAGGCAACAAAAGGTGAAGAATGATGGGGAAAACCCTCCTATTTATAACAAAATATTGGGTCATTCTAGATCTTGGTGCATGATTAAAATAATGTTAACCAAATCTAGATCCACCTCTATGGAATATTTTTATTATATTTGTTGGAGGAAAGGGTGTTTGACTTGGAGTCAAATCCCTTGATTAGTGAAAAAATAAATAAATAAATGATTTATTTATCTTTTTTAAGGAAGTGGTTGGGATATAATCAAATAAATAATGATTTATTTGATTAATGGTGATGATTTGGTCATATTTAACAAGGAATATTATCTAAATAAGATTTAAATAGTTATTCTAGAAAATAGCAAGATAACTAAAGGGTTTATCTCATTAATTTCTTTGTTTTTTGGGTTAAACATGGTGGGAATAATAATTAAATTATGGTTTAATTAATTATTCCATGAGAAAATCAAACAAATATAGGCTTGTTTAATATTTCCTTTTGGGGTTTCCTATTTTAACATAGTGAAAGCAGTTTTACTTAGGGTAAAACTGGTCTTACATGTTGTACTTGGGTCCATCTAATGATAAAAGGTTAGATGACCAAAAAATGGTGTAACAACCATCTTGGCAAGATTTGTATTCCATAGGGGGAGAGAGTCAAATCACAAGGGAAGTGCATACTTCTCTTATTGATGGTCATTTTGGTGTAAGTAAGACAATGGCACAATTACAAAGGTATTGTTACTACCCTCATATGCTTGAAAGTGTGTCACGATTTGTGAGAGGATGTTCATTATGTGTTGTCATTAAGCCTAACAATATAAAGTTAGGATTGTATACACCACTTCCATTACCTTCTCGTCCATGGGAGAGTGTTTCTATGGATTTTGTAGGAGGTCTACCTATGTCTAGGAGAGGTCATGATTATATGTATGTATTTGGGGATAGGTTCAGAAAAATGTGTATTTTGATGCCTTGTAAAAAACAGGTTATAGTGGAATATACTTCTTAGTTATTCTTTCACAATGTATGGGTACATTTTGGGTTTCCCACACCCATTTTTAGTGATCGAGTTTCTCACTTTGTGGGAACTTTTGGTCAAGCTTGTGGGGACTCATGGACACCAAATTTAAAAAGAGTGCAACATTCCATCCACAAACAAATGGCCAAATAGAGTTGGTGAATAAAACAGTGATACATATTCTGAATGGGTATTGCAACAAGCATCCTAATTTTTGGGATGAAAATTTGCACTATATTCAACATGCTTACAACCATGCCAAGCATTTATCGACTCAAACATCACCATTTGATGCATGCTTGGGATAGTTGTCCAAATATCCTTTAGATTTTATCTTTGGGAAGGATGTTTCTATTGATGGTCATTGTGACATAGACAAAGCCAAAAGATTCATTGAAAAAGTTCAATTGGTATATCAAACAGTTCAAGAACAATTGGAGATGAGTCAAGTCAAGTACAAGACAAGACATGATAAACATTATGTGGATCAAAGTTTCCAAGTCGGTGATGAAGTTTAGATTCACATTAGCAAAGAGAGACTCCAAGGAGAAGGTCAAAAGCTGAAACCAATTTGATATGGTCCATTCAAAATTCTAGATAAGATTGGTAATAATTCCTTCGGTTTGAATTTTCCTTCATATATGAAAATTTATGTAGTTTTTTATGTTGAGAATTTAAGATTGTATGAGCCTCCTTTGATTGAAGATCAAAGAGATAATGTTCATATTCCTTAAATTTGAAGATTTCTCTCTTAAATATCTTGAAGAATTGCAACAAGACACCATCATTGACAAAAAATAAGGACTTCAAAATGAGGGAACGTGGAGTACCTTCATGTGGGGCTCAAGGGAACAAATCCAAGAAAATCCAAATGGATTGAGATTGGAAGGGTGATGGAACTATACCCTCATCTCTTTGTTAAATGAAAGTGATATTTTGGGATCAAAAAGCTTCCAGTGGGGAGGAATGATCCAATGGATCAAGAACGTGCTCAAAATTCAAAGTGCTCGGATTGGCTCGAAACTAGCACCAAAGCATAGGTCTCGCTGCCCTGAATCCAATGAAACTCGTTTCACTAAAATCCGACATTGGATTCTCTCGATATCACGTTCTTTTTTAATTGGGAAACAATTAAAAAAATTGAAATTAAGTTTGCAGAGATGCCCACTCAGTATTATGTATGTTGACTAGGCCATGACTGGGCAAGGTGATTGGGTCCTACATCAACCTATGGGTGTTTGATACTTGGCATCATTTGATTGGTTGGAATTCATGGTTTTCTATTGGTTCATTTTAAATTGGGTGGACCAATTAGGAGGAGCCATGTGGGCTAATCCTTGGATGCCATGTGGCCTCCTAATGGCCAATCAAAATTTTATGGAGGTCGATCAACTCCTGCAAGGATCAAACGCATTATCAACAACATGCCAACCAAACCTTCCACCATATCCACTCCATTAGTTCTTATATTATATGGTCTAAAGTTTATATTTAAATTCTAATCATCAACAAGTTTGGAGGTGGGGACTCGGGTTAACCCTAGACCTCGGTCCACCAACCAGGGTCAAGGATTAACCCCGACCCTGATACTATGATATTATATGATATGCAAAGTCTAAACAATAATATATTAACCTGGTGGACCATGAAATATATACCATCAAAACTATATGTTAATATAACATGCAAAGTTCAAGAGTGCAGGCTAAAGTTTGGAACCGACAGTAAGTTCGACGGTCATATGCCAAAATTTGTTGCCATAGCTAAGCCGACGAGTGGGGAGCAGGACCTGCCTTGGGCTGGGTTCCCGCTAACCCTAACCCACAACAAACTCAACGGATGCTCAGCCCAAGTTAACAACCCGTGTTACAAACTGGCGGGAGATGTTAAACGAGCTCTGAAATTAACGACATAGAACTTGCCACTTGGCGCATTATTAGGTGGATAATGGCCAACCAAGTGCATTTAACCATTCAAAAAATTGCACCCGATGTGGTGAGAATCTCGCTGGCACGGTGTGAATTTTTTCCTCCACGTGGCTGCAAAAGGAGAAAATTATACAACAAATTGCAGGGAAGTGTGAATTGTAAGAAAATTAGCATAAAAATTCATTAGAGCACAAATCAGTCAAGTTTTAACCTTTTTGAGTGCAGAAAGAGCCCATATAGGGGTTTTTTACTATTCTGGAGCCATTGGAGACCTTGTTTTAGCATTCTGAGCACTATAACTTGATGTAAACACATATTTTTGAGTATAATGAAAGAGGCCCAACAATGGAAGCTGGATCAGGAGATGTAGCCGAGGAGGGGTGAACTTCTTAATCATTTGTTGTCTTGTGTGAATTGTTATGGTATTGATGCATTCTTTATTTTCTACAAAACTGAGTTTTAAAGCATGTTAATGTGTTAATTAATTTGACATAATTGAATAAAAGGCCTAATCACTTCACTTGCGAATTTCACCATAAAATTTCAAGCTTTCATATACAAATCAATCATGGTTCCTAATTTGTCAACACCCACTTCATCTTCTTGGTTATCATGTTATGCATGTGGATCCTGAGTTTTATTTTGCACCTCATTATCTTCTTCTTCTTCTTCAAAAAGGAAAGGATCTGGTACTTTCCATCCCTTTGGCTTATGGGCTTGCCTCTTTTTTTTTTTTGGGAACATTTTTATCTATGGGAAAGTGTTTCACAAATGTCCCATTTCATAACACATTAGACATATAAATTCCATGTTCTCATAATCTAAAACTTGGGTCCATTGAAATTTTTTATGTTTCAATTGGATACAGTCAGGTATACCTTTACTGGGGTCTATCTCTACACATATTCTGGCGAAAGTGAAGATACCTTTTTATTTCGTATCACAATCCATATTTTTGAATTTCCTAGAGTATTTCCAATGTCCCTCTAGAACTTGATGGTGCCAGAAGGGAAGAGGGAGCTTTGAAAATATCACCCAAATTGAAGTTGTTGTTACCACCATGCTCTTGATATCAAAATCTAGGAACCATGGGGTAATAAAGAGCCATGTCTTGCCCTAGAAACATGGTCCATCATTTAGGAATTTCTCCAGATCCTTCTATGTTTCAAATTCAAGTATGAAGAAGCCTTTGGAGATAAGTAAATGCTACAATTTGGTTTCCAGGAAGAAAATGCCTATTGGTTTAAATCTCCAGCTCTCGACTAGAATCGGTTGAACTTGAATATTATCGTCATGGATTGAAGACCAAATAAAATCATGTTTACTTATGTTTTTTGAACTTCCACTATTGGAGCTTGTGCCATTTGTTCAACTATGTAGGGTTCTGACATATTTTGTATCGGATATGCAAGGATGGAATCCTTTCCCTTCACTACATCCTTCAATGAGACTAAACCATTAGGGATTCTAGAGCCCGAAGCTCCACCTCATAGTTACAAATTTAATATTATGGTGGATTTCCTTTCCTTGCCATAATCTTTCAGCTAAAAGGAATCTTGGAGCACTTCCCCTCATATAACAAGCATTAAAGAGTTGTTGGTATTTCTAAGTTAGTATGAATACTTTTCTTTAGGTTTTCCACTAGATCCAAAAGAGAGAGGTCTTCCCTTTATTTTTTAGGAATATATGGTATTTTCCTTCTTCTATTTTTATTTTATCCAAATATCGAGATAAAAGATTTAGAATAAACTCATAGGAATCCTAGATCCCCATTGTGAATCATATATGTTAAATACTACCCCTTCAATGAACACAGATTCTGAGAAACTAGCCACTACTTGCGAACAAAGATGGCTTGAGAGTACTTCATGGCGTTGTTTGCATCCATCACGACCCATGAGGCCTTCTTGACTCGATCCCTATCTCGATTTGAAGGAGAGGAGACATTTGGCCTTGTATTTTCTATGCATGCCATACATATGATAGTGCCACATACTGCAAAGGAATTTTTGACTGAGTGATTAACGAATCTAATCTCAAATTTTCAAGCAAAAAACAAAGCCCCCATGAACCACAACACCCACAAAGCATCATATGCTTGAGGGATCGAAGTATGAGTGTTGTGTTTGCTAAACAATGGCCTTGTAGGACTTGGTCGCCACACCCCCCACATAAGCTGTAAACACCGGCCAAAGAAGTCGATGTCCATGGGCTCTTGTTGATCCAAGGTAAAAAGGGATACAACTAAGCCTTGTAAACTCATACCCTCGAAAGCCAATAATACAAATCCCAGGAGGATGACCTTTTCACCATGGGAAAAATCATGCTTGACTAATTGTTTTCACCCAAAAGATAGTTGAGGTCTATAGCTCTAGACCATGGCAGGCTGAAGAAGCGAATCTTCATTCCATGACTCGCGATAATGGATGGAGAGAACCTGCAGAAAAACCTAACCTTAGAAATCGGTGCATACCCTATTCTCCAACCCGCAGGAGTATCTCTTTCCGCACTTTGTCCAAACCTTAACCCCTCAATTATTTTTTTTAAAGTTCGGGAGTGGTGAAGATACATCATGGTCACGTCCAAGAATAACACTCAAATAGGGTGGGGAATTGAACCAATGACTTAACATCTCGGAGTGCCTTAACATCACACCCGATCACCATCTATCCAAGACTTAATGAACCTTAATCACTCAATTATAAATATAAATAACATTTAAAAAAAAGTATAAAGTTTTTAGTCAAACAAATACAATGTTTAAGATAGACTAACCAAATTTATTCAATTACACTTTGTATCAATTTTTTAATTTTAATTTTTGTTTACTCCACATATTTTAACGTTACACCACAAAATTTACCTTGTAATTCCAAAAACATTGCACTTGATTATATTTTTCCGTTATATTTATCAATCACTTAGATAATGATGGTCTAAAAGTAAACACATCATCTTCAAATAATATATATAATATAGACCAATTAATTTGAATAGGATGTAGATACCACTAAATAATACTAGGTTCAAACATGATAAGGAGGATAATCTTCACTTTTGGATTTTGTTAATTGAATAAATGAAAAAGCCCTATTTTCATTCTAGGTTAATTAATTTTAATAAAAACCAAAAATATTAAACAATTAAATTGCTTTATTTAAATTAAAAACCGTCACACACTGGCCAAATAAATACGAAATTTTCTTAATCTCTCTACACGATACCTCTTCATGAAGGTTTACAACCTATGTTACAAGATCTCTTTCTTGGGTTTGTGTAATAAAATAGATTAAATCACTAAAATGTCAGATCCAGATTGATTAATCAACTGGGGATGTAGCTCAAATGGTGAAGAGCTTGCTTAGCATACCAGAGGTACGGGGATCGATACCCTGCTTCTAACCAAAAATTATAAACTAATATTAGGGTTTTTTAATATCATAAAACCAAAAATTATAACACCGGAATAATACCATATTTTTTTAATATCAATCAAAAATTATAATACCGGATTAATAATACCTTAGTTTTTCAGAATCATATATTCATTTTAGATCAATTTCAATTTTTTAAAATATTATTAAGAGTATTTTAGCATATTAAAATTTAAAAAACTTGTTATGAAATAGTTGTGATATTACCTCTTGTAATAAAGTTCAAAAAGATATTCTAACATATTTTGTGAAGGTTAAATCTCTACAATCCACTTAATAGTCAGTGATAATTAAATTAAATTCTAAAAAACCTATTATGAAATAGTTAGACTAATATCATTTTTACCCCTTGTAATAAGGCTCAAGGAGTATGCTCTCCCATCTTGTAATGAGCCTTAAGGAGTAGGTTGCTCTCCCATCTTATAATTGCTACATTTGATTTTTTTTCCTATGAGATTCACGAACCTTGGAGATTAATGACTGCTACGTCCACGAAATATTTGTACCAAGTAGATCCACTTGAAGCGATCACCGCAACTCAACTGCAGAGCCTTCAACCCCAAGGGTGTCGAGAAAATTGAACACTCAATAACAAAGGTAATTTAACAATGGGGACTCAACCAATTAAACTAACCCTCGAGACAAGGGTGCCGAGAAAATTGAACATGTGAACACTCAATAACAAAGGTACTTTGACGATGAGGACTCAACCAATTGAACTAACCCTTGATAATTTTTTAAATATTTGTAATAGGCAAATCTATCCGAAGGGATCTTTTCCTGTCAGCTGACTCTGAGAGTGTTGAGAGAGATGAACTCGTGATCTCTCAATAGTAAAAGTACTTTAACAAGACTCAACTAATTAAGCTAACCCTCAAAGCTAAAAATCACATTCGATATAGATAAATATATATAATTTCATTTTCGCACTCAACATCCCAAAAAAATTCTTAACTTTAATTAATTAAATTAACATTTCACATTATTAAATTTTTTTAAAATTATAGGCATTATTAATTATAAAAAGAATTAATATATGAATTAAACATACATATATTTAAAAAAACATGTGATTAATAATGAATAGTAGGGATTTAACCTTTAAAAATGGTAGAGATTTAACCTCTATGAAATATCAACAAAATATTTTTAGTAGTTATGTGAAAAGGACTTCATTAATTTAAAGATAAATCTCAACTATATATTGATTATTATTATCATCATCATCATTTTAAATAATATATATTTTTGGAAAAATTAAATAATTTTATTTAAAAAATATAAATATATTTGTTAATGTTGTTGACATTCCTCTAACTAATCATTGAAAATATCATGTTGTATATTAACAAATCAATCTATATATTAATAATAAATCAAATAAATTTATTAAATATATATATATTTTTAATTGATTTAAATAATAAAAAAATGATAAAAATTTATTATTATTGACATTTTCCCTTTTTTAAATATTATCGACATCTCTCTTTTCGTAAATATTAACAATGTATTGAACTTCTTAAAATTACATTCTTTTTTTATGGGAAATTTATATTATTTCTTTCTTTGTTTCCAAATAAAAAGTGTACTTTGAAAAGTATATTACGTTAAGTAACAACTCTAACCCCGACCTCTTGTGGCTTGATGAAGATAGTAACTTAGCTAATAAATTCAAGAGAAAATCTAAAGACATTATTGAGAACTTATTCGGCACCGAGTTCCTCAAACTTTGTAGTTCCCAAGATCTAATAATTTGTAATGGTATTAACAAGTAGCCCCACTTCGGTCAAATGACTTGTTCCCATGGGCTGGGTAGCAGTGTCGTGGATTATATGACTTCTGACACCCTCGTCATCAACCTTATTTGAAACTTTGAACTACTTAATGGATTCAATATTGACTCTAACCACATACCTCTGTCTCAATCTCTCAATCTTGCTATGCATACTGGTGAGCCCTGCAATTGCACCAAGAGTGTTGCAACTCCTAGGGGCTGCCCTACTTTAGTTTATCAACCCGAGGTTCCTACAAACTTTGAGGTGACAGTGCTATATACACAACAGATGCATTCTGTTCATGTCATCCTCTTCCGCTTTACGAAAGGGTGCTATATCTAAGGGTTCTCAGTGAAGTCTATCACACTTTAGTGAAACTAAACTAAATTGTAGAAAGGAAACGACAAAAGGAAACTAAATTACATTTCAAAAAAGAAATGACAGGAATGAGACTAATTTAAGTTGCAGAAAAGTAAATGACTGAAAAGAAATTAAGTTATATTGTTGAAAAGGAATGGCAGGAATTAAACTAGTTCTAAACCACACTTAACTTATCCTACGATATATCTACCATGCTACCATGCTTCTAACCATGCAACTATTCATGATCTAACTAAACTTTAAAAGGTGTTGATTGCAGTTTGGGGAAAAAAGGGCTAAAAGAGGCCAATGGAGGGTTTAAGACATGAAACGAGACTTAGAAGTGGAAAGAGGGGGTGTAAACCTTATAAAACTTTATTATAGCGCAGAAAAGGCTTTTGGAGTGGAATGTTTTGAAAAGTGCAATGGCAGAGAAGCAGGGGTATAGTTAGGGAGCGAGAGCAAAGTGCGAATTGCGAAAAGGTAAAATATGCGAAGTGCGAAGTACGACGGAGTAAACATTGCGATGTGTGAAATGCGATATCACAATCGGTGGAAAGAGAGGTACATATTAACGAAAACCACTAAACAATGCGAAGTGCAAAATGCGACAGAGATAAAGCGGAAAAATTTGATGAGGTAAATGTTGCGAACTGCGAATTGAGATGTGGTAAATGTTGGGAGCACAATATGCGATATCGCAATCGTCAAAAAGAGCGGTAAGTGGTAACGAAACCAAATAAAAAGTGCAGGATGTGATTTGCGATAAGGTAAAAACTGCGGGATGCAATTGTGATAGGGATGACATGGCAATGGTACCAGAGGTGGAGCACGATCGCAATATCACAATCGGCATTCGGAGGTGGTAAGTCTTAAGGAAAAAGGGAAAATTCATGATTTGCGATCTGCGAAGTACATTAGCGGGGATTTCAATGAGGAAAGGTGGAAGATGAGTTTCAATGGTTTTTCAGGCGTTTAGTGTTAAAGTAGTTAGGACAAATAAAAAGAAATGAATAAGGCAGGCCGAATGGTTTTAAGTATTTTTATGAATCAAAAGGTGGGTGTGGTAGCTGCGATGAGAGAAAAAAAGGAGGAATGGAGGCATAAAGGCAAGGTTCGGGAGCATAATATAGAGATGGAAGGAAGATAGAAGATGAAGTGGGAAGTGGTAGAAAAATTCTCCTGGGATATGATGCCCATACTTGCAATCAACCTGCCTATTTATGTAATAAAGGCAGACAATGTGTTCATGAAAATACAGGCACTGATCTAATCTATTTCCAAGAAATCATAAGCGAGAAAGCATTTTTGGTCTGTGGGGAAAGTTATAACCTCCTCGAGCTCTATTGATAGATTTGAGAGGGGAAGGCTAGCCTCACAACGTTATGGATTTTATCAACTATTCTACCACTCGGTAAGCAGATTAAATCTATAGCAAAAGACAATGGGAAGCAAACTAAAACATCAATAAAAATACCAGCAAACTAGCTAAATACTCAGAAGAAAAACTAGCTAAATGACATGAAAGAAAAGCATGAAACAACAGAGCAGCTGAGGCACATGGGTTGGGCCGTAACCCACGAGCCCAACTCTCTGGAATTAGATCAATAAAATAACATATGACTGCTCATTGCATTACAAAAAATACTGTCTTATTACATCCCGAAGGTCTTTAAAAAAAAAAGCCTAAGAGAATGGAAAATGAATGGCATGAGATGGACTGGAATCGAAGAATGGAATGGAATTCGACCCACTGGTTAACTAACTAACTTCTTCCTAGCTCTAGCTGTGCTATATTTATTCTACAGGGCAGTTACCAACAGCTCCCTTGAAAATGGTGATTGAGTCCACTTTGACTCCAAGTAAACATAGATTGAGTGCGCTTCGTCTTTAGTTGCTTGGCTGCCTCTTGGAATTCGATTTGTTAGAGACTCCAAGTGAAGTATTGCTTGAGTGAACTTGGTATTGAGTTGCTTGGATGCCTCTAGAATTCGAATTTCTGGAGGGGGATCTCATGAGGATCCTTTGGTTGCCTTTGAGAGTTAAGGAGGGTGGAAAATCCCCTTGAATCTCTCCAAGATTTATCCCTAATTTCCTGATATTGTGCTTATTTATTCTCTAATCTTGACCTTCCAGTGGCAGGGAGAAAGTCCCTAAATCATCTCCTTCTCCAAATCTGTATAATTTGCCAAATATTCTCACAATATTTTACAAAAATAACCAATATTAGGAAAAAATATGCAACTATCGTTAATCTTTCCTAAGAACATATTAAAGCATAAAAAAAACATTATTAAGTGTAGAAGGAGAGATTTAATATATATTTTTATGTGCATAAGGAAGGTAGATGGGCCTAAGAAAGGTTAGATGGACCTTATTTTATGTCTAATTTAGAGGCCCATCACATACCATCCACATACAGGAGACTAATGAAAGCAAAAGACATTTTCTCTTCGATAGAAGTAAAACCGACCTCTTCTTAAATGATTTAGAGAGGGATTTAGGCTCCATGACTTATAATAATAACATTTATCAAATTTATTACCATTTCACTACAATCCTTTCTAACACCATTAGAAAATTCTCTAATGATACTTTGTTTAAGCAGACTAATAGAACCTCCAATTCATGGTATGACAAAGATCATAATATTGCCAGGAAAGCGATAAGAGGCGCTCCTAATGAAATCATTAAGCTAGAGAATATCAATATTTACAAAAATCTCATCAAGAAGAAAAGGTCATATATTAATAAAAGGAAATATTATCTTCTCCACCTTTCTAAATTCGTGCCTAGAAAATTTGGCAAAATGTGCTTGTTCGTAAAACCAAAGATAATCAATCTATCCCCTTAGAAAACTAGGACAACTGTCTTAAGAAGTTGTTTGACTTTACAGACACTATGGGAACCACCTTAATCACGCCTATTAAAGAGGATTTATTCTCTCTGGATGACGTGGAGTCTGGTATTAATAAGCTCACTAATGGGAAAGCTAAAGATATTGAAGGTTACCAAGTTGAGATCCTTAAAATGAGAAGATCTATCCTCATTCCTCAACTCCACAAGCTTCTCAATTTGGCTGTAACACATGGCTTCCCTTAGCTTTGGACACAAAACCTTATTATGCCTATCTTAAAAAGTGGGGACAAAAGTGTTCCATCTAACTACAAGACCATTATGATTAGCCACATCATGGCCAAGCTTTATGGGCTCATTTTAGAAAAGAAGGTTAGCTTTTGGCTTGAAATCCAGGGAAAAAAAGCTAAAGGACAAGTTGGTTTTAGGAGACACCACTCAACTATTGACCATCTTGTCACCCTCAAAATCATTGCGGAAGAATGTCGCAATAGTAAATTTGATCTCATATATTATTTTGTGGACTTTAGAAAATCTTTTAACACTTTTCCTCGAGATAAATTTTGGGAGAGAATCAAAGAGATCATGGTCCCTCCTGAGATGAAGATTGCGGTGATATGTCTCTACGAGACCATCATTGCCAAGCTTAAGACCAACGAGGGGTGGTCTAAATACATTAAATGAAATATTAGAATTAAGCAAGGGTATCCCCTATCCCCTATCTTTCTTGGAATATACATCGATAAGCTAGAGAGGTGTCTAGAAATTGCGGGATGTAAGGGCACCAAGCTTGCTGGTGTTCTCATTACTCTTATCCTTTATACCAATGATATCATTATTCTTGATAAAAAAACATGATGATATTGAACATCAGCTTCATACTCTTCATATCTACTGCTCCAATATGGGTATGATGATTAATATCGACAAGACTAAAGTCATGATCATTAAATCCAAAAAGATCACCCATGGTAATTTTGTGTATTACAGCCAATGCTTAGAGAAGGTTTCTTCTAATAAATATTTGGGCATTGACTTCCCTCATCATCTCAAATGGAATTATAACATCGAGAAAATGATTATTGGAGTCTAGAAATCTTATTATGAGCTTGAAAACAATTGTAAGTTGTTCGATCTTTACATTTGGAGTAAAACAAGGTTCCTCTTTGAGACTCTCGTCACCACTGTTGTCTTATACAAATGTGAAGTTTGGGGTTGCAGTATATACAAAGATTCTTGGAGGAAGATTAAGATTATTCAAAAGCAATTCATAACCTACAACCTTGAGATCAAGGGAAATACCCCTTATCCTATCCTCTTGATCGAAATTGGTTTTTCCCCTATTGAGGGTACTACTATGTTTAGATATCTAATGTATAAGAAGAAGATTTACAACATGGAATCCAAAAGGTTCCCAAAAATTGCTTCTAACTGTAGTCAAAACCACCACCTTCGCCTCAAGTGCAGGTGGCATAAAGATTCCCAGTCTTGGCTCAACCATTGGGGAATTAAGGAGGAGCTCAGTATGGGAAGCAAAGCTAGTGTCAAAAACACTATTACCTCCAAGTTTAAGGACAAGCTATGGGAGGATCAAGAATTGGAGGGTAAAAGAAGCTTAGATACTATAAGGAGGTGATCAACCCCACCCTTGATAATCAGAATTATCTCTCGGTGTTGACCAAAACTAAGAAAAAAATAAACATTGCTAGGATTAGAACTAATTCTCATGAGCTTCAGAGTGAGACTGGGCTATCATAGATTCCATGACTCCCCGGAACGATAGAATCTGTCAAATTTGCAATACTAAGCAGATGGAAGATGGAAAACACTTCCTTTTAGACTACCTGACTCTTACTCACATCTGCTCTCAATTCCCTAACATCTGCCACACTGCCAATCTTCTTGACTTTTTAAGCCAGTCCACCTATAGCAATCTTGAAGTGCTTATTTCCCTTCTCTTTGATCATAAAAACAAGATTTTGAAAAATCAAACTTATATTTTTTTTTTTCCTTTCTTGAAGTCTAATAAGCCTCATTGATCTTAACAGATACCAATTATCATCATCATTTCACTTAAATTTATTTTAGTTCTATACCTAACTAACATATTAAATTATAATTTAAATTTTTAATATATATATATATATATATATATATATATATATATATTTAGATTGATTTAAAAATAAATTATTATTATTATTATTTTATTAACATCTCAAATCTTATATAAATTTTGGTATTTTGATTGTTCTCGTAATTTTAAATTTTATAATAAAAAAATATAAAAATAAATAAATAAATAATATTATTTTAAGAAAATTATATCATTAGTGAATAGTTTATAATTTATAAAGAGATAGATTTTTACTTTTATTATTGAAAAAAAAATATAGTTAACTTATTTTTTTATATTTAAAGAGAATGAATATTTTATTCATTAAAAATTATTTTAGGATTTTTTTATAATTATCATAAAAATTATTTTCACTAAATTTGTATATATTAATAATATATAATCTTAATATTTTTAATCATATTAATAAAATTAACCATATATCAAAATACAATTTTATTATTTATTATATTATATAAATTTTCTTTTTAAAAGCAAAAAACTTAACATAATTTATTTGTTAAATTTATTATTATTGAAGAAAAATCACAAAATCACTTCACCTAAAATTACTTGCCATTTAAGAAATAGGTTTTCATTCTTATCAAATACTTTCAATATTAGCTTATTAGCTTTATATATATAAAATTTTAAATCACGTCTCATAATCATATTTCGTTTTCAATAAAAATTAATATATTAATATAACCCATTATTTAAAAAATACAAATAATTAATTATTTTATTATAAATATAACAAAAGAGAAAAAAAATTCACTTGATTCTCAATAACGACGTCTTCTCTATAAATTAGTACAAGAGTAAAAGTCTAGTCAACCCATAAGAGTCACTTAAAAGTTTTGACCAAATTACAAATTATTTGACCAACAATTAAGGAACAGTGATAAAGTTATATTTATTCATTATTGTTTTCACTAGGTTATGACTATTGGTGTATATAAGCGGCTTATTATAGGATATAGTTTTAAGGTTGGGTACAATATTTACAACTGATTCCGATTCCATGATTATTGACTTAATTTGAGATGTATGATATGGTTGGGGTCATATGATTGATTGCCCTCCTAGGTGCCTATCGCATCCTAGGGCAAGGATCCAACGATGCTTCTGTTGCTGGGTAGATCCACGGTGGTGATGTTGGCATTGTTAGATAGGGTAACAACTTACCTCCAACCTCTATAGTAGTTGGAAATTATTGTTATGTAGAAAAGTGTTTTTTTGTTAGTTTGGGGTGAACAAACATTTTTCACCTAGCCCTGTTCACCTCATTCTTATTGGCTCAGAGTGGGCAAACATTGTTCTCACTGAGAAACTTTGAGTTTCACCTTTCCAACTAATCAGATTTTGGCATTTGTTTATCCCTCTCACAAATAAAATCTTGCCGCTTGTCCAACCACTAGGAACTATCGAATTTCGGGCCAAAACTAACATATCAGCAAAATTTTGAACATAATCTCTACCAGACCACTTGACGAGCTTTGCCCTGTTTGGCCGTTTTGGTTTCAGGAACATTAAGAGTATGAATGAGCTCGAGACTCTCGTCTCTGCCTGTAGTAGTAGGCTTTAGTTTACCAGTTTTTCGAGGCCTATTAACAAACCCCCATTGATTTTACCGAAGCCCTCCATAATACCATATTTCGAAAACCAAGGTTTTTGGAACTTGAGGGGGGCTCCCCCTGGAGGCGAATACAAGGTGGTTTTGTATTTTACTAGCTCTAGGGCAATCAAGAAGACCTACGAGGATTCATGTCTCTGCATGTTGAGTATCGCCATGAGTTGCAGAGATTGCTGGGACTTAGTGTATCAGTGTTCCCATGTTGTTTATAAGAGGGGAATACATCGGTGGATCAGATAGGGTTATGCACAAAGAAGGTGAGTTGGAGAAGTATTTGGAGGGTTTTCCGGTTATGAGTTGTATGAGGGTTTGTGATGGTTGTGGGGATTTGAGGTTTTTTTTGTTGCCTAGTTGTTATAGGAGTTGTACGCTCTCTACTAATGAAGATAAATTGATAAGGTGCCCTGACTGCAATGAAAATGGCTTCATAACGTGCTTTGTATGATATTGGAGATTTGAAGGGTTTAGTATGCGTTACTATTATTGATCTCTCTGCAATATGTGAGATGTGGTGTTGATGATATTGCTTTTTCGTTCCCGAAGTTTGAGTTTAAAGCCTAATTGGTTCAAGGAAAGTCTTTGCTATGCTCTAAAGGATTGTCTGAGACTCTTCCGAGTTAACAAGGACAAGTTTATGAGGTCACATTTGAGCTCGAGTTAGGATTGTTCTAATAACTGGAAAAGGTTTTTTTTAAGTTCGATTTTGAGAGAATTCTGAAGCTAAACTACCCCTGTAATATTCGCAAAAGGGAGGCAGATTATATCTATAAAGACGACGGGAGAGTGACGAATTTGGGCAGCAGGAGAAGGCCATGTATTAGGCTGAGTTTGAACCTGTAGCACATCGTAGAAAGTAAGCCAAGTTAGGCCTATAGCAGACCACAAAGAAAGGGTCCAAGTTAGGCCTATAGTAGCCACAATATGACAGGTGTCACTCACAGTTAAGGGAAAAGTTAAGGACATCCTTCAAACATTGATGGGGGACAGTTAGGGGCCTACAGAGGCAGAATTCAACAACAGGTAGAGACTTGGTTGAAGGGAAATCCTAGAAATATCTGAGACAGAGTAATAAGGATCATGGTGCAATTTGGAAAAGGTTATGTTATAAGTATTTATTTGTTGAGAGAGTTTTTTAGGGTTGCCAAGCACTCGAATAACTCAAATTTATTATAATTCTAAGCCTTCATGTATTATTATGGAGTACATCACTCAAATTTGTTATTGATCACAAATATTGATTAAGTATGTTCAAATCCTTTTGAGATTTGGAAATTATCAGTGTGGTGATCATTAAGCAGAGGATTCAAATCATATTTTTTACTTGTTGATGTATGTTTCTAATACATTGACCATATTATCTTGATGATATGGTCGCTATTGCAATGTTGATGTATGTTACTGATAGGTTTTATGCTTGAGCTAAAGATGCTAGGGTTTGGTTCTATCAACAATTAGGGTTTGTTATTGCATATGGCCAGAAGTTCCAAGGTTTGCATTAAATTTTGTTGTCTAGAGTTTACAATGTTGCTATATAGAGAATTCATTGTTGAGAGCATGCTCCAAAAGATAGTTTTCTGCCAATTTCTCATTCTTGTCACCGGCCAAAAAAGCCTCTATAACAAGGGCACAATCAAAGTCTACGGTCAAAGCTCACGGCCTCAAGATGAAAATAAACAAAGAAGATTCACATTACATACAGACTCTCTTAACAAATGTATTATTTTTGAGTTGAAGTGAACAATAAAGTTATCCATAAACACTTACATGCTCAATTTCCTCTCGTTTCTCTGGAGTTACATTAATAGCCCGGGGCATTGCTCCAAGCAAGTTGGTTGAAGAAATCCCTGAAGTAGAAGGTAATGGATCTCAAAAAAAATTGCAATATTGAATTGTTCTAACATAGGGCTTGAAGGAATAAAAAAACAAAAGAGCCTTCACAGGATGTCTATGCTAACAAAAAATTATAAAGAAAGTAGTGAAAATGAAAAGAATATACTCACCCTTCAACTTGTTCATTAACTAAGCAAAGAAAATCAGCCCAGTGGTCTTGAATAGGCCACATCAATTAAGGATTGTGTGGAATAAACTCCTGAAGCATTGAATGTATTCAAAGAACAAAAATAAAAAGCAGATTTAAGATGAACCACATGACAAACCATTCAAATTATGTAGCAATCGAAGGAGGGGCACACACCTGCAATATTTGAGGGTTGGCCTCGACCATTTTACATAGATCCTGGAACTGTAGAATAAAAAAGCACGTAATCATAAATGAACAAGAGAAATTTAAACGTATAGAAGGAAGATGATGAGAACTAAACCAAAGCAACCTTAATGATTACCATATATGCTCTTATAACATGAGCAACTACAACTTGGAAAATATTATGTAATCACTATGAGTTTTATATCCTTGTTAATGCTGCAAATAATATGATACCTCACTGTCAATAATCAGTAGATGTGACAATCAATTTCAGTAGGAAAAAGCACTCAAACCCATGCATAATAGAATTTCACAATTGCTAGAACTAATTCCACATTTCGCAGAGATAACAAAATAGTTTACATTGGAAACCCATCCCACCATCAAATTTCAATCCCATATGAATACTAGGATCAAGATAAACGTAAAATTTATCTCTTTAATGTTTTTAGGAGAGCATATTCCTGACGTTTCTAGTGAAATTGAGCTTCAACATCTAATGAAAGTTGCATAACTATGATCGAACACTTCGCTTCTAGCAAGACCATGAGCTGGTCTTAGTGGAAACAAACTGTCCCAATATATTTTGAAACTCGCATAAGTTTCAAATATTTTCCCTCACACTGAATGGAGAAAAGTCAGAAAGTGCTCAAATTTCCTAATTAGTGTCTCTTATATAGTGGTAAATGTTATCTCAGATATAGTGCCAGACTACCAGTGTCAAGCCTCTACGATTAAAATAACTTACTCAAATATGCATTCACTAGAAAGCAATACTCATAACACTAACTTCTTATTTAACACAGGTGACAATTTATGTTGGAAAGTTATTAACATATTCACAAACTCTTAAAATTTAATAGTAGTTTAGTGACGAAGGGATGGAAGAAAATGCACTCAGTATACGAGTTGTTGTTGTACCCATTTAGGATATATTTACTTATTTAAGGAGACTTGTTATCTAAATCTAGTATATTAAAAGGACACTAGCTTTGAATCCTCCAGTCATTTTGAAAACAAAAGCCTCCAAGATGTTTGTTTCAGCAACATTCCCAATGCCATTTCTGATCCAAAATAGGATGTTTCTTACCCATACCCAAATCCCATGGGATGCAAGAAGGCCCTATATGATTCCCCAAGGGATGTGAAGGGGTTCCTATGCTACATATATTATAGTCAAGTTATATCAACATGAGTATAGTGAAATTCTATAATTTTCACAAATGTCACATGTGTACATGAGTGCAAAATGCAAAGATCGATTGCAAAAAGTCCAAAATGGGGCTGAATGCAACCAAAAAAATCCAGAAAATATAACTTTAATGATTTCCAGCAAATTACCAAAAGAATAGGGGGAGACCAAAATTTGGTCAAGATAAAAGCACAATGAAAGTGAAGCACTCTCACCCTGAAGCTAAATCAACATGAAACTATATCTTGTGTAGAAAGGAAATTGATCTGAAAGGATTGTATTAGTTTGTTGTGCTAAGTGTATTTTCATTTATAAAACATGTGCATACTTGTCTCCATAGTTTGCTTAAGGAATAATAATTTTAACCATGAAATATATATGATTTTGTGAATTAGAAGAATGAAAATAAGCCTAAATAACACTGAACAATAGTGTATAGCAGAGAAATAAAACCACACATAACATTTACACATTAGGCATGATGAAGCATTTCACCCCTCCCGGGCTACATCTGCTGGTCCAATTCCCAATGGCATGTCCATCTTTCATTATGCTCAAAATTTTGGAAATTGTTGTTTTCTCTGCACCAATGGCTCCAGAATGCTCCAATTAGTCTAAAATGACTCTTCATTCACTCAGATTGGGCGAAAATTGACCCACCAAGTCATTTGCGTAGTAACTCAGAAAAACTCCACTAATTTTGGTGAACTCCACTTAACTGGAGTTAAATTTGTCCAAAACCCTAAAAAATAGAGGCATGTTATAATTCCACTAGGCTAACTATAAAATTTAATGTTTAAGGGTAGGGGTGGCCACATTCGTACTTGCTAACCCTGCCTGATTGTAATGGTCGGCGGAACCGTAGGCTAGAACCATGGTAGCAGTGGTGTGAACTAGAGTTAAACGCAGATTTTTCATAACTGTCAGCACTAACCGTGCGAAGAGTTATCACATGTGACAGAGTTTAACATTGTGGAGTCTACGAAGTAACCGTTGGTTGAACGTTTGTTGTTGTGGTTTTTGGCAATGCCATGTGACCATATATAATGGACCGTTGGCGGGTTGGGACCGTCAGTGGTCCTAACCCCCAAGTGCATAAGATTTAAACTTTAAATATATCTGGTGCCATAGTATGGTTAAGACTCATGCGTAGTGTAGGCGGTGTGGCAGGTGGATGTTCTGCCGGAGGTTGCGGGGTTGATCCCGACGGCCTCCATAAAATATTATTACACCTTCCACGGGACACATGGCGGCCTCGGGGCTAGCCACATGTCACCCCCCAATTGGCCACATAAACACAACGTTCATCCCATCCAACGAATATAACAGTGCCACTTGTCATCCTCTGAATGGCTCTGAGAAAAGGAATATTCTTTGGAATATTATTTTTTACTGACTGTGCACCCTGCATGCTCACTGGGCATCCCAATCAACCTTGTAAAATTTAACTATTTGGAAAATTTATCAGAACGTGATATCTCCCTCATACGAAATTGGTTTTTTGAACTGTTCACAGCGCCGAAATCAGGAAGACTAGATATACGCAACCATCCTAGTTTCAACCTAATCGTGTAACTTTCAATTTTGAGCAAAATTTATGAACTCCTGATCACACCTCCCCATTGGGAAGCTTTTGGACCCCAAAAGACTTTATTAGTTGTTCAATAGATGAGGGTACAACTCCCTCACCTTTCTAACTTCCATCCACTTTGACTTGCTTGGCTTACTGCCTTTGAGCCCAACTCAAAGGTAGTCAACACTTCCCCTCTTGGATGCTCTTGTCCTCCTATCAAGAATTGTATCTTCCTTGAGCTCATCTAGAAATTATGGCAAGAAATCTTCAATAGAAGGCAGTTGAACATAACTTCCTTGATCATCAATCAAAGGTGGCTCATACAAACATAAGTTTTCAACATTAACAAATGAATACATTTTCTTATATGAAGGCAAGTCAAGTTGAAATGCATTTTTACCAACTTGCTTTATGATCTTGAATGGACAATAGCAAATGGCTTTGAGTTTTTTACCTTCCCCTTGCATTATTTCTTTGCTTATGTGCAACCATACCTCATATCCTTCTTAAAACTTGTGATCAACTCTATGTTTGTCATGCCTCTCCTTGTATTTTCTTTGACTTTTCTCAAGATGTTCTTGAACTTGTTGATGTATAATCTGAATTTTCTCAATGAAATTTCGAGCCTTGTCAATATCACTATGCCCATCAATTACAACATCCTTCTCAAAGATGAAGTCTAATGGCGACTTTGGCAAATACCCAAAGCATACTTCAAAAGGTGATGTATTTGTAGAAGAGTGCTTTGCCTGGTTGTAAGCGTGTTGAATGTAATGCAATTTCTCATCCCACAACTTAGGATGTTTGCTACAATATCCTCTCAATATATGCACAAAGGTTCTGTTCACTATCTCGGTCTACCCATCAGTTTGCGGATGAAAAACAATACTCTTTTTCAACTTTGTGTCCATCAAACTCCATAGATTGGACCAAAAATTCCCAATGAACCTAGAATCCCTGTCACTAAAAATAGAAGTTGGCAATCCATAATGAACCCACACATGTTGAAAATAAAGTTTAGCATCTTGTTCAACAATAATGGTTTTCTTACATGGCATAAGTATACACATTTTATTGAATCTATCCACAACTACCTAAAGATAATCATGTTGTTTTCTTAACATAGGTAGACCTCCAAATAATTCCATGGAGACACTCTCCCATGGCCTTGATGGTACTGGTAGTGGCGTGACAACCCAAGCTTCCTATTATTAGGCTCTCTTGTTGCACACATAGAACAACCTCTTATAAAACGTGACACACTATCCATCATGTGAGGCCAATAGCAATATTGCAATACATCTGTAGATGCGCCACTGTTTTTCTTACCCAAAAGTGTCCAGAAATAAGAGATGAATAGGCTTATCTCAAGAAACTTAGCCTCTATCCTTGTGGTATACACAGTTTTCCCAAATGAAACAACAAATTATTATGCATGTGATAATCATTTTCTTCAACTTGATTCCCTTCACTCAAACTAGCATACACATCTTGAAAATCAACAATATTGTTCTATGTAACTCTCATGTACAATAGAATCATTTTTTAGTAAAGTAGAAGCACTTATAATTGGTATTGAAAGCATATCATCAACTTTATTGAAAATACATTTCTTGTACCTTATAACCAACTAAAACTGTTGAAGAAATCACATCCACCTGAAATGTCGTGATTGTTGCAATTTTGTTTGCGATTGCAAGTACTGTAATGGTTGGTGATCGGTATGTACAATCATCTCTTTACCCATCAAGTAGTGTTTCCACTTCTTGACGCTTTGTATCAACGCATACAATTCTTTGTTATATGTAGGATAATTAGTTACAACACCATTGAATGTTTCAGAATGAAAAGAGATAGGCTTAACATGTTGCAAAAGAACTGTGCCCATGGCATAATCACTAGCATCAATTTGTATCTCGAATGGTTGTCTCAAATTTGATAATGCAAGGACTAGAGCTGAACTGATCTTGTATTTTAAAGCTTCGAAAGATTTCTGTTTTTTGCCTCCCCATTGGAAGCCTTTCTTCACACTTATCATTGCATGCATAGGAGCTGCGTTGGCAGAAAAGTTAGCAATAAACTTTCTCCAATACTAAGCTGCACCTAAGAAAATTCTTACCTCCGTTACTGTTTTGGGTGTGGGCCAATTCACAATGGCTTCCACTTTAGAGGGATCAATTCTCAACTCTCCTCCTCCTACAATGTGTCCCAAATAAACCAAAGAAATCTTTCCAAACTCACACTTTGACATCTTAAGAAACAATTTCTCTGTCTTCAAAACATCAAGAACTCTATTCACATGCAAGACATGTTCTTCTCTTGTTTTGTTGAAAATAAATATGTCATCTAATCAGACAATCAAAAATTCATCAAGAAATGGATGCAAAACACTATCCATAACACACATGAAAGTCGTTGGTGCGTTACACAAACCAAATGGCATAACTAACCACTCAAAGAGTCCTTGTTTGGTTTTGAATGTAGTTTTCCATACATCACTTTCTGCAATTCTTACTTAATGATATCCACTTCGTAAATCTAACTTAGTGAAAAAAATTTCTTCTTTCTGTTGATCAAGCAAATAATCTATCCTTGGGAGTGGGTATCGATTCTTTACCATTATCTTTTTCAAAGCTTTGAAGTCTACACACATGCGCCAAGTCCCATATTTCTTTGGTATCAAGAATATGGGTGAACCACATGGCGAGGTGCTTGGCCTTATGATTCCTTTGTCCATCATCTCCTTCATTTTCCTCTTTAGTTCAGCATTCTCCATTATCGACATGCGATACATGTCAATGTTTGGAAGAGAACAATCTTGTTGCAGCTGAATCTCATGTTGAATCTCCCTTTTTGGAGGCAATCCCGTTGGCTCCTGAAACATCTCATGATGTGCATCAACTACATCATATAAATCTGATCTCAACTTAGGATCACAACCCTCAAATGATTCATGATTAACATCAGCTTTAGGCTTAATCATTAGAAGAACAAAATTCTTACTTGAATTTACCAACCTCTTTACTTGTCCAACATTTACCATAGCAACGTTTGTCTTTTTGTGATGTGCTCTAACAATGTACTCCTTGCCATCTTTGAATAAATGGTATTTTTTCTCATGGAGATGGAAAATTTCTTTCCTGTCATACAAGTAAGGACTCCCCAACACAATACCTGTTATGTCAAGCGAAACCACATCTAATTCAACTATGTCAACAAAATGTGCAGTTATTGCAAACCGCAATATACACTTCTTTGAACCCTGTAAATTTGCATCCTTACAAATCCAACCAAGTGGATATGGTTTTGGATGTGGTATGGTCTCAATATTAAGTTTCTTGAACTATTCTTCAGAGATTAAGTTCACTTGTGACCCACTGTCAAACAATGTGTCAATCTTAGTATGTTTGGATATGACCCTCACATGAAACAGTTCAATTCTTTCTTCTTTATTTGGAGCATGTATGTGACAGTTTGATGTACTAGTACTGGGTTTAGTTTCAATTTCTTTCCCCTTGATATTCTTTAATCCCATGGCTGTAATTTTAGATTCATCACCTGAATCCTCTCCTAAATCATGTTGAGTTGTAGCTGCAGTTTTCTGTTTCCCTTTGTTGTTGAAGTACTTGGGTTTCTTTTCAGGATGTAATTTCCAACAATGATTTTCATCACAACCTTCTTTTGAACAATGTTTATAAACCAATTTTTCTCCCTCTTTCTTAACAGACGCATTCTTTTTTCTTTTACCTTTTGAGGTCTTCTCTTTGTTTTTCCCCTTAAAAGGTTTCTTTCTACCCTCTTCAGAAATGTTTTCCCTCTAGCTTCTAGATTTGTGGCCTGAACACATACTTCATCTAGACTTGTGGGGTTAAACATGAGGATAGTATGTTTTAGGTAGCTATGTAAGCCTCCTATGTACCTGAGCAAAGTATCTTGGCTCTGCAAATCTACCCCTAATAAGAGAGATCTTCTCCTAAATTCTTGGGTGTATTCTTGCACATTTTGTCCTTTCAATTGTCTAAAGTTTTTCCAGTTCATTATGGCATTCTGCTTATGAGCTAATGGATAAAAATGTTGTTTTATTGCAGTAATGAAATAATTCCATGATAGAATAATATTACCATGCTTCTTGATCTCCTCCTTTGTCTTGGCTTCCCACCAAACAAGTGTTGCACCTTCTATTCTCAATGAAGCTAATTGGATTTTGGTATCATCATCTTGAAGGTTCCGGATTCTCAAATAGACCTCCAATTGCCTAATCCAATTATCAGGATTTTCTACATTGACTTCACCGTTAAACATTGGGAATTCAAACTTAACATAAATTTTTAGAAAAGGACTTTTACTAGTTTCCTTTGAATTGTGTGGTTGATGTAATGAAGATTAAGTAGAGGATGATGATGACGAGGGTGAGGATGGTGACTTTCCACAACCTCCATTTCCTCCATCTCCATTCTTTGACTTATCTTCATCATTGTGACCTCCTTATGATCCCTGTCCTTCCTTGTGAAGTTTGGATCCTTCTCCTTCCAGTTTCTCATTCCTTTCTTGATAAAGGATTCTAACCATCTCAGTCAAGTCAAGGAATGATTTCCTGAACACTCTTTCTTCCTCTTTGGTATCAACTTCTGCATGGATTTCTCCTTCCTCTTGAGGCATGCTTAATGTTGCTTCTACTTCCTTAGGAGGTGAAATAGGTGGTGTAGATTGAGGCAATCTTTCTCTCCTTTGTTGTGGCTCACTTTGAGACCCTCTTGCTTCCACCAATGTGCCTTCTCCTCTCTTGAGCTTGAGCCTAGTAAGCATCTAACACTTGCAAACAGTTAAACAAATATTTGCACAAAACAACAATAGATAATAATCTCTAGCTCTAATACCAACCTAATTTTAAAGGACTGTATTAGTTTGTTGTGTTAAGTGTCTTTTCAGTTATAAAACATGTGCATACTTGTCTCCATAGTTTGTTTAAGGATTGAGAATTTTAACCATGAAATATAGATGATTTTGTGAATGAGAAGCATGAAAATAAACCTAAATAACAGTGAACAACAGTGTATAATAGAGAAATAAAACCACACATAACATTTACACATCAGGCATGATGAAGCAGTTCACCCCTCCTGGGATACATTTGTTGGTCCAACTCCCAATGGCATGTCCATTTTTCATTATGCTCAAAATTTTCAAATACATTTGTTTATAGGCCTCTAATGGATGATTTCTTTGCACTAATGGCTCCAAAATGCTCCAATTAGTCTAGAATGACTCTTCATTCACTCAGATTAGGTGAAAATTGACCCTCCAATTCATTTACTTAATAACTCATAGAAAAACTCCACTAATTTTGGTGAACTCCACTTAACTGGAGTTAAATTGGGCTAAAACCCTAAAAAATAGAGGCACGCTATAATTATGGCAGGCTAACTATAAAATTTAATGTTTAAGGGTAGGGTTGGCCACATGCACACCCACTAAACCTGCCTGACCGTAACGGTCAGTGGAACCGTAAGTTAGAACCATGATATCAGTTGTGTGAACTAGAGTTAAACGAGTTGTTTTCATAACTGTCGGCACTAACTACGCGGAGAGTTATCATATGTGACAAGGTTTAACATTGTGGAGTCTGTGAAGTAACCATCGGTTGAACGTTTGTTGTTGCGGTTTGTGACAATGCCATGTGACCATATATAATGGACTTCTGGCGTTCCTAACCCCCAAGTGCATAAGCTTTAAAATTTAAATATATATGGTGCCATAGTATGGTTAAGACTCTTGTGTAGTGCAAGTGGTGTGGCGGGTGGATGTTCTACCAGAGGTTGCAAGGTTGAGCCCAACGGCCTCCATAAAATTTTATTACACCTTCCAGAGGACACGTGGTGGCCTCAGGGTTGGCCATGTGTCACCCTCCAATTTTCCACAAAAACAAAACTTACATCCAAACCAAAGAACATAATAGTGCCACTTTTCATCCTCTGACTGGATCTGAGAAAAGGAATATTCTTCAAAATATTTATTTTTGCTGACTATGCACTCAGCATGTTGACTAGGCATCCCAGTCAACCATGTCGCAAAATTTAGTTGTTTGGGAAATCGATCAGAACGTGATATCTACCTCATACAAAATCATTTTTTCAAACCGTTCACGGCACCGAAATCAGGAAGACAAGATCTACGCAACCATCCTAGTTTAAACCCAATCATGTAACTTTCAATTTTGAGCAAAATTTATGAACTCCTGATCAGACATGGGCTTGAAAATAGTGTCAACGCACATAGATTGTGCAACAAATTCTCTATAAATATGTCTTGTGAACTATTTCTCACAACAAATCATGTGCAATAACATAATAATAAATTTCTCTATTAGTTCTGACCCAACAGATAAAATTAGTCTCCATCCCAATGCTTCAGAACCACACTTTCATTAAATCCACATGAAGAAAGTTGTTTGTGGAATTCAAAATGGCACTGTAAAATTTCTAATTCGAAATTTGCATTCATGAAAGCCTAACATTTCATAATATAAATATTCGATCTTGACAGTGCACCAAAAATTAGAGGAAATAACAAATTTTTTTGTCAAAATGTTATACTTGCTTGCAAGTATGCAAGATCTAATATCCATTTTAATTGGACCCATAATTTCTATGCATGGATTTTGTCCCTTGCATCTCTAAAAATAGTAATTAAAATGGCTTAGTGAGAATCTCAGATAGAGTTAGTAGTGGTCATGTTGGTGAAATGATTATTATAGCATGTCTGCATATTTCATATTTGATAATAATGAATAATAAAGTAAGTAAACTTGATAAAAAAAAGTAAGTAAATGATTTATTTTGTTTGATGTTCATGGTGACCTCTTATCAATTCATTTTATATTTTTCTGTAATCAAAAACAATCTCAAGCTTTCAACATATGGTTGATAAACCACACTCTGGATTTTGCAAATTGATTGTTAAATCTTAAAGGCGATCAACTCTTTAAAACCAGATATGTGCATCCATTATGTTAGACACAAATTCACAAATTTTTGTCATTGGCCTCAAACATGTCGAATAATGCCTGCAGGCTAGAAGAAGGTTCAGTAAGCTTTTATTTCAGGAATGTCATCGTCAATAATGCGAGATTGATTCTTCTTCAAAACCCTGTTTTGAAGAAGAAATCATCAAATGTGTTTTTGTAATAAATATGTAACATTTTAAAATGTTTCCAATTCTCGAGCTCTTCAATGCCTAGCCGTTCCTATCCCCGCAGCTACCGCATATACGTATAGACCGTATCTTAGCCATAAATGATGATGGGATTCTAAGGAGGAGTGTCTACCTTCCTATTATCCTGCCAATCCAGTAATTTCTGATGCAGAAGCAAATTTCAGACTCTACAATACACAACGGACAAGCAGGTATAGTGGATGCTGTTGATGACAAGACTATAATAGAAATGCAGATGGCTACTACAGTTGTTGTTGGGGCCACTGACACAAGCGTAAAACTAGATTTTGACTTAAATGAAAGTTTTTCCATGGAAGACACAAATCAAGATGATGCAACAGCTTCTGCTATATCTTTTTCTTACTTCTAGTTCTTCAGATACCCTTATATCAAAATCCGGTGGGTTAGCAACGCCAATTGCATTGGCTGCTAAAGCAAAGGGGACTTTCATACCTCCAGCCAGTCCTTTACGGAGTACAGGAGAGCTAGGCTAGAAAGGATCTGTAGCAACAAGTGCTTTTCGGCCAGCTGAACCTAGAAGAACTCCCAAGAGGCAACATGTTACTTCTGAAGGTCCACACTTGGATGCTGCAACTAGTGTGACTGCTGGTGTAAGTGACATTCAGAGTCGTTCAAATTTAGATATTGATCTTAATGTGCCTGATGAAGGGGTAGTGGAAGATGGTTTGATGACTTGTTGTTCCTCACAAATTTCTGCACGTGTGACAAGTTCATAGCTTGCTACTGTAAGTAGTCATAATTTTATGCTTTCATCAAGGGAACACGGGTCTCCCATTGTCTGGCTGGAGAATGAATGGTGAAGTGGTAAAATTAACATCTTGTTTGCCTCCAAGAAATTCTCATCCAGGTCTTGCTATACACTCATACCCTTCTGATGGAACTGAATAGTCGTACCCAGTTTTGACTTCAACATCTGGACCTACATACAATTCCGATCTCTATAGAGGGTCAGTTATTACGTCAGCTCTTGCTATTGCATACCCAAATGCTACGCAACCTGCATTCCCATATGGAGGATTTTCTTTTGGTTCAAGTCCTGGAACATTTGATTTAGAAGTTAGAGATTCTAAGCAATTTGCAATTGTTGACAGACGCGTTTCTCCACAGAGTCATACAAGATCATTTAACCAGAAAATAGCTTCAACATTAATGTCATTGAAGAGAAAAGAACCTGAAGGAGGCTGGGATTCACATTCTGTTGTCTCCATGGCAGTAACCTTTTTTCTTATTTCTAAGCCATCCTATGGAGGAATTTGCCACAACTTCCGATTATCATTGGGTAATTTACACATGGCTGTAGTTTGTAAGGGGTCAGCATTTCCCACATCATTATATCTCACTCAGAGGATATAGATGTGACCACTTGTCGTATGGCACTTGTATGGCGGTTGCTTCATGATCTAAATCATCCTGCTTCTGATCTCTAATCTCTACATGCCCTTCTGAGCTGTATCAAATTCGAAGGTATCAAAATTTGGAAGTACTTTATGGAGTCCAAGGAAATGGAGCTGGCAGAGGTGCGCACTACCCATATGAGGCGCGCTACCCACTTAACCTTCCCAGCCCTTTGCAGATAACACGGGCACTACCCATATAAGGTGCGCTACCCGTTGGGTAGGCGCGCTACCCATATAGTCTCAGACCCAGAATTTTTTGCTCATGTGTCCGGTTTGATTCCAAATCACCTTTATTTGCAGTGGGATGGCAAACCTTCATGTTCTTTGCCAAGGCGATTGAACATCTGCGTTTTCAGGATTGCAATGTGTCATTCGAAAGCAACAGAGATAAGCTTTTCTTCCAGTCACACAGCATCAATTACTGTTGCTATAGTCCAGGTGATTTGCAGAGTGGTTTGTCAAAGCAGCTCTTTGATATTTGATGTCAGGATAAGAAGAATACATGTATAATTCCTGGGTATGTAATTGAGGGCACACCAACGTGCGAGTTGAGACAAAGTTAAGCAATGTCTTCGGTGTGTTAATGTTGAACATTATGTGAATTCATCGAAATGTGGGTGCACACAATTCACCAATGTGAGGATAATATACGATTTTGTAACGTTTTCAAGGTTTTCTCATGTCAGATTTAGTGGGCAGGGAATGAGAGCCGACCATTAGAGATTTGGCGCGGCTTAACATAATGTAATGCCATCTGTTAATCTGGCCATTGGTTGATGAATGTGTATCATGACCACAAAAGACGAATGTGAACGGTGCCCGCAGAGTACCTGAGATGGGTGGCATCAATTTTGTGGGATGTAGAAAGTCGTATCTGAAGAGATCCAAGGAGAAGAAATGAATTGCGCTGGAGTTCTTAAAGTGAATGCAGAGCGTTTTCATAAGGGGAAATTGAAAGCAAAATTGCCAGCTGGATTGTTCATTTTTGTAATCAAAGCAGAATTTAAAAGGCATTTTGTTAAAAAGTAAATTTTTATTCAAATACCAAATGTAAATGCCAAGTCAAAGCACGCCAAAAATAAATCAAGACTACCTACTACAACAGAAGAATAGGATTCGATTCCTATTTAAGACTTCAGTTAATGATTAAAATGGATCTGCGCTCCAGTTTGTGTCTTTAAATTGGCCATCAGAGGATTTTAAGCGGAACGATCTTCTGTTTTTAGAACAAAGGGATGACTCTATCTCTATTTTTGTAAATTCAGTTGAAACAGCTCCTCATTTTGGATCGATCTGTTTTCAAACATGAGAGTTTATTTATTGTATTGCAAATTATTTGTAAAGGGGAGAGAATTCTGAGAGGTGCGTGGAGGAGAACAGTGAGCTTTATTGTACAATTGTTTGACAGAGATTAATTGAAGAGTACAACTCTGATTTATAAGATTCCTGTGGCTTGAAATTTGGCATATGTTTTTCTCTGTTTCCTATGTATCTTGTAATGTTTTTCATTTCATTCATAAATCGTTTTCAATTTGAATGTTTATGAGTAAGAAGGGTAAAATTCAGCTTACTGCTTTTCCCTGGAGAAGCATTCATGTTTTGTGTTTCTTCCTCTGTCTGAAAGGGATTCATACATTAATGCCCCTTTCATCTTTCTTAACAGTCCTTCCATTTCATATAATTTCAGTTTGGATGCTTAAGCTCTTGCCTACCTTGCCTTATGGAGTAATCTGTGCCTTTAATTAAATCTCTGCTCTTGCTGTCTTTGCCCCATGTAGCCCAGAAACCCAATCTTTAATCAAAAACCCCTTTGATATCTATTTACTAGCCTAAAATCAGTTCCCATTTTAAGTCATCTCGCACCCTATTGCTCATTTTATCGAGATTGACTGGAGAGAGCCCTCTCCTGTCCTTGTAGGGCTAGCTACGAGGCTGAGCTTGGTTTGATGTTGCCTCAAGTTTTTCCTTCCTCAGCTTGAGGCAGATTCGAGCGCTAACATAGTGGTGACCATACTGGGGAAGACTTTTCCCCGGTAAAGGATGACAAAGTTCAGATCCGATTGCTGATGGTGGACAGCAGTCAGACACCTGAAGGCTGAAACATTCACCTGGCGACTCCAACTCTATCCAGAGATTCCAGTGCCCGCTGATCCACTCATGCAATGGTAGGGTATGTGGCAAACCCTGCACTGTGTGAAGCTGTAAAAGAAGTAAGAAATCAGTTAGTGGATTTTGAAATTAATGAAGAATTTTTCAGTGTCTTGCTTCAATGTTTGAAATCTCTGAAGTTTCCTCTTGAAACTAAAACTAGTTTCTGTGAGTTAGTTGTTGAAAGAATTGAGAAGGAGATTCAATATTTAAATGATCAGATCCAATCATATGAATTCCGAGATCCCAAAAAGTTCTTGGAAACTCTTCCTCCTTCAAAACAAGAAACAATAGAGTTGCCTACAGATGTTTGCATTGACAGTGTGCAGCTGGAGGTATGTATTGCAGAGTTGGGGCAGCAAACGGAGTCTGGCTTTCGCGATCCTATTGCAGCATACATGGAAATGTTTTTCAGTTTGACTGATAGATCAAGCTGTCTTTTACATAACCAGGCTCATTATGTGCATGAAGGGCTGCCAGCAATTGCATCTGTGATCTGGTTGAAGCACTCTCAAGCAGATTTACTTGAATGGTTGATCTGGCATTTCAGTATTACCTGATCTATTATTTTTGCAGCAAAGTAGGGTATATTTTGTAAATAAATAAGCAGCTAAAGGGCAACATTTCGTTCTAGTTTCATTGCAGTTCTAGTTTGAAGTTTGCCGAGTCAGTTTTACAATCATTTCAGTCGAGTTTCAGTCCATAAATGAGTTGAAAGTTTCGTGTTGTCTGGTGAAATAATGATTCCATAGCCCAATGGATGGAGGCACTGTCTGCTCTCCCAAAGCTCTGCGGTTCTTGGCACCTCCAAGAAGCGGCAGCTGCCATCCCCATTGGAGCCAATGTTAGACACAGTCCTGTCAGTCCTTCGTCATTGGTCTTCAAAAATGTCGAATAATGTCTGCAGGCTAGAGGAAGGTTCAGTAGGTGTTTATTTCAGGAATGTCATCTTCAATAATGTGAGATTGATTCTTCTTCAAAACAGTGTTTTGAAGAAGAAATCATTAAATGTGTTTTTTAGAATATGTAATTTGTCAAAATGTTTCAAATTCTCCAGCTCTTCAAATGGCAGCAGCTTCAGCACCTCCTATCCCTGCAAAAGCACAGACATACAGACAGGACCAGATTCAGTTAAGTGTAAAAATGACAGATGGGATTCTAAGGAGGAGTGTCTACCTTCCTATTATCCTGCCAATCCAGTAATTTCTGATGCAGAAGCAAATTTCAGACTCTACAATACACAACGAACAAGCAGGTATAGTGGATGTTGTTGATGACAAGACTATAATAGAAATGCAGATGGCTACTACAGTTGTTGTTGGAGCCACTGACACAAGCGTAAAATTAGATTTTGACTTAAATGAAAGTTTTTCCATGGAAGACACAAATCAAGATGATGCAACAGCTTCTGCTGTATCTTTTTCTTACTTCAAGTGCTTCAGATACCCTTATATCAAAACCCGGTGGGTTAGCAATGCCAATTGCATTGGCTGCTAAAGCAAAGGGGACTTTCATACCTCCAGCCAGTCCTTTACAGAGTACAGGAGAGCTAGGCTAGAAAGGATCTGCAGCAACAAGTGCTTTTCGGCCAGCTGAACCTAGAACTCCCAAGAGGCAACATGTTACTTCTGAAGGTCCACTTCCTGATGCCGCAACCGTGTGACCGCCGTGTAAGTGATATTCGTAATCGTTCACATTTAGATATTAATCTTAATGTGCCCGATGAAAGGGTAGTAGAAGATGGTTTGATGACTTCGTTGTCCTCTCAATTTCGCACGTGTGACAAGTTCATAGCTTGCTACCTAAGTAGTCATAATTTTATACTTTCATCAAGGGAACACAGGTCTCCCATTGTCTGGATAGAGAATTAATGGTGAAGTGGTAAAATTAACATCTTGTTTGCCTCCAAGAAATTCTCATCCAGGTCTAGCTATACACTCATACCCTTCTGATAGAACTGAATAGTCGTACCCAGTTTTTACTTCAGCATCTGGACCTACATACAATTCCGATCTCTATAGAGGGTCAGTTATTATGTCATCTCTTGCTATTGCATACCCAAATGCTACGCAACCTGCATTCCCATATGGATGATTTTCTTTTGGTTCAGGTCCTGGAACAGTTGATTTAGAAGTTAGAGATTCTAAGAAATTTGCAATTGTTGACAGACGCGTTTCTCCAGAGAGTCATACAAGATCATTTAACCAGACAACAGCTTCAACATTAATGTCATTGAAGAGAAAAGAACCTGAAGGAGGTTGGGATTCACATTCTGTTGTCTCCATGGCAGTAACCTTTTTTCTTATTTCTAAGCCATCCTATGAAGGAATTTGCCACAACTTCCGATTATCATTGGGTAATTTACACATGGCTATAGTTTGTAAGGGGTCAGAATTTATATCTCACTCACAGGATATAGATGTGACCACTTGTCGTATGACACTTGTATGGCGGTTGCTTCATGATCTAAATCATCCTGCTTCTGATCTCTAATCTCTACATGCCCTTCTGAGCTGTATCAAATTCGAAGGTATCAAAATTTGGAAGTACTTTATGGAGTCCAAGGAAATGGAGTTGGCAGAGGTGCGCGCTACCCATACAGGGTGCGCGCTACCCACTTGCTGGGCGCTACCCACTTAAACGCCACAGCCAGTGTTAATTAACACGGGCGCTACCCACTTGAGGCGCGCTACCCATTGGGCAGGGGCGCTACCCATACAGTCTCAGACCCAGAATTTTTTGCTCATGCGTCCGGTTTGATCCCAAATCACCTTTATTTGCAGTGGGATGGCAAACCTTCATGTTCTTTGCCAAGGCGATTGAACATCTGCGTTTTCAGGATTGCAATGTGTCATTCGAAAGCAACAGAGATAAGTTTTTCTTCCGGTCACACAGCATCAATTACTGTTGCTATAGTCTAGGTGATTTGCAGAGTGGTTTGTCAAAGCAGCTCTTTGATATTTGATGTCAGGATAAGAAGAATACGTGTATAATTCCTGGGTATGTAATTGAGGGCACACCAACGTGCGAGTCGAGAAAAAGTTAAGCAATGTCTTCGGTGTGTTAATGTTGAACATTATGTGAATTCATCGAAATGTGGGTGCACACAATTCACCAATGTGAGGATAATATACGATTTTGTAACTTTTTCAAGGTTTTCTCATGTCAGATTTAGTGGGCAGGGAATGAGAGCCGACCATTAGATATTTGGGGCGGCTTAACATAATGTAATGCCATCTGTTAATCTGGCTATTGGTTGATGAATGTGTATCATGACCACAAAAGACAAATGTGAACGGTGCCCGCAGAGTGCCTGAGATGGGTGGCATCAATTTTGTGGGATGTAGAAAGTCGTATCTGAAGAGATCCAAGGAGAAGAAATGAATTGCGCCGGGAGTTCTTAAAGGAATGCAGAGCGTTTTGTAAGTAAAATGGGAAGCAAATTGCCACCGGGGATTGTTCATTTTTGTAATCAAAGCAGAATTTAAAAGGCATTTTGTTAAAAAGTAAATTTTTATTCAAATACCAAATGTAAATGCCAAGTCAAAGCACACCAAAATAAACGAAAACTACCCACTACAGCAGAAGAATAGGATTAGGCAGTCTATTTAAGACTTCAGTTAATGATTCAAATAGATCTGCGCTCCAGTTTGTGTTTTCAAATTGGCCATCAGAGGATTTTAAGGGGAACGATCTTTTGTTTTTAGAACAAAGGGATGACTCTATCTCTATTTTTGTAACTTCAAGTGAAACAACACCCTTGTTTTAGGTCGATCTGTTTTCTCCTAGCATAGTTTATTTAATGTATTGAAAAATCATTTGTAAGGAGGGGGGAAGAGTTCTGGAAAACAGTGGGAGAGGTGTGAAGGAAAACTTCACTGTACAGTTTTGACAAGGATTTAATGAAAAAATACAGCTCTGACTCCTAAGATTCTTGTGGTGTGGATTTAGCATTTTGTCTTTTCTTATGTTTCATATGTAGCTTGTAATGTTTTACATTTCATTTCATAATCATTTTCTGTTGAATAATTTTATGTAAGAAAGGCAGAATCCAGTTTACTTCTCTGCCTTGGGAGGTATTCATTTTCTATGTTTTCTTCAGTTTGATAAGGATTCAACTATTGCCCTTGTCAACCTCGCAGCGGTCTTTCACTCCATATAATTCCAATTTGATTGTTAAACTTCATGCTTATCTTGCCTCAGGAGATAATCTGCGTTTTTCATTTAGTCTCTGCTCATGCTGTCTTTGCCCCACACAGCCCAGAAAACCCAATCATTTATTAAAAACCTCATTCATATCTGTTTACTAGCCT